>JAYGXS010000001.1:117858488-117894685 GCA_036362985.1 Ligula intestinalis | reverse complement strand
TATGGTGTAGAAATTTGATCGCTGGGCCGTCCTAGCTTTAGCGTTATGAATTGTATGCTGGTTGTTTCTAGTGGAACGGGAACCGTTTTGATTTGTTAACATATTATTGCTAAGGATGTTCTGATTATGTGTCACTTTAAATAGGAAAGTTAAACAATTTTGGAGACGCCTTTGCCAGAGGGGTTTAAGACCATATCTATTGTACATTATTGAATAGGAGTCTCGGGCGTCATCGCGTTTACACAGAACTCTGGTAAACCTTCGCTGGATTTTTTCTAGTATCTGTCTGTCATCTGATGACATGGTACCGAAAAATATTGAGCAGTAATCTAGAATAGGTAAAACGTACATTTTGTTAAGTTTAGTCTTAAGTTTAATTAATGTGAAATTTTTACTTATGAAGCCATGCGATTTGTTTAACATGTGGGGATAAGTCAAGAGTATTAGAATAGCTAAGACCTAAATCTTTTAAAGATGTTAATTCTTTTATTTCTTGACCACTAAACATTATGGGGGGAAGTTTTAGTAATCCAAAAATCATGAGATGACATTTTGTTGGTGAAAACGGCGTTTGCCACTTAACACTCCAGCCGTTTAGTTTTTGAAGGTCTAATTCAATTGTTCTATGCACACTGCTTATCGAATTTTTGTTATAGGCATATGCGAGTTTTAAGTCATCTGCATATAAAAATGTTTTAGCAGATGTTGATATCGTGGATAACTCATGAATGTAAATGAGAAATAAGACGGGACCTAGGATAGTGCCTTGAAAAACATCACTGCTTAAATGAGCTGGCTCTGATACTATATTTCGAAGTTGTACAACTTGAAATCGGTTTTGAAGATAGGATTTGAGGAAATCAAGGAGGGGGGCCGAATCCCGTGATTCACTAGCTTCACGATCAGTCTTTTATGGGGAACTTTGTCAAAGGCTTTTTTTAGATCAAAGTAAATTGTAGCTACCGTGTTCCCATCATCTCGATTTCTGGAGACGAATTCCAAGAAATTGAGATGGCAGGACTGACATGACTTTTTAGGTAAAAAGGCATGTTGAGAGGGAGGTATGAGATTTACATTCGTCAGATGGTCTAACATTTGGTTGTAAATTATTTTTTCTAAGATTTTCGCTTAAACCGATGTTCGGTGAACACCACGATAATTTTGGGCATTGGACCGATTTCCGTTTTTGTAAATTGGGGTGATACATGATTTTTTCCAGATTTCTGGATAAGTACCATTTGACTGCAGTAACGAGAAAAGGTTAGACAGAAGTATTGGGGCATATGTCATATGCCTCAGTATGCAAGGAGGGATTCTATCCGTTCCATATGATGTGGAATTGGACAGTTGGCGGATAGCTTTCTCTACAGTTTCTTCGTTAAACAATATCTATTTTAATACTAGTGCCGTCATTTCTGTTGGTTGGGGATTGGTTCTTCCTCGACTGAAAAGTTGGTTGAGAAATACTCGTTGAAAAGATTTGCTATTTGGTTGTCATTTGTTATTGCTATTCCTTGGTCATCAAGCATGATTTGGGGGCCTTGTTTTTGATGATTATTTATTTGTTTCCTGAAAATTTGGGCTGTCCCTTCTGAGGACTTGATTGACCGATGTTCTGCTGCTATCGTCTTATTTGTTTCAATGCTCTGGGCTAACTCGTGAATCTCTGTAATGCGTCTGAGCGTAGATAGATAACTAATACATGGGTCGTGGAGTTGTTTTTTAAGTTTTTTAGCCGTTTGGAAAGGAAGTTTGGGATGAGTGATTTCTTACATGGGGATCTCTCGTCAATTAGGGTATCTCGAATTAAATTAAGGGTGGCATATAATATGTTTACAGCTTCTAGAGGGGATGCTGTTAGGAGGAAAGAGCTCCAATCCAATGACCTTATATAGTTATTCATAGATTCAATGTCAAGATTTTTGGGGTTTATAGAAGTGTAACTAGGATCAGGTCTTATTTTAATGTTAAGAGGGAGCACTGCTATTATTGTCTTATGATCACTATCAAAGGTTAAGCTGTCGTAGTGCGTATATAAGGGCCAGATATCATTGGTGAGAATAACATCGAGTATATTGTTTCCCCTGGTTGGTTTGCTTATTATTTGCGTCCAGTTATGAAACACAATTAATGATAATAATTCATCATGTCTGGATGGGGCTGATAGTTCTGTCCAGTTTATTTCTGGACCATTTAAATCTCCTGCAATTATCTTATATTCGGTTTGTATATTCGATAGAATATCTAGTAGATTTGTAAGACCAGTGTCATCATTACTATATTCCGGAGGGGTGTACAAACATCCAATTAGAATGCTTTTAAGGGTCTTGGATGTTATTATAGCGAAGCACGCTTCGCCATTGAACGTCTCCTGAAGAACCTCAAAGCCACTCTGTTCTATGGTAGATCTAATGTAGATCATATAACCTCCTCCTCGTTTATTAGTACGGTCCTGTCTATCGAAGGTGTAGTTTGCTATAAAAAGTGAAGCATTGGAGGTTGATTCGTTTACCCATGTTTCTGTTAAAAAGACTATATCGGGATTGTGTGTGTCAATAAAAGTCCTAAGTCATGGAACTTTGTTTACTATCGATCTAGCATTAATAAGAGCAACACTTATGGTGTCGGATACAAAAGCTGGAATCTGTTGTGAAAAAATGGATTCCTATTACCACTTTGTTTGTGTTGAGGGCTCATGTGAGGAAATTGTGTGATTGGTGGATAATATGGTGGTGTTGGACTATTTGTGGCGAATTGTGCATTATTGGGAAAAATTGGTGATGAGTGATGGAATTCGATGACATTTTGTAACTATCGGAGAGTATGGTGTTGTGCGAGGTGGGATTTGAGTGTGTGTGTTATATTGAAAGAGTTGGGTGTGCGGTGGTCGTCTTATGTATGGGCTAGGATACATGGGTTGAGAGAAGAGGTTAGGTGTCATTAGAGGGTGTGTATTTAAATACGGATATTCGTTTTGATATGCAATTCTGTTTGGGAATGGTGGTCAATTCTGGGTTGTTTGGGGGAAATAATCTAACACTGGTTTACTACTTTTGTTCGTTGAGTTAGGACTGGTACTGCTATTTATGGCCATGTTTAGACTTGTGTTGCTATCTATCAGTGTATCTTGATGAGATCCAGGATAAGTGTCGTTCATGTCTAATGAGGTTGTACTATTTTGGGGTCTTTTTGTTTGGACCTTATTCTTTCCCTGAATTGCTTCGGCAGGTTTATTATTTGCTTTCGGTTTGTCATTATTATAATATGAAGAAGTCGCTCTCAAGTCATCTAAGCTGATGCTACGTTGATAGTTTTCGTTTTCCTTCCCAGAGGAAGAGGAACTCGTTCATTGTTCCTCTGAAGTAGCATTTTGTGGAGTGTTTCCGTCTTCTACGACTATATGCGGCTGACTTTGTTTACGCCCTTTGTCTTTGTGAAAAACTAGTCTGCGCTGCATTGGGGTCAAGTCAGGGCCTATGTATGCTTTAAAACTCCGGAAACTCCTATTTATTTCAGAGTTTTGTAGTAGCATTTGAGCTTCAGCTATGGGTAGAACATGTAAGCGAAATCGGTTTGTTTTTACTTCGCAAATTTAGTCTTTTGATAGACACTATGCCTATACTTATCCCACATTGTTGAAAAACGTTTTATATTGCTACCATTGGATTACTCGTTTGAGGAAAGTTGCGGAAGATTATATTACAGCTACGTTTTGATCTATCTGAAACTTCTGATGACACTAAATGCACCACAGACTCAATCTGAGGTAAATTCGTGAGGTTGCTTTCAAATGAATTTGAGTCCAGAAGTGAATTCAGAATCTTAAATACAGGTTCATACTTTTCAATAAAGTTCGTTAAATTTAAGAGGGCTGACAAATCGATTTGATCCAAAACAACTTTCACGTCAGTCATTGTTTCTTATAAACTTTTCAATTAAATGATGCTGAAATGCAAAATATCTGTCTTAGTTATGTGTTTTTGACATATAAACTATCAACTACTAGAAGTACAAAACAAATGATTTGTACAACGTTCTATGAAACAGAGGAAAATATCTAACCAAATCAACGAAGGTGTTTGGTAGCAGATTTTGGCTAAGATAGTCAACTGTTACTTACTTATAATTAATTTAAGAAAAAAAAAAGACTTCGAGTCGTTTCTTCTCTTATATAAATCAATTTATATAAAGCTTTAACTTATCTTCGAATTTGAACAAAACCGCGTTCTTAACACTGAATATATTAACCTTTTGTTTTCCTCATCTTTTCCGGGCAGCTTTCTCCACGATCCCGAGAGAGGACCATCGGCAATTTGGGATCCCTTCTTGAAACTACCTTTCTCTGACTCGTGACCCATGGAATCAGGACGCAGTCTTGACGGCTCTTGTTTCGCTGCTCATCAACCATCATCAGGGCCTTATATTTGGTCGCATCTTAGAAATCCCCAAAGATGGTCTTGTAGATTTTTACGGACTTTTGATTCTCATATGGCGCTGGGCATCAAAATCATAAACTTGTGGGTTCCCTATGTTCTATTATGCCGCACCGGTTTGGGAACCCGAGTGTAGTGCCGGGAACCCGTCTATACCAGTAATGTTTCGTTAAAACCTATTGTTATGCCCCACGCTCAGCTTCGACTGAGTTTGCTTCCAAGCCCCCCCCTACTAACAGAGGCAGTGGGTATCAGAATACATAGTCAGAGTATAGATAACGATGTGGCTCATTTGTGTGTGCCCTTGATTTTTTTCCGCCTGACACTGCTATATTCATTGTTTTTTTCGAATCTAACAAATTCGCTTCTAAACAGTTATGCTCGTCTTATAGCTATAGATCACAGATGCTGTTTGTTAAACCAATAATTTCTAGAACTTCGTGTTATCGAATTTTTGGTTTACTGATGAGGCCCATTGGGCCTGAAATATACAACTTTTTATTATTAATTCTGATAATTTCTATCTTTTTGAAATGAAATTAAGACTTCATCGTATGTTTTCACTTCCCATCCTAGAATAATTTTGCCCATTCTTCGGTCTGAGGAATGAGATTAGCCGTTCAAAAACTGAAAGAGTACAAAAGCAGTTCACAAGAAAATTAAGTTATCCAACATTTTCGAGTACTTCTTACTAAAATAGATGCCAATTAACGAAACTAAGATTTCTTTGAGTTGGAAGATTAGAAGCAGGCTTTTGCCTCCGTTTTCACCTTAATAATAGCTCAAATCTCTCCAAACTTTCTGTCATTACCCCTGTCAGCCGTCCATTAACCCCAAGAAACTCGGCACCTTTTATAACCTTTCTGCATCCTTCTCATTTAAACGCCCTTATCAGTCAGTCAGTCAGTATATTTGAGGGAAAAATAGGCTTGCGCCTTTGAACTCCCTATTTGTCACATCAAACTCTCAAGAATTATAAACAATTTTAACAAGTTTTCAGTCAGGAAAATATAGACAGTCACATGGCGCAGTGGTGTTTCAAGGTTAATTTGTCACATAGTTCACGTTGTGTTGTAGCATGTGTATATCAAGCCGGTTGTTGAATTTCTTCACAGATTGGGACATAACAATCGCCTCGGGAAGGTTATTCCACGGGTCCACGACATGATTAGATAAAAAATTATTCCGTACATCCAATCGTCCTTGGGGCACATACAGTTTGAAGGGATGCCCCCGGAGCTTAGTTGTAGTGGCGAGTTGGAAGAAGTCGTCACACATGAGAGCGCAGTCAAAGCCACGCACGATACGGAAGGTTTGTATCAAATCTCCGCGTAACTACCTATAACTCAAAGGATGGAGATTAAGGTTATTTAGGCGGATCTCATATGGTAGTAAACCTTGGCATCTAACTAATTTTGTTGCTTGCCGCTGCAACCTCTCAAGTACGTTATAATCCTGCCACATCCATGGTCTTCAGGCTTGAATCGCGTATTCAAGATGTGGCCTTATGAAGGTACAGAAGATTTTCGAAAAACAGTCTTCATCAAAAATCGTGAATGCCCGCTTGATGGCGTACAACATTGAAGCTGCAGTTTAAGCCGCCTTACAACATTGTGTAGAAGGTTTGAGATTGTCTGCCATCCAGATGCCGAGATCCTTATGCATTTCTGTTTCTTGCAGAAGGATTCCGTTCAGGTGGTAAAGTCGCCCATAAAATACTGCATTTCGATTTCCCAGGCGCAGCAGAGTGCATTTGTTGGAATTGAAGGACAGCAGCCATCTATGCGACCAATCGTTTCATCGACAAAGATTTTCCTGGAAGTTATCTTCATCGGCAGCACACCTGATGACCCTCCATATTTTTATATCATCTGCAAACATGGCGCACTCGCAGTCCAATTCCTGTACACAATCATTAACGAACAAGAAAAAGAGGTTGGGTCCGAGTACTGAACCTTGAGGTACTCCACTCTCGATGACCGTCGGCCTAGATTGTTGTCGTCCTACACACAACGTTTGGGAACGGCCAGATAGGAAATTCCCAATCCACGTAAGCAGTCTGCCTCCGATACCCATCAGTCTCAACTTATGCAGTAGACGTTGGTGTGGAACACTGTCAAAGGCCTTCCGGAAATCAATGTAGGATGCATGTATAGTTTCTTTTGCATCAATTGCCCTTGTCCAGCTTTACATCGTATAAAGCAAGTTTGTTACACATGACCTTCCCCTACGGAATCCAAATTGCGCATTCGACAATATATTGTGAGTTTCACAATATATCATCAATTGCTTCTTGATGATCTTCTCCATTACTTTGCCGCATATGGAGGTCAGACTCACGGGTCTGTAGTTATTCGCAGATGCACGACCACCGCTTTTGTAAAGCGGTGTAATATGCGCTAATTTCCAGTCCGGAGGAAGTATTCCAGCATCAAACGATTTCTGGCACAGTAGTGAAAGAGGTTTAGCTAGCTCTCTAGCAAGTTCCTTGAGCAATTTGGCAGGAATTTCATCTGGACCCAGAGACTTACATTCCTTCGAGCTTTTAACTTCTTGAAAAACCGACTCTTCTTCAAACAAAATATCCCCAATATTTGGTGCTTCCACGACCTCGTCAACAGATGCGACGAAGGGAGGTTCTATGGTGAAGACAGACTGAAACAACTCAGCAAAATGTTCTGCTTTGTTTTAACAGTCGGAGATTTCGTGACCATCATCAGTTTGCATAACAGGAATCGGGTTCCTGTTACGTGTGCTTTTCCGTCAATAACTGTATAGCAACTTTGGATCATTGACAGCTCAACGAAGTAGATTGCTCTCAAATACCCGTCGTGCCTTGAAAAATACTTTTACCTTTATCCGCTGGAGTTTGTACTGTTCAAAATCCTCGTTGCGGCTTGTGTAGCAAAACTTCTTCCAAAGCTTTCTTTTTTAATTGATCGCTCTTTTAACAATAATAATAATATCACTAATAATAATAATATGTTAATCATGCCAGTTTACAGGTAATTGTAAAGAGTTGGTAATGCACATCTTCGGTGCCTTCCAACACCTCGAAGACCGGAAATAACCTAAAACTAACTCCCTATGTTGCAGCCAGTATTGGTTTTGTTTCAGGTTTTTTGTTTTGTCAATAATGGGCGAGATAGGGAGTTTGTTTCAAGTGAAAAAAACCTGCCTTCAAAGGTATGATACAAACGGAATAAATGTACAGTTTTAAGCTGAGTTGACTCATCAGCAGGAGAACTGTTTCATATGGTTTAAAAACATTAGTTCCAGGCGGAGAGGGTTGGCACACGTACACAGTGATCTCAGTCTTTCTTCAATGGTTGTCGGCAAAAGTTGCGCGCTATCGGCTGAAGGGTAAGCAGACTGCGGGCTGCTGCTTCAGCCGCATTATCTTCACCATGAAGCCTGGCGGGGTCCAAAGTCCACGAATGCCATTAGAGCGAAAGAGTGATTCCGCCGAATCAGCACCCTTAATTCGTGAAAGTTGTCCTGAATGTAGAAAACTAGTTATAGCTCTCTTAACCATAGGGTAGTTTTGCTGGGTTTTAATACTTTTGGGCAGCTTATTCCAGATTGATATGGCATTTACTGAGAAGAATTGCCGGTACTTAACTGTACCTGCCGTAGGAAGAAATAAAAATACGTCTCGATGACTGGCGCGTCGAGAGTGATCAAGCTGCCTTATTTTACTAAGAGGATTTAAGGTTGGACCATTCAAAAGTTTAAACTGTATAAAAAGACCCTTCTGCAATCGACGAAGCCATAGGGGATCCAGCTTTATAAGTTCACACCTTTGTTGGTAGGTTAAGTTACGGTGTTCTGTAGTGAAAACTCTTCCAGTGAAGAAGTGCTGCACCGATTCTTTTTTCTTCCGTTTACTTGTGCGCAGAAGACTGAATAGGGGCGAGCAGTATTCAAGACTAGGTCGCACGTACATATTATTGAGGCAAGTTCTAACCTTGATAGTCTTAAAATTTCTAAGGATAAATACGGTGGTTCGGCGTGCGTTCGAGACTATCAGGGCACAGTGCTTTGACAAATTGCGACTATTAGAGTAGGATATGCCCAAATCCTTGATAACTCCTGGGACATTTAGTTCGTGGCCGTCAATGCTTAATTCCGGTTGATGATCGTCGCCAACAACCATAACGGAACATTTGTGCCATGAAAGGGTGAGGCGCCATGTGCAACACCACTGGGCGAAGGCCTGAAGATCCTTTTTTATCAGCTCGAGCACGATGTTGCGTTCTGCCGGTTTATATCGTTAAGCGACTTTTAGATCATCAGAGTACATGAAGGGTCTGCCATACTGAAAACAATCTGAAACGTTGTTGACAAACAGGCAAAATAGGAGCGGACCCAGTACACTACCCTGTATAACTCCACTCCTCACATGCGTGGGGTTGGAGATAACATTGGAAATTTTTACTCGTTGTGTGCGAGCATCCAAATAGGAAGATATGAAGTTCAGAGGCTTGCTACCTGTGCCGAAGGAGGCCAGTTTCAGAAGGAGGAGTTTATGATCGACCCGATCAAACGCCTGAGTAAAATCAAAATAGACGCTATAAGTGGCAAAACCGCTGTCTCTAGATTGCAGCACATAATCAAAGAAAGAGAGCTGACAGGTGTCATTAGATCGTTTCTCAAGAAAGCCATGTTGAGCTGTATTGAGCAGGTTGTTCTCTGTCAAGTGACGCATCATCTTTTCTTTGATTAAGGTCTCCAAGATCTTCGAGGCTGCGGGAAGTGTATTTATTGGCCTAAAGTTGTCGAATGACGTCGACCGGCTATGCTTGCGAATAGGCATTATATGCGATTCCTTCCACAATGAAGGAATGGTTTCGCTCTCAAGAGCAAGATTTAATACCTTACAAAGAATAGACGGAAAGATATCATTCGCTTCAGCTTTTAGAAGGCTAACTGGGACGCCATCTGGTCTTGGACTTTAGGATTGACGATAACGAAGAATGGCTACAGTCACATCCCAGAGTATGGCACCTGTCCAAGCCTGTATAGCCGGAGGTGCAGCGAACGAGCTTTCACTAAACGTTTTGGGTAGGAACGCATTGAAGCTATCGGCGGTCAACTAAGCGTCAGCTATGGCGTTTTCTAAAGCATCTTGAAATATGGGGTGTTGAGTTTTCCGCTGCGCTTTTACTGTACGTGAAAAGAGTTTCGCAACATTAAGGGAAGGATTTTCAGCGAAGTGGTCCTCATCGGCTATCTCCTTTTCTTCGGAGAGCTTCTTAGCTTGCTCAAATATCAGTGTGATCAAGGGCAGAACGGAAGTGTCGTTCTGCCGATGCAAACCATGACATAGTTGACGCAGCCTACGATGGAAAGACAGAGGAAGGTACACTTCATCCTTTACATGTATTACTTTCTTACGGTGAACAAAGTGGAGGATGAGTGGATCCACAACTTTGTAAGTGCATCGGTACAAACATTAGCATCCAAAAATTGGAAAAATGCAGACCACTCGACAGCGTTTAGATGTGCCAGTAGGTCCGCTGTGTTTGCTGATCGGAAGTCATGATAAAGACTATACTTTTGGGAAAATGTTTTATCCGCCTCCAGTTCTAGTTCTCTAACAACTGTAAGATGGTCTGAACACCCAAGTGCGTCTAAGGATGACACTGAAAGTGATTCACATCCCCTACAAAAAATTAGTCGAATATGTTTGCACCTCGAGTGGGAAAATCGACTATTTGATCCCACCTGCCGATACCTATTGCCTCAAGTAAGTTCTCGAACTTTAAAGGACCGGATGGTGGAAACCATTGCACGTCAGGAAGGTTAAAATCGCCTGCAATCAAGCAATACTTAAGATTCAAGTCAGCTGCGGCATGAAATGCCTGCGAGAGACAAAGACCGTAGTCTGCATTGGCATTAGGTGGGCGATAAACACAGCCAACAAGTAAGGAGTATTTGTTTTTTAGAACAAATCGTAGCCAGCAGCTCTCCTCCACCGCTGTGAATTGTGGATAGTCCAACGGGAGAAATGCAAGTGGCTGCTTAATATAGATGCAGCTTCCTCCGCCACGGCCATTGTTTCGATCGTTCCGAACGCATGAATAGCCTAGAACAGAGAGTTCTGAGTCAGCTACAGAGGCCGATGCCCATGTCTCAGTTACCATAACATAACAATGTTGTCGCTCTAGCAAGAATTTCGCCTGTGCTTAAGTTTCTAAAATAAATTTTCGAGGTCGTGGCCGAGAAATTGATTCTGGAGCTGTTGGAGACTTTCCTATTCGAAATGCCTTAAGAATGCGGAAAGAGTCGCCTGGTTTTAGCAACGGTTTGGCGTACACTCGCATTAGACCGACGTCATGGTCAATTCGTTCTTGTGCAATTGACGACTCTGGGGCCCCTTTTACAACTATTTTCTGCTTGCGACTCAATGGGGCATATGTTGCAAGCTCACGTGTTTCGGCCGAGGGAGCAATTGTATCTGGTACATGCGGTTCTGATGTACTGGCTATTGGGTAAGCTGAATGCAAACCCGTGAACCGTTTGGCTTTCTTAGGCTTATGCCTCTTTAGAGTTATGATCTCGTCAAACTCTTGGTCATCACTTTCTTGTGCAGAGTCGAGCAACGATGTGGTGCTAGGATGCAAATCCCGATAATTGCTACTGTCGCTTAAGCCGAGTGACGATGGTAAAGCCCGTGGGCTTGACACATGATCCGATATGCAGATTTCAGGTGTGTCGACAGACATGTCCAAATCCAAGTCAATATCAGCGTCAACTTGTTCTTGTGCAATTGTTGACGCTATCTCTGGAGCCCGTTTTACAACTATATTCTGCTTGTGACTTACTGGTACATCTGTTGCGAGCTCACGAGTTCCGACCAAGTGGCCATCTGTATCCGGTACTAAAGGTTTGATGGGTCCTGATGTGCCGGTTTTGTGGGTTAGCTGACTGCGCATTCCTGGCCCATTTAGACTTTTGAGCCTTTCTATCCCTATGCTTTTTTGGCTTCATGATCTTATCGACCTCTGTATCGTCGCTTTCTAGTGCAGCATCAAGCAACGATGTGACGCTAGGTCGCAAATGCAGATCATTGTTAGTGCTGCCTGAGCAGAGTAACGATGGCCTGGACTGCGGATTTATTTTAGTTTCTTTGCGATCGAGTGAGACACCCGCTGGTTTACTTGATTCGGCAGATGATATGCGGTTTTCCGGTTTACCGGCCGAGGCTATCTGAGCATATGTACTTTTATTTAGCCCCGGTTTTTGGCCGACAAGGGCTGTTTTAACCGCTGCTTAAGAAATGTGCGTTTTTAGATAGGCTATCTCTTGTTTCAGTTTATTTACCTCGTGGTAAAGTTCCTGCTTCATCTCCGAAAACTCCTGGCGGAGGACTAAATCCTCACAGTCTAACTTCGGTAAACGTAGTAGACATCTTGGCCATATCGGCAGTTACTTTCTGGTCGTATCTTAACATGGTTGTCAAGGGCCCGTGTCGAAGTGGCCGGGCTGTCTGAGGTGCTAACACCGCTAATAACCAGATTTGGCGACCTGGGTTTGAGATCCGGCGGAGGCGAAACGTTTCGTGTTAACGGACTTGTAGCATCTAAAGTCTCCATGTTATGTAAGATTTTTTTGTGTTGCGACCTGCGTGTGATACGGCCAATTAAGTCGAAAGCCAAATCAAAGAGCCCGTAGGAGTGAGGCGGAGAGAAGATTGATTGGCCAGATAGTGCAAGTTTACTGAGACGAGCAGGTTACAGCAAGTCAGAGTAAAATATTGAGTTCCTGACAGATACAATGAAATGAAATGTGTTTGGTTAAAAATTTCCTTAGGAATAACGTGAGATTCACTTGTATCCTATATATTATGACAACATTAGGATAAGTTTATATAACAACACAGTGATATAAGGACTCAGCCTCGGCGTGAAATTCGGAGATGTGCAGATTTTTGTGGTACAGAGGAGTTTTTCACAAAATCGACACGTCCAAGAAGCAATTTCAAAACTTTGGAAATAATTCACAGCGGAGGAATTTTTCAGAGGGACCGGATTAAGATTTCCACGTAGAAAATTCCAAACTTTGGAAATGTATAGTCAATTCTTGAATAATTTCCAAGAAGAGTGTCTTCTATACTGAGATAGAGACTAAAAACACGTAAGCTCGAGAGACTTGAAATTCGCAAACAATTTCAATTTTGATAGCTCTGTTCAGCCATGGAGGTCGGCTAGATACCTTGGGCACTAAAAGTGGACAAGGACTGCGCATTTGCTGCAACAACCACTCCTTAAATGTATTCCAGTCCTCAGTGACATCACCAGAGAAAATAACACCCCAGTCTATTTGTGATGCGACTACTCTCATTTTTGAGTAGTCACATCACCATATATTCGGCCTTGGTTCGTCTACTGTAGGGCTAACGGGTAAAGACCATAATCCCACAAAAGTACGGCATGCTCACTTTGACCTAGTGGAGGTAGGCAGCATACCTCATCTATAGTGTCGGGATGCTTCGTGAAGACTAGATCTAAACAACTAGCTCGTTGTCTGCTCTAGTTGAAACTAGGACGTGTTGTGTGAGAAGGGCCTCAAGTTTTGTTTTTAGCAGATGGTGAGCAAATGAGTTTTTAGAACGATTGGCCCG
Source organism: Ligula intestinalis (assembly GCA_036362985.1). Taxonomy (NCBI): domain Eukaryota; kingdom Metazoa; phylum Platyhelminthes; class Cestoda; order Diphyllobothriidea; family Diphyllobothriidae; genus Ligula; species Ligula intestinalis. Next base: position 117,881,626 of record JAYGXS010000001.1, on the reverse strand, counting down.
CAAATTGTTCCAACATATGCTGGGCGAATTGAAGTCACCCATGAGTACAGCATCAGGCCGACTTCCTATCTCCTTTATGCACACCAGTAAACACGCATCTGCATCACTGTTCGTCCGCGGTGGTCGGTAGACAGTCACGGCTTCCAGGGGCTGCGACCCCCGTGCCTTAATTGTCAGCCAAATGGCCTCTATACCATGAGTCATCCTTTCAGGCTTCGCGTACATACTTAATTCGTTCTTTACATACATAGCTACTCCTCCACCCTGGCATTCAACTCGGTCTCATCTAAATAGTTGGTATCCGCATAGCGCCACTTCTGAATCTCTGATGCTCTGTGACAGCCAGGTTTCTGTAATTGGTATAACATCAGGGGACCCATCGGCTACCTGTATTCGAAATTGATCAAACTTCCAGAATAAACTCTGGGCTTTAGTTTATAGAAATTTCAGCCGGCGAGACTTTGCAGTGTCCAATGCGTTTGGGCGCGAGTTTGCCAGTACTACTGGACCGCAGCCGTCATCAGGACTGACTGCTTCCACAGCACTAAGGTAGTTTCCTGTATTATTTGGTCCCTGAAGATAGCCAGATAGCTCTCTCCAGCTCTCTCTCTCCCGTAGTTCCGCCACCAATTCTCGACGGTCTGCTGGATAGTAGTCCAACTGAAAAAACACCGGCTTATGTGAGTGGCTGAGAGCTGTGTTCCGGGATATCCAGATATATCTTCCTTTGGAATAACTTGCCAATTGAAATAAGGTCGTTAATAAGACTGTCTGCTTTCAAACGAAGACTGCACACTTATCTTAACACTGATTCTATTGACCTTTTATTCTCCTTATCTTTACCGAGCAACTTTTTCCATGACATAGGAAAGTTAGAAGATCCTTTTGAAACATTTTTCACTGCCTTGTGTCCCCCGGGAACAAAGATGTTTCCAATAACCATCGCTCAACCAAACGAAGTCCCTTGGAAGTACTCGGTCTAAACTGCTGCCGTTTCGTTGAAAACTAACAATCACCAGACTTCCTACAATTATTTTTATTCTACTACTGTGTCTTATCTTCTTGAGCAATTTTTTTTCTCCTACGCGCTTTTTAAAAATGGAGGCCCGTTGAACTCCACCTCCATTTTTTACGGTAAGAGTTTATTAACTGTCATTAATTTTAAATTTTTAAGTTCACAATTAACTGCCCAAAATTGCCAAATAATGCTCCAGGAGAACAATTTCTGCTGACATTATTACGAGTTTCTACGTTGATCTGCGCTTATTATCGAATTCATTGTTGAATTTTTTAACGAAAATAAATTTGAAAGGACATTTGGCGAGCATACGCATACTTTCGATAAATTCTCTTCGGGCCATTACGTTTATATGGAAGGGCAAGGTACAGGGTGACAAGCAATCAATTAATTATCGTTCTAATCAACTTAGTCTTGGGAATGGGGGCTTGGGGTTTTGGTTGATCAAGAGTAGGTAGTGACAGGGTAATAAGGAGAGGGAGGGAGGGGGAAAGAACGCGTTTTTCGGCCCTTGGCCATGCTAGGCATGGGGCCTGAAGAAGGTTCTTCTGCGCGCACAACACCGGCTTCATCAGGTGAATGGCCGCGGCCTCCGCTTTTGCCAGCAGCCGTTGACCCAGGGACTTCGGGTAATCTGGGGAGACCTTGGAGATCACCTTAAAGGCTTCGTTCGGGCCAACACGGTGTCCAGAGTCCACAATATGAGCAAAAATGGAACTGTTGATGTTCCTGACTTCGCCTTTGTTAAGCCATGCTGGCAGATGCTCCCGTATCCTCTTGGGTAAGCGCCGGCTCGAGCGCCCAATGTAACCTGCTCCACAGGAACAAGTAAATGGGTAACTGCACGTGAAAATGGTCTGGGCTGGCAGCTTATCCTTACCTTCGCCGTGGAGGACTGGGTTTGTTGAGAATAACACCCGAACTTTCGCCACTGGGAAGGTTTGTGATACGGCATGGTTAAGGCGTTGGCTTAACAGTTCACTTGCTGCGTCCCCTTGAAAGGAGACTTTGAGCAAACGGGTCTTTTTATCCATGGTTGGTGTTAAGGCTTTGCGTTCTCGCTCCATCATGTTCTTCTGAATAAACTTGTCAGGGTACCCGTTCTCTCGAAGCAGGTCCTGGATCTTCGTGAGCTCTCTTTCGACAGTATCGTCCAAGCAGATTTTTCTAGCACTTTGCGTTAAACAGAGAGCTAGATTATGCTTCTGCTGGACGGGTACGAAGCTGTGAAAGTTCGTGTACTGTCCGGACCAGGTTTCCTTTCTATAAACGCTCCTTCGGAGGCTACCATCAGGTTGTCTGCTTAGGCGAACGTTCAAGAACGGAGGCAAACCTGCCGTTTCCATCTCCAATGTGAACTTAATGGAGGGGTGTGCTGGGTTGACAGTATTTAGAAGCGAGTCTATATTAGTGTCTGCTGGGGCGATAGCACAGATATAATCGACATAGCGACCGAAGTGTTTAAATCCATGAATCTGGTCACTAAGTTGAAACTTCTGCAGCTTGCCCATGACGATATTTGCTAGGAGAGGCCCAAGGGGGAGCCCATGGCGACGCAATCTATCTGTCGATATAGTTGGTTATCAAAAAGGAACTGCACATTGAATGTGCATTTTAGAAGAAGTTACTTCAGGGCTTGTAATGAATTCCTACTTCTGTCTGATGCTAAAGTTATCGCAGGGGATTTCAACTTTCCCGAAATTGATTGGTCATTGAACTGTTGTCCATCTAGATTTCAGCCCTTCCTAGGTACCATCAATTTTTCAAACTGGTCTCAGTTGGTCTGTTCCCCAACAAGGGATCAGCATATTTTAGATTTAATTTTCACTAATGACATTTTTCCCCTTTTTGTTGACTACAATCAGAACCTCTTCCCAAGTGACCATACTTTGATCCATTGTTGCCTTCCACTTGCTTCTACGAAAAAGGCTACCACCACTCGTACCTACCGTGCGTTTGACCTAGCTGATATTAATTTAATTAACAATTTTATGGACTCACTAGACTGGCAGGAGCTTTCCTCCACGAACAGTGTAATAATTTACGGTGACTTAATGACGGCAATTTCAAAAAGCATTTTGGAATTTGTGCCGATCAAAATTGTTAAGCCTTATACTTCGGACCCCACCGTTCCTCATTTTCTTATGTCTAGACTGAAGAAATTGCAAAGACAGTTGAAAGACCAGTCTACTAGTTCATTATCGGTGCACCTTAGAATCGCAGAGATTTTCGAATTAGCGTCTAAGATTCGTCTTACACGTGACAAACATAGGGAATATTGCGCACTCAGCGAGTTAAACTCTGCAAAATCGATTGCCCAACTGTTTCGCCGTCAGTCCTCCGCTAAACGAGGTCACGAAATCCCCCCCTTACTGAATGAAAATAAAAACTTTGTGCAAGATGAGTCTGAGAAGGCTGAACTGTTCAATGCGTTATTTGCAAAACACCTTACGACGGAATCTGAACCGGTCCCGTCGTTTCAGCCATGCTCAGTCAATACTATCAGTACCATAAATTTCTCCATAGAAGTAATTCGTAAGCACATTATCCGTCTAAAAACTCGCACTCCTCGGGAACTGACGGCCTTCCAAATTCACTTATCAAGAGAATATTCAGCTTCCCCCGATTGCTAAGTTATCTATTCTCAGCTTATCTTCTAAACGGTTTCTTTCCTGACTCATGGAAGACATCTATTATTCTTCCAGTCTTCAAGTCAGGATCTCGTTCGGACGTAAATAACTACCGAGGTGTTAATAAAACCCCGGCCCTAGCCAAACTTCTGGAAAAGATCATTTTTAATCAAATTCTCGATTTTGTGTAGAAAATAAACTATTAAGTGCCTCACAGCATGGATTTCTACCTGGAAGATCATGCGAAACCTGCCACTTGGCATTCCTTAACCTGGTTACTTCACTTCGTAATGAACAGCAATCAGTCATCGTGATTTACTTTGACCTTAGTAAAGCTTTTGACAAGGTGCCTCATAGGCGCCTTTTAGTGAAACTGGAAGCCCTAGGCATCAGGCCTCCCCTCCTTGATTTCATTGCCTCCTACCTGTCTAACCGCAGCCAGAAGGACTTAGTAGGCAATAGCTACTCGATGCCTCAGCCGATCACGAGTGGTGTATTACAAGGCACGGTTTTAGGTCCCCTCCTTTTCATTCTTTACATAAATGAAATTTCAACAGTGCTAAATAATTCGGAAAATTTCATTTATGCTGATGACCTTAAGTGTATTTACTCATTTTCTAAGGACACGGCCAGTACTTGTGTTGATAAAGTTAACGCAGACATGCGTACTCTCTCAAGTTGGAGCGCAACATGGCAGATGGAGTTTTCTCCATCAAAATGTAGTTTCTTGAGTTTTGGTCCCGCAAGGCTTCCTGGACCCATCATCTTCCAAAATAGTCCACTGTTAGAAAGATCTACGATAAAGGGTTTGGGTCTTACTTACACGAATAAGCTTGCATTATCACCTCATGCAGATCGAATTTCTGCCAAGGCCGCACAGATATGTGGGTTTATATCGCATAACGTTTTCCTTCCAGAAATGAAGTTGAAACTATACCGCATGTTTGTTCTTCCTATACTATAATACTGCTGCCCGCTTTTTGGCCTCATGACCCAGCATGACCGTAGTAAGATTGAAAAGGTTCAGCGAGTTTTCACTCGTAAAATATTTTCTGTTTCTGGGTCTGGTATGTGTTATACAGATAGATGTCAATTAGCAAACATGAAATTTCTTTGGATAAGAAGACTCGAAGCTGGTCTATGCTTTCTGTTTCGCGTTAACAATAGTCCTAATCTCCCACAAATTAACGCTCTCCTTCCAGTTGACCGACCTTACGCCACTCGTAACTCTTTGATGATAATTTTACCACCCCGTAGCTCCACATCCAACCCTTCTCGCTTTTTTACCTCCAAATATGCTTTTATTTGGAACAACCTTCCTCTCGATATTAGACTGTCTTCTACACTGTCGATTTTTAAAGGGGAATTATATAAGCATTTAAATTTAGAGGAAATAAAGTCATTACTGTCTGTTTCCTTTCCAAACACGCAAGTTGTAGATTTTAAGAAGGGTCCTCCTGGCATTTGAAGCTCTTCCCAGGACACTAAAATGGTTTCTAAATATGTTAGCATTTCCCTCTGCAGAGTCAAGCATCACTTCCAAGGGCTGCGAATTCTTCGCCGTTTTTGCAACCTTCGCTGTGGTCTTCGCGATTGGCTCTGGAATCTGGTAGGTCGCAACTCGATGATGTTTCCTTGACTTCTACTGTCTTCTCCTGCCTTCCGGATGACCCCTTCCTAACTCAACGATATATTATTTTTTCCCATGACCATAAACATCCCGAACCCTCAACATCAGGTCCCTAACTAACCACGTCAAACCCTTTTACCTATTAAGGCAGTTTTTTCTCCTTAACTTTTTTTGAACTCGGTGGCCCGCTGAACTCATCCACCGATCTAGGAGTTTTTTTTACTGCCGATGACAATTATTTATAAGAGTTCACTGCTTATCATTATTATTTTTATTTTCACGATAGCACTAAGTTTGTAACGACAGGGCCCCTTGGGCCTTAAATATACAAATATACAAATTATTATTATGATTTGCCAATAGGAAGTCGCAGATGTAATCTACTGTTTTGACGACTGGGACGTTCGTAAATAGCGACGAGACGTCTAAAGAGAGCATCATCATGCCATTATGGTTTATGCACGTGATGTCGTCAATAAATGTGAACGTGTCTTGATAGCTCCATGATGCTAGTTGCTGTTGCAGCGGTTTGAGTTTATCTGCTAACCACTTGGCTATCGTATGGTAGGGCGGCTACGCATGTTCAAGATTGGACGAACTGGCAGGCCATCCTTGTGGACGTTTGGGAGGCCATACAGGCGAGGGATATGCGTACCTACTGGCCGGAGACTTTCGAGGTCACGGTCACTTATAAACCTGCCATTTGGAGTCTTAGGCAGTCAGTCAAGTGTGCCTCTGCTTCATCCGTGCGATCCTCCTCTTTGTCTACTTTCTTAAACATCGTCTGGTCTTACAAGATAGCATGCATTTTTCGAAGGTTATCCGACCTGTTCGTTATGACGACACCTGCTCCTTTATCAGGTCTAGTAATCCGGATGTCTTTATTTTCTCGCAACTGCTTTAACTTCTCCGTGTGTGCTTTTGACAGCACTCCGCGACTGATTGGTCTCTGATTCAAGTACTGGTAATTGCATTTCACCAGTTTCGATTATAAATGATGGATACTTTCAGTTGAGATAGGCTTTAATTCGTAAGATTGGTGAAGCAGGGTTTCAAACTGGGTTTCCAATTCTAACTGTTTAAACCTTTGAGCACGTATGCAGAATTTTTTGCCAAGAGATAATGCCTCAACTGAGAAGAAGAAGAAGAAGAAGAAGGAGAAGAAGAAGAAGAAGACTCGATCGCTGGGACAATATGTTTATTCGCCTGACGTTTCGATATCCGTCGCGGATTCGTCATCAGAGACATGAGCAGCAGAAAGGTTCTGCTACTTATGCCTCAACTGTTGTCTTATCAAGCGTCAAAGAGGAATGCTTGTTTATGTACCGATCTGGGTCTTAAGGCAGTCTTGCTTGGGGTTTATCTTTCAAGCAGACTTTGTAGCAGTGACGACTCTTTAGCTTCTCCCCGTTTTGTTTCTATGATCTTTGTGTAGCTGATGAAGTCCCGTCTTTCTTCGTCATTGAGGGCGTCCAGAACGTCAGCGCGCTGGCACACGTGACGCTCTAAATCTCCCATCTTTATCTGAGTGCTTTCTAACTGGTTTTCAACATATCTTCTTAAGGTGGGACCTTGAACGCGGTTTGTTCAAATTCGAAGACAAGTGAAGCTTTATATAAATTGATTTATATAAGAGAAGAAACGACTCAAAGTCTTTGGTTTTCTTAAATAAATTATAATAATAATAATAATATGTTTATTATGCCAGTTTACAGGCAATTGTAAAGAGTTGGTAATGCACCTCTTGGGCGCCTTCCAACACCTCGAAGACCGGAAAAAACCTAAAACAAACTCCTTATGTTGCAGCCAGTATTGGTTTTGTTTCAGGTTTTTTGTTTCGTCAATACTGGGCGAGATTAGGAGTTTGTTTCAAGTGAAAAAAACCTGCCTTCAAAGGTATGATACAAACGGAATAAATGTACAGTTGTAAGCTGAGTTGACTCATCAGCAGGAGAACTGTTTCATATCGTTTAAAAACATTAGTTCCAGACGGAGAGGGTTGGCACAAGAACACAGTGTTCTCAGTCTTTCTTCAATGGTTGTCGGCAAAAGTTGCGAGCTATCGGCTGAAGGGTTAGCAGACTGCGGGTTGCTGCTTCAGCAGCATTATCTTCAGCAGTGAAGCCTGGCGGGGTTCAAAGTCCACGAACGCCATCAGAGTGAAAGAGAGATTCCACCGAGTCAGCACCCAAAATTCGTGAAAGTTGTCCTGAATGTAGAAAACTAGTTATAGCTCTCTTAAACATAGGGTAGTTTTGCTGGGTTTTAACAGTTGACTATCTTAGCCAAAATTTGCTACCAAACTCCTTCATTGATTTGGTCAGGTATTGTCCTCTGTTTCATAGAACGCTGTACAAATCATTTGTTTTGTGCTTCTAGTATTTTATTTTTATTTGTCAAAAACACACTACTTAGACATATATTTAGCATTCAAAAATCCTTTACTGGAAAATTTTATTAGAAACAATGACTGACGCGAAAGTTGTTGTGGATCAAATCGATCTGTCAGCCCTCTTAAATCTAACAAACTTTATTGAAAAGTATGAACCTGTATTTAAGATTCTTAATTCACTTCTGGACTCCAATTCATTTGAAAGCAACCTCACGAATTTACCTCAGATTGAGTCTGTGGTGCATTTAGTGTCATCAGAAGTTTCAGATAGATCAAAACGTAGCTGTAATATAATCTTCCGCAACTTTCCTCAAACGAGTAATCCAATGGTAGCAATACAAAGCGTTTTTCAACAATGTGGGATAAGTATAGGCATAGTGTCTATCAAAAGACTAAATTCGCGAAGTAAAAACAAACCGATTTTGCTTACATGTTCTTCCCACGCCGAAGCTCAAATGCTACTACAAAACTCTGAAATAAAAAGGAGTTTGCGGAGTTTTAAAGCATATATAGGCCCTGACTTGACCCCAATGCAGCGCAGACAAGTTTTTCACAAAGACAAAGGGCGTAAACAAAGTCAGCCGCATATAGTCGTAGAGGACGGAAACACTCCACAAAATGCAACTTCAAAGGAACAATTAACGAGTTCCTCCTCCTCTGGGAACGAAAACGAAAACTATCAACGTAGCATCAGCTTAGATGACTTGAGAGCGACTTCTTCATATTATAATAATGACAAACCGAAAGCAAATAATAAACCTGCCGAAGCAATTCAGGGAAAGAATAAGGTCCAAACAAAAAGACCCCAAAATAGTACAACCTCATTAGACATGAACGACACTTATCCTGGATCTAATCAAGATACACTGATAAATAACAACACACGTCTAAACATGTCCATAAATAGCAATACCAGTCCTAACTCAACGAACAAAAGTAGTAAACCAGTGTTAGATTATTTCCCCCAAACAACCCAGAATTGACCACCATTCCCAAACAGAATTGCATATCAAAACGAATATCCGTATTTAAATACACACCCTCTAATGACACCTAACCTCTTCTCTCAACCCATGTATCCTAGCCCATACATAAGACGAGCACCGCACACCCAACTCTTTCAATATAACACACACACTCAAATCCCACCTCGCACAACACCATACTCTCCGATAGTTACAAAATGTCATCGAATTCCATCACTCATCACCAATTTTTCCCAATAATGCACAATTCGCCACAAATAGTCCAACACCACCATATTATCCACCAATCACACAATTTCCTCACATGAGCCCTCAACACAAACAAAGTGGTAATAGGAATCCATTTTTTTCACAACAGATTCCAGCTTTTGTATCCGACACCATAAGTGTTGCTCTCATTAATGCTAGATCGATAGTAAACAAAGTTCCACGACTTAGGACTTTTATTGACACACACAATCCCGATATAGTCTTTTTAACAGAAACATGGGTAAACGAATCAACCTCCAATGCTTCACTTTTTATAGCAAACTACACCTTCTATAGACAGGACCGTGCGAATAAACGAGGAGGAGGTTGTATGATCTACATTAGATCTACCATAGAACAGAGTGGCTTTGAGGTTCTTCAGGAGACGTTCAATGGCGAAGCGTGCTTCGCTATAATAACATCCAAGACTCTTAAAAGCATTCTAATTGGATTTTTGTACACCCCTCCGGAATATAGTAATGATGACACTGGTCTTACAAATCTACTAGATATTCTATCGAATATACAAACCGAATATAAGATAATTGCAGGAGATTTAAATGGTCCAGAAATAAACTGGACAGAACTATCAGCCCCATCCAGACATGATGAATTATTATCATTAATTGTGTTTCATAACTGGACGCAAATAATAAGCAAACCAACCAGGGGAAACAATATACTCGATGTTATTCTCACCAATGATATCTGGCCCTTATATACGCAATACGACAGCTTAACCTTTGAAAGTGATCATAAGACAACAATAGCAGTGCTCCCTCTTAACATTAAAATAAGACCTGATCCTAGTTACACTTCTATAAACCCCAAAAATCTTGACATTGAATCTATGAATAACTACATTAGGTCATTGGATTGGAGCTCTTTCCTCCTAACAGCATCCCCTCTAGAAGCTGTAAACATATTATATGCCACCCTTAATTTAATTTGAGATACCCTAATTGACGAGAGATCCCCATGTAAGAAATCACTAATCCCAAACTCCCTTTCCAAACGGCTAAAAAAACTTAAAAAACAACTCCACGACCCATGTATTAGTTATCTATCTACGCTCAGACGCATTACAGAGATTCACGAGTTAGCCCAGAACATTGAAACGAATAAGATGAAAGCAGCAGAATATCGGGCAATCGAGTCCCCAGAAGGGACAGCCCAAATCTTCAGGAAACAAGTAAATAATAATCAAAAACAAGGCCCCCAAATGACAACCAAATAGCAAATCTTTTCGACGAGTATTTCTCAACCAACTATTCAGTCGAGGAAGAACCAATCCCCAAACCAACAGAAATGACGACACTAGTATTAAAAGAGATATTGTTTAACGAAGAAACTGTAGAGAAAGCTATCCGCCAACTGTCCAATTCCACATCATATGGACCGGATAGAATCCCTCCTTGCATACTGAGACATATGACATATGCCCCAATACTTCTGTCTAACCTTTTCTCGTTACTGCAGTCAAATGGTACTTATCCAGAAATCTGGAAAAAATCATGTATCACCCCAATTTACAAAAACGGAAATCGGTCCAATGCCCAAAATTATCGTGGTGTTCACCGAACATCGGTTTAAGCGAAAATCTTAGAAAAAATAATTTACAACCAAATGTTAGACCATCTGACGAATGTAAATCTCATACCTCCCTCTCAATATGCCTTTTGACCTAAAAAGTCATATCAGTCCTGCCATCTCAATTTCTTGGAATTCGTCTCCAGAAATCGAGATGATGGGAACACGGTAGCTACAATTTACTTTGATCTAAAAAAAGCCTTTGACAAAGTTCCCCATAAAAGACTGATTGTGAAGCTAGTGAGTCTCGGGATTCAGCCCCCCTCCTTGATTTCCTCAAATCCTATCTTCAAAACCGATTTCAAGTAGTACAACTTCGAAATATAGTATCAGAACCAGCTCATATAAGCAGTGGTGTTTTTCAAGGCACTATCCTAGGTCCCCTCTTATTTCTCATTTACATTCATGAGTTATCCACGATATCAACATCTGCTAAAACATTTTTATATGCAGATGACTTAAAACTCGCATGTGCCTATAGGTCAGTCAGTCAGTCAGTCAGATATTTGAGGGAAAAATAGGTTTGCGCCTTTGAACTCCCTATTTGTCACATCAAAATCTGAAGAATTATAAACAATGTTAACAAGTTTTCAGTCAGGAAAATATAGACAGTCACATGGCGCAGTGGTGTTTCAAGGTTAATTTGTCACATAGTTCACGTTGTGTTGTAGCATGTGTATATCAAGTCGGTGTTTGAATATCTCCACAGATTGGGACATAACAATGGCCTCGGAAAGGTTACTCCACGGGTTCACGACACGATTAGAGAAAAAATTCTTCCGTACATCCAATCGTCCTTTGGGCACATAGAGTTTGAAGGGATGGCCCCGGAATAAGTTGTAGTGGCGAGTTGGAAGAAGTCGTCACACATGAGAGCGCAGTCAAAGCCACGCACCATACGGAAGGTTTGTATCAAATCTCCGCGTAACTGCCTATAACTCAAAGGATAGAGATTAAGGTTATTTAGGCGGATCTCATATGGTAGTGAACCTTGGCCTCTTACTAATTTTGTTGCTCGCCGCTGCACCCTCTCAAGTACGTTATAATCCTGCCGCATCCATGGTCTCCAGGCTTGAATCGCGTATTCAAGATGTGGCCTTATGAAGGTACCGAAGATTTTCGAGAAACAGTCTTCATCAAAAACCGTGAATGCCCGCTTGATGGCGTACAACATTGAAGTTGCAGTTTTAGCCGAGTTACAGCATTGTGTAGAAGGTTTGAGATTGTCTGTCCTCAAAATGCCGAGATCCTTCTGTATTTCTGTTTCTTGCAGAGGGATTCCGTTCAGATGGTAGGGTCGCGCATAAGGCAACGCATTTCAATTTCCCAGGCGCAGCAGAGTGCATTTGTTAGAATTGAAGGACAGCAGCCATCTATGCGACCAATCGTTTCATCGACAAAGATTTTCCTGGAAGTTATCTTCATCGGCAGCACACCTGATGACCCTCCATATTTTTACATCATCTGCAAACATGGCGCACTCGCAGTCCAATTCCTGTACACAATCATTAACGAACAAGAGAAAGAGGGTGGGTCCGAGTACTGAACCTTCAGGGACTCCACTCTCGATGACGGTCGGCCTTGATTGTTGTCGTCCTACACACACCGTTTGGGAACGACCAGATAGGAAATTCTCAATCCACGTAAGAAGTCTGCCTCCAATACCCATCAGTCTCAACTTATGCAGTAGACGTTGGTGTGGAACACTGTCAAAGGCCTTCCGGAAATCAATGTAGGCTGCATGTACAGTTTCTTTTGCATCAATTGCCCTTGTCCAGCTTTGCATCGTATAAAGCAAGTTTGTTACACATGACCTTCCCCTAAGGAATCCAAATTGCGCATTCGACAATATATTGTGAGTTTCACAATATATCATCAATTGCTTCTTGATGATCTTCTCCATTACTTTGCAGCATATGGAGGTCAGACTCACGGGTCTGTAGTTATTCGCAGATGCACGACCACCGCTTTTGTAAAGCGGTGTAATATGCGCTTATTTCCAGTCCGGAGGAAGTATTCCAGCATCAAACGATTTCTGGCACACTAGTGAAAGGGGTTTAGCTAGCTCTCTAGCAAGTTCCTTGAGCAATTTGGCAGGAATTTCATCAGGACCTGGAGATTTACATTCCTTCAAGCTTTTTAGTTCTTGAAAAATCGCCTCTTCTTCAAACAAAATATCCCCAATATTTGGTGCTTCCACGACCTCGTCAACAGATGCGACGAAGGGAGGTTCTATGGTGAAGACAGACTGAAAGAACTCAGCAAAATATTCTGCTTTGTTTTTACAGTCGGAGATTTCGTGACCATCATCAGTTTGCATAACAGGAATCGGGTTCCTGTTACGTGTGCTTTTCCGTCAATAACTGTATAGCAACTTTGGATTATTGACAGCTCGACGCAGTAGATCGCTCTCAAAGTCCCGTCGTGCTTTGAAAACCATTTTTTTACCTTGTTCCGCTGGATTTTGTACTGTTCAAAATCTTCGTTGCAGCTTGTGTTGCAAAACTTCCTCCAAAGCTTTCTTTTTTTATTGATCTCGCTTTTGATAGCTCTGTTCAGCCATGGAGGTCGGCTAGATACCTTGGGCAATGAAAGTGGACAATGACTGCGCATTAACTGCAACAACCACTCCTTCGGCCACAGTTTAGCCGAATTTAGAAGAAAGACCAAGCAGTTCTTCTCAAATGACATGACGCATATATTTCTGAACAAAATAGGACACTTTGCTAACCAGTTCTTGGACGTCCAATTCGGACCAAAAGGGATCTAACGGTCCAGGAGAGTTCCCGAAAATTTTGGAGAAAACTGGCAAATGCTGGAAGCTTTCCAGTCGACGGTTTCCAACGCTGATAAAATCAATGCTTAAGCAAAATTGTGCCTTGCCTCCTTTTCCAATCCTTAAAAATAAAAAACAAAAACTAAGAACAATTTATCCATTCCAATATTCCTCTACTAATATCTAAATGTTTAAAAAAAATATTATGAAAGAAAATAATTTTCTCTTTAATTATACTAAAATATATTTTGTTTCCTCTTATAATGTATCAGAAGTATAAATATTAATGATGTAATTTTCAATCTCACTTAGATATTCGACAAACGAAAGGCCAAATATCTTCTGCCGATGCACTTGAATGACGATGGTGCTTCGCAGCTGCCTCGACCCAACTCAGACATCTGCTACGTCCCATCTAATTAGCAAACTTGTGCCACTGGACAACGATTGTAATCTCCGTATCGAGCAGACCCATGCATACGGTAGATGCCATATCATCAGCTGATTTTTTCACCTTCAAACTGACCGCGGCTAAGTATACCTCAGTTAAAGGACATTACAGTTTTTCCAGACCACAAGTATTCTTACTATAAAACCGTAACACCTACAATGTATAGCTATTTAATTTCATGTTTTCCTCGATTTGTTCCCTAGAAGTCAGGTTTTTTTCACTTAAAACAAACTCCTTATTTCGCACACTATTGACCTAGCAAAAGACCAAAACAAATACAATGGTCACTGCGAAAGAAGGGGTTTGGGTTAGGTTTTTTCCTGCCTTCCGGGGTTTTTTTGACGGCGCCAAAGATGTGCTTTACAAATAAACCTTATTATTATTATTAAATGTATTCCAGTCCTCAGTGACATCCCCAGAGAAAAAAAGACCCCAGTCTATTTGTGATGCGACTACTCTCATTTTTGAGTAGTCACATCACCATATATTCGGCCTTGGTTCGTCTACTGTAGGGCTAACGGGTAAAGACCATAATCCCACAAAAGTACGGCATGCTCACTTTGACCTAGTGGAGGTAGGCAGCATACCTCATCTATAGTGTCGGGATGCTTCGTGAAGACTAGATCTAAACAACTAGCTCGTTGTCTGCTCTAGTTGAAACTAGGACGTGTTGTGTGAGAAGGGCCTCAAGTTTTGTTTTTAGCAGATGGTGAGCAAATGAGTTTTTAGAACGATTGGCCCGCAAATTGTTCCAACATATGCTGGGCGAATTGAAGTCACCCATGAGTACAGCATCAGGCCGACTTCCTATCTCCTTTATGCACACCAGTAAACACGCATCTGCATCACTGTTCGTCCGCGGTGGTCGGTAGACAGTCACGGCTTCCAGGGGCTGCGACCCCCGTGCCTTAATTGTCCGCCAAATGGCCTCTATACCATGAGTAATCCTTTCAGGCTTCGCGTACATACTTAATTCGTTCTTTACATACATAGCTACTCCTCCACCCTGGCATTCAACTCGGTCTCATCTAAATAGTTGGTATCCGCATAGCGCCACTTCTGAATCTCTGATGCTCTGTGACAGCCAGGTTTCTGTAATTGGTATAACATCAGGGGACCCATCGGCTACCTGTATTCGAAATTGATCAAACTTCCAGAATAAACTCTGGGCTTTAGTTTATAGAAATTTCAGCCGGCGAGACTGTGCAGTGTCCAATGCGTTTGGGCGCGAGTTTGCCAGTACTACTGGACCGCAGCCGTCATCAGGACTGACTGCTTCCACAGCACTAAGGTAGTTTCCTGTATTATTTGGTCCCTGAAAATGGCCAGGTTGCTCTCTCCAGCTCTCTCTCTCCCCCGTAGTTCTGCCACCAATTCTCGGTCTTAGCTATTCTAATACTCTTGACTTATCCCCACATGTTAAACAAATCGCACCAAAAGCCAATCGACTATGTGGCTTCATAAGTAAGAATTTCATATTAATTACACTTAAGACTAAACTTTACAAAATGTACGTTTTACCTATTCTAGATTACTACTCAATATTTTTCGGTACCATGTCATCAGATGACAGACAGAAACTAGAAAAAATCCAGCGAAGGTTTACCAGAGTTCTGTGTAAACGCGATGACGCTCGAGACTCCTATTCAATAATTTGCAATAGATATGGTCTTAAACTCCTCTGGCAAAGGCGACTCCAAAATGGTTTAACTTTCCTGTTTAAAGTGACACATAATCAGAACATCCTTAGCAATAATATGTTAACAAATCAAAACGGTTCCCGTCCCACTAGAAACAACCAGCATACAATTCATAACGCTAAAGCTAGGACGGCCCAGCGATCAAATTTCTACACCATAAGATGTGCGATCATATGGAATTTAGAAGAAAGACCAAGCAGTTCTTCTCAAATGACATGACGCATATATTTCTGAACAAAATAGGACACTTTGCTAACCAGTTCTTGGACGTCCAATTCGGACCAAAAGGGATCTAACGGTCCAGGAGAGCTCCCGAACATTTTGGAGAAAACTGGCCAATACTGGAAGCTTTCCAGTCGACGGTTTCCAACGCTGATCAAATCAAAGCTTAAGCAAAATTGTGCCTTGCCTCCTTTTCCAATCCTTAAAAATAAAAATAAAAAACAAAAACTTAGAACAATTTATCTATTCCAATATTCCTCGACTAATATCTAAATGTTTATAAAAATTATTATGAAAGAAAATAATTTTCTCTTTAATTATACTAAAATATATATTGTTTCCTCTTATAATGTATCAGAAGTATAAATATTAATGATGTAATTTTCAATCTCACTTAGATATTCGACAAACGAAAGGCCAAATGTCTTCTGCCGATGCACTTGAATGATGATGGTGCTTTGCAGCTGCCTCGACCCACCTCAGACATCTGCAACGTCCCATCTAATAAGCAAACTTATGCCAATGGACAACGATTGTAATCTCCGTATCGAGCAGACCCATGCATACGGTAGATGCGATGTCCTCAGCTGATTTTTTCGCCTTCAAACTGACCGCGGCTAAGTATACCTCAGTTAAAGGGCATTACAGTTTTTCCAGACCCCAAGTATTCTTGCTATAAAACCGTAATACCTACAATGTTTAGCTATTTTATTTCATGTTTTTCTAGATTTGTTCCCTAGAAGTCAGGTTTTTTTCACTAAAAACAAACTCCTTATTTCGCACACTATTGACCTAGAAAAAGACCAACACAAAAACAATGGTCACTGTGAAAGAAGGGGTTTGGGTTAGGTTTTTTCCTGCCTTCCGGGGTTTTTGACGGCGCCAAAGATGTGCTTTACAAATAAACCTTATTAGTGATAGCAGTACGATTGCGATGCAGAGCTCTCCAGTATTCATTTGGATACTCATATCATTCCAAACTTGGCCAGATCCTTCGCCTCTGCAAGCTTGGTGTTGAAACGTAGGTACCCATTGAGTGCGTTTGACACCGCGGGATCCTTGGACTGCTTTAACGTTGCCAAAATCCCCATTCGATAGTTCATTCGGATATTTGGCGAGCATACGTATACTTTCGATAAATTCTCTTCGGGCCATTACATTTATACGGAAGGGGAAGGAACAAGGTGACAAAGAATCAATTTATTATCGTTCTAATCAACTTAGTCTTGGGAATGGGGGCTTGGGGTTTTGGTTGATAAAAAATAGGAAGTAACAGGGTAATGAGGGAAGGGAGGGGAGAAAGAAAGCGTGGGAAACGCTGGCAGTTCTGCGGCCGTTGGCCATGCTAGGCTTGGGGCCAGACCGAAACACATGAAACTGCACTTGGATGGAGAGAATTCCATCTGCCAGGTAGCACTCCCAAGTGAGAGTGTTAGCAGGTCCGCGTTTATTTTATCAACACATATATTGGCTGTGTCCTTAGAGAATGAGTATATGCATTTGAGATCGTCTGCATAAATGAAATTGTGTGAATTTTTAAGAATAGTCGACCATTCATTTATATATAGAATGAAGGGTAACGGTCCCAATACAGTGCCTTGAAAAACGCCACTCGTGATCAGCTGAGAAGTGGAGTAACTTTTAGCTACTATGACCATCTGGCTGCGGTTGGACAAGAAGAAACCGATGAAGTCGAGGATAGGGGGATGATTGCCAATGGCTACCAATTTTATCAGAAGCCGTCTGTGTGGTACCTTGTCGAAGGCTTTGCTCAGGTCAAAGTAGATAACAACTACGGATTGCCGCTCATTACGGAGGGAAGTGACGTGGTTAAGAAAGGCTAAGTGACACGTCTCGCATGATCGCCCCGCTAGAAAACCATGCTGCGAGTCGCTTAAAAGCCTGCTTTCTAGGCAAAAATCGAGAATTTGAGTAAAAATGACATTTTTCAGAAGTTTGGCTAGTGCCGGGGATTGAGGAACACCGCGGTAGTTATTTATGTCCAAACGAGACCCTGACCGAAAGACTGGAGGAATAATGGATATCTTCCAAGTGTCAGCAAGGTAACCATTTGAGAGATAGACCGAAAATATATGGCTAGTTAATTTGGGAAAGGTCGACACTCTTTTGATAACTGAGTTGGGAATACCGTCAGTTCCCGAAGAGTGCGAGCCTTTTAGATGTAGTATATGCTTACGAATTAATTCTATGGAGAAATCAATGTTCCCGAGAGTTTTGTTCGAGTATGGTTGAAACGACGGGACCGGTTCGGATTCTGTCATAAAATGCTTTGAAAAGAAGGCATTGAAGAATTTAACCTGTTCAGACTCATCGAGTACAAATGTTTTATTTTCAATTAGCACTGGGGGCATTTCAATTCCCGGATTTGCGGAGCACCTACGACTAATCAGTTGTGCAACCGATTTCGCAGAGTTTGACTCGCTCAGGGTGCAAGATTCCCTGTGCTTGTCACGCGCAAGACGAATCTTGGACGCTTATTCGAAAATCTCGGTGATCGTAAGATGCACAGACAGCGAACTACTAGATCAATCTTTCAGCTGCCGCTTTAATTTCTTTAGTCGTGGCAAAAGAAAATGAGGGACGGTCGATTCTGGTGCGTAGGGTTTCGGAATTTTAGTGGACACCAATTTTAGCATTTTATAAGAAACGACCGACATGAGTTCAGAAAGATATGCAGCGTCGTAAATGGAGGAGAGACTCTGCCAATCTAATGAGTCAAGAAAATTGTTGATTGAGATAATGTCTGCGAGGTCATAAGCATGATAGGTACGATCTGCACTAGCCCTTTTCGCAGAAGGAAGCGAAAGAAAACAGTGAATTAATGTGTGATCACTTTGGAAGATGTCTTGCTTAAAATCAACGGAGGGGCAATACCATTTGTAAAAATCAAATATGATTCCATCTTGTAGGGGTACGAACCAGTTGACACTAGTTTAAAAAATTGACGGTATCTAGGAAAGGCTGAAATCTAGGTGGACAATAGTTTAAAAGCCAATCGATTTCAGGAAAATGAAAATCTCCAGCAATAATTTTATCTTCAAAAGTGGATTCTAAACTAAATTTGAATATCTCACACAGATTTGCATCTACTTCAGATGAAGCGTTAGGAGGATTATATACACATCCGATGATCGCCTTTTGCCTGGACGACAGGATAATGGAAGCTAAACAGTAATTTCTAGAGAAGGAGGTGCTATTTAAATACAACGAAAAGTGCCTAAATTACATTCTAATATAGAGAAGGAAACAACCACCACCCTTATTTATGCGATATTGATGATAGAGATCTTACTCGTCTATGATAAGGGAGGAGTCAGAAATTATTGGATGGGTCCAAGATTCTGTTATGCATATGTCATCGGGCATCATCTCGAAAGCGATAGCTCGAAGTTGAGCCATTTTATTGTTAACGGACCTGGCATTAAGCCCTATGACATCTAGTGTGTTTTGAGTGGCGGGACTATGGCAATCGTAATTCATAAAAAAGAATTATGAGGTGGGTAGGCAAACTATAGTCCATTGCTATTTGGGGAATAAGTGCTGACGGATATGGAGCTATTTTTATATGGGTAGCCAATAATGGATGGCTGATAAAGTCTGATATATCTAGCGGCCTGACTTTCTGGTACGGGAAAATGAGGAGAGGATAGACCTAAATAAGCTTCTGGGCCATTTAGGAGGAATGGGGGAAGGCTAGAAGGCATGTAGCAGTTTGCGGGTTTGGGTGGATGAGGGAGGGGGTAAAGGAAATGAGAGGGGGAAAAGGTGACATAAAATTAGTGTTGGGGTCGCTCGCGTAAGGACTAGTGGTCCTAATCAGTGAATGTCCTGCACGGCAACTCTGATTAGATTAAAAACTATACCAGTTTGGGTTACTGCCCTGCAAATTACATTTTTCGTGGATCGGGCCCGACGTGTTCAATAGCGCATTATACGACGGAATAACCTGACTCGCACGGTAAAGGGAGGAGCAAGTTTGTGGTGGGGAAGCGGTCGGCCTTAGCGCTTTCGAAAGTGATGGTGACATTATTGATGAGCTTGTTGCAGAGTTACAGGCTATGGAATTTATCGATTGTTCGACAGAGGATGTATTCAGACTAGTTGTAATCGCAGTAGACGGTGGAGCGACGGGGCTTGTATGTCCCGACATCGCGAGGGATGGGCTAACTGGTACACTGATGTTTATGGGCCTATTACTAGACATTCGGGAGGCCAGGAAAGCAGGTGTACTGATAGTTACGGGACTATGACTTCACCTCCGGGGGGCAGGGATAACGGGTGATCTGACGTTAGTGGGTGTATTAACAGATATCCGGGGTGGAGTGTAAGCGTGTACATTGACCTTATCGGGACAACGACCAGACTTATGAGCAGTAGGTGGAGAAGTCATTGGTCTATTTGACTGGAGAGCCGCATTTCTTTGCTCCATTGGTGTAAGATCTCGGCAGAGGAATTTTTTTGTCATTTCCAAATATCGAGAAATGTGACCTCGTTGAACAAAGATTGAGTCCATCTCGATCGGTGAAAACAATTTAACTAGGATGGGCGGATTCTTGCTACGCGATTGGAGGCACTTTGCTTCCGAAATTTTGTAGTTGAACCCACCCGAGCATAGAAAATATCTTGCAACTAAGTGTGGAGGCGTTTTTAAGTATAAAGTTGTAATTACGCTTTTGTCTATCAAAAGCTTCCGTCGTTATTAGATGGACGAGGGAGTCTAGCTTTTTGTAGTCTTGGGAATATACATTGGAAATCGGTTTGACTTTTTCGGACTCCAAGGGATTTAGTCGTTTCGGGATTTCACACTTCTGGACACTCTCGCGGACTCCAGATATTAAGCATTGGATACTATTCAACAATCTCGTCATCGTGGAAATTTTATTGTGTCGAAATTCATCAGAAGACGGAATCAAGGTGAAATTTTTTTCTCAAGTCGTTGAACTGAACTCGCAACCTACAAACAAACAAGCGAAAACAGCCTAAAAAGACCAAGGTGCAAGGATCTCAAGCTTTCTCGAAGATTAGAAGTTATTCAGGACCTCGAAGATCTACAAACGGCTGAGTCGTTCCTGAATATCCTGCATATTGTTTATGCATATTTGAAAGTGCTTCTAAGCAATTAGGCGCATTTTCTACTCAGTCTGCTTCAAATAATTGCAATACTCTACACACCTTCGGAAGATTTTCGTTATTTTGAATATCAGTCAACACTACGTCACAGTCACAAAGGCAAATTTAACATTTTAAATTAAATCGTTTCGTTTACAACTAAAATGGAAGTAGAAACTATTGGTCTCCATAATTCTACAAAGCTGCCAGCGGGGCCGGGAATCGAACCGCGGATACCTCGGGTGTAAGTCGAATGGCTAACCGAGGGAGCTGTAGAAGCGTATAGCCGTAAGGATCAAATTCAGTCATCAAATACAAAAGATCGGTCACAAAGCTTATTGAAAAGTCCTCCTGCCAAGGGAACGAAAAGTCTTAAAAGTTTAAGGGATTCAACTCATAAAGATGAAGCCTGCATATCATATTTTACCCTTCTTAACAAATTTACGAAACTTGAGGAGGTGGTTAATAGTCTTAGAGTGGAGCTGGAAGAGCTGAAGAAATTTTCTCGATTTCTCCCTCACGAGGAAACATTGGCGATGCATGAACTTGAAGGAGGGGACCTAACGTACGCAGCAGCAGCATCCCTCGCCGAAGCGTCTACGCGCAAAAATGATCAGGCAAGTAACATAAATGGTCAAGTTGTCCTTGACGAGGAGCACTGTGATCAAGATTCTACAGAAACATCTATAATGGTCTGCGGGACAAATACTCTGCGCCCAATTTCAGCACATGAGGAACTTTCCGAATTAAAAACCCCGCTAATTATAGGCTCATTTTCCGGACCGAAAGTGCAAAATGTACCCAGCACATCAACCACTCCTAGTGGGTATGCTAAGGCTGCATAAAAATCACAGAAGGAAACCACAAATGTCGAAGGGGGGCAGCACGAAGCCAGACCTGATCAGTGCTATCCCAGACTCCAAAAGAAGCCTATCTCTGGTGATGGTAGCGGAAACACAAAGTCAAAAACTATTCCTCACAACATCTCGGGGTCTTCCGATAGCAGTAAGACTGGAAATATATCAAACGGAACTACAGGTAAGGTATTACAGAAGTCGTCCATAAATCGGAAAAACAACATTATCATACAAGGTGCTCCTGAGTCCACGTTTGACAGTACAACGGAACGAGTTGCACAGGACTATGATCGAATACACGAATACGTCAGCGCTGTCCTAAAGAATGGGGAAACCTATATCGTAAATAAAGCCTTCCGTCTGGGTAAAGCAGACCTAGGCCGCGACCTTCAAACAAACCCAAGGCCTCTCAAAGTTATATTCGATAACGAAGGCTTGGCATCAAAATTGCTAAAAAGAAAAACGGCCCTACGAAATTCGCACAAACAAGTGTTTTTTCAGCCAGAATACGAGCCGAGGGAGCGGATGAAAATGAGGCAACTAAGGATAGAATTGAGAGAAAGGACCGAAAGCGGGGCAAAGGGCCTGAAAATAAAAGATGGGCAAATAATACAAGTCAAGGAGCCCTTCCTCTGGCCAAAACCTGTCACGATGAGGGTTGGGCATCACGGAGTAAACTATCACTAAAGATCCTAACCGCAAATGTAATAATAATAATAAGTTGTATATTTCAGGCCCAATGGCCCTCATCAATAAACCAAAAATTCGATAACACAAAGTACTAGAAATAAGTGATTTCACAAAGTATCCGTAGTCTATAGCTATAAGACGAGTATAACTGTTTAGAAGCGAATTTGTTAGATTCGAAAAAAAACAATGAATATAGCAGTGTTATGCGGAAGGTGAAATTCAAGGGCACACACAGATGAGCCACATCGTTATCTAGAATTCTGACTATGTATTCTGGTACCCACTGCCTCTGTTAGAAAGGGGGAGGGGCTTGGAAGCAAACTCAGTCGAAGCTGACTGTGGGGCAGAACAATAGGTATTAACGAAACATTACTGGTATAGACGGGTTCCCGGCACTACACTCGGGTTCCCAAACCGGTGCGGCATAATGGAACATAGGGAACCCACCAGTTTATGATTGTGATGGGCACCGCTGTATGATATCTAAAAGTCCGTCAAATCTACAAGACCATCGTTGGGGATGTCTGAGATGTGACCAAATATAAGGCCCTGATGATGGTTGATGACCAGCGAAACGAGAGCCGTCAAGACTGCGTCCTGATTACGGAGTACATGAGTCAGAGAAAGGTAGTTTCAAGAGGGGATCCTAAATTCCCGATGGTCCTTTCTCCGGATTGTGGAGAAAGCTGCCCGGAAAAGATGAGGAAAACAAAAGGTTAATATATTCAGTGTTAAGATAAATGTGCAGTCTTCGCTTGAATGCACATAGACTAGTCAACGCCCGAATATCAATCGGCAAATTATTCCAAAGATAGCT
>JAYGXS010000001.1:117815631-117858388 GCA_036362985.1 Ligula intestinalis | reverse complement strand
ACCACCCAAGCCCTTCCAACGTGTCCGCGTTGTCAACGCACCTTCCGTGCACGCATTGGCCTGGTTGGTCACATCCGGAAGCCGTGCAACCCTCCTCCGACAGCATCCACGTCGACTGCACCAAACACTCCGCCAGACCCTACTCCACCCTCCACCTCGACGGCAATTACCGAAGCGAGAGATGCCTCATTGCCCTCGTCCACCGACCCCAACTCACCCAAAACTTCTCCCGCTCCCTCCGACGCATTACTGCCCGCAACAAATTCCTCACCTGAACACCCCACCAGCTCTGAGGGCCTGATATGCCCTCACTGCCATCGCACATTCACCTCACGCATCGGTCTAATCGGTCACATGCGAATCCATCGCACAGAGACTGGTGAACTAGTGCCTGGAGCACCGACACACAGGCGAGACCGCCGCCTTCACTGCCCACACTGCCCCCGATCATTCGCTCATCGCATGGGCCTACTAGGTCACATGCGCATTCACGAAAGCGGAACTGACCGTAATGTCGGCACACCCAGCACCTCACACATCCCCAACACCAGCCTCAGCCACACTCACTAGCTCGCCTCGCGTCACGATTGCGTAGTCATGTCTGTCGGGAACACAGGTGAGTGCCTCCTCCCTCAGGTAAGTGGAGGCCGTTCTTGCTGAATTTGTCGAATACTGTATTGCCTTACTGCCCCATAATAGCTCCTGTAGTTTATATTACTCGCTCCTTTACCGCAATCATACTCATAATAGCGGCGTCTGCAGTTCAGTCTTAGCACAAACGACAGCCTCAGTAGCTACTGAAGATTCTCTGCTGCAAGGTAAGTTCAGTTTCTGCTCTCATTGTTCTTTTCTATACTTCATCTCCTCCCCTCTCTCTCGGCCTGTCTGCGTTCCCCCCTCGCCTCCTCTCCCTATCGTCCTCTTTCCCTTTTCGATCTTTTCCTTTTCGTCCTTTCCCCTCCTCCTTCTTCCTCCTTTTCTGCTACTCCTCCTCCTCCTCTTCTACTTCATCTTCTTCTTCTTCTTCCTCTCCTCTGCACGTCCACAATTGCAAAGTTCACCAATTGTCTCTTGCTCTCATTTCAGCCCCGCCCACGGACGCCAACCGAGGACGGAGCATGGGTAGTGCCTTTCAGTCGTTGACTGACTGGTTACCCCTCTCAGGAGAGTGTTGGCCCAGGCTTCATGCAGGGCTGCTCTCACCCTTCTGAGATCCAATGGTCTGTATGCACATGCAATGCCAGTCCTCAGCCAACTACGGTCCCTGCGGCGTGGAAGCCGCTGGCACTTTCTCTCACTCCTGATTCCCAGTTGGTGACTGCGCTCGCGCTCCCACTGGGTTTCAGGCCCCACTGCGGGTGCCCGAAAAGCTAGGCGGTCACTATGCGGTGGGGGAGAGAGTGAGGTCGACCTCGGCGCGTTTCTTCCCTCACTATAATAAATCTGAATGCGTCTGAATCTATCACGGTGCGCTTAAAGCCGTGGCTTGAAGGATCTGCCAACTGACGGGAAAACTCGGCCCCCCACGTAGCTGCTCCTTCCGTACGCGTGTGTGTGTGTGTGTGTGCGTATGGGAGGAGAGGGAGGACTGAGAGTCAGGCTGCAATGGTTCCCTCTTAATGTGGCCTTTATGGCGCTCCCGCGCAGTCGGGAGCATACCTAGCGAGATGGCTGTGTCAAGTGTGCGCGTGCTGAGTGTTTATCGCGCCAGCCATCTACACCCTCCCTCATCCCCGGTCTTATTGACTTTGTCTTTACACCGGAAACGGAGGTGGGAGTGGCGAGCCAGTGGGTAGATTCTGCGCAAGTCTGCCTAAACTCCTGTTTTCTCTCGCGCCAGTTCTCTGCGTTGCTCCTGCTTGCTGTCGCTTGCGTATTGCTTGCCCAGCTCACCTCTGTGTCAGTTCCGGCTTGCTTCAGCGTTTGCTGCGGCTTGTTGGAGCGCGTGGTGCCCATCGTCGAAATCAACGGGGGAACTGTCGTCGTGTGTGTGTGTGTGTGTGTGTGTGTGTGTGTGTGTGTGGGGGGGGGTATGGGGTGTCCAGCTGGGGGTTGAACGTGAAGGCCGTGGCAGATCGCATCATCTGCCTCGCGTTGGTGATGGCTACGCCTAGCGTCCCTAGCTGGCATCCAACTCTCACTTGTGGCTCCCCGGAGCTAGGCTTTGCCTGGCGGCCACCCCCCGGCTCCCCGCCTCGATCAGCGGGCCAAACCAAGTGAGGGTCTCCGGTGTGTGTGTCCCCACGCCCGGTACGTCCCCGGGTTGCAGCGGTAAGCATCCTAGTAGACGTAGTTGGTGGAAGGAAGTTTTTATCTTTATACCGTTCCCTTGTCCGTCCATCTGTATTTTAATGTTTATTTACACCACCCTTTATTACCCACTTGCTATCACTAATTGCTATCGTAACTACCATTATTGCAACCATTCGCGATCAGTGCTTACATCACTAGCTTACGCATTTCAGTACTCTCGAAATGTTGCTGTATCTGTGGAATCTATTCGATATCCGGTAGTCTTAACATTGCATCCGTTGTTCTTAATGCTTATGTATGTCTGGTTCCACATCTATTTTACCTTACTATTTTCTGTCCAATTGATATCTGCTACCTGTTACTCTAATGACTATCTCTCACATGTTGTCTCTTCTGTCATATCTACACTATTCCGTTTCGTCACTATTAGTCACCTCATTGTAACGATGTTTACCCATATAGTCGTTCCACCGTCATGATTAGCATTCTTAGTCCTAGCAGAGCTTGCAGCCTTAGTAACATCAGTGACGATAATACCCGAAGCAGTTACTTTAACAGCAATCAGATGTCACAGCACTAGAATGCGTAGCAGCATAAATAGAGAGACTTTCGCGTTCACCGCTACTGCTACTAAGGCAGGTACTGCTGCTCCCTCCCCCTACTCCCCAAATACCTTCCCCCCACGGTCTAAAAAGTCCTATGGCGGCGCGACAGCAAAGTTGTAGGCGGCTCGTAACCAAGTGGTCGTTCAACATCAAATCAATCGTGGCCCATGGTGTTGTTCGGCAGCAGTTACTTGTGACAGGCAGTCCTATTTAGGAGTAGCGCTGCCGCCCCTCGCGAGAGGGTTGATGGTCCTATAAAAGATGGTTCCAAACACGCTGGGTCACGACATCTGCCAGCTGACCGTGGCTGTCAGACTGCATACACGCGGTCGAAACACTACAAACGCAAATCAAAATTTCTCTCCTCCCCAACCTCGCTCTAACCCGTTTCCTTCCCGCAGGACAGCTCCGAGAGCTCACAGGACGACAGCTCAGGGAGCTCAGGTAAGTCCTATCACCTTCGGCGCTTGGAATGTTCGTTCCCTTTTAGATAACCCGAGGAGCATCCGACCGGAACGAAGAACAGCGCTAATCGCCCGGGAGCTGGCGCGCTTCAAGGTGGACATCGCCGCACTCAGTGAAACTCGCTTCTCCGGTGTAGGTTCCATAGAAGAGGTGGGTGCCGGCTACACCTTCTTCTATGTGAGCCGTCCGACGGCAGAGCGACGCGAGGCCGGCGTCGCCTTTGCCATCCGGAAGGACATCGTGGGACGACTACCCTGTACATCGCAGGGTATCAACGAACGCCTGATGAGTCTCCGCCTGCCTCTCTGGGGTGGCAAATTCGCCACCATCCTTAGTGTCTACGCTCCTCCGATGACCAGCTCTGAGGAGACAAAGAACAAGTTCTACGAGGATCTGCACGCCCTCCTGGCCTCTGTGCCGAAGGTGGATAAGTTGGTAGTCCTTGGTGACTTCAATGCCCGCGTCGGCACAGGCTAATAAATCGCGGAATACTGACAAAAGCACACATAGACAAGTTAAAACAACTGAGAGCAAACAAGGAGATATTGGTTACGAAACCAGACAAAGGAACAGGCGTCGTTCTAATGAACAGATCGGACTACGTTACCAAGATGCAGACCATACTATCAGATCCGACGAAATTTAAGAAGGTAGACAAAGAAAAAGATTGTACGGATGAAGTAGAGGTACACCTGACCGGCTGCTTAAGAAGACTACACACGGCAGGATTCCTAAGTGACCGAGACCTCGAAAATTTACGACCAGTAGGCACGCACATTCCCCGTTTATATGGTCTACCTAAGATCCACAAGAATGGGCTGCCAGTTCGCCCGATTTTAGGCATGAGAAACTCGCCTTATCATACAATAGCGAAGTGGTTGGCAGAGAAACTCAAACCCATACAGCAACAGCTGGCACCACATAGCTATCAAGATACGTTCCAATTTATCGATTGCATCAAGGAAATGAACTTAAACGGCATGATGATGATCTCCCTAGACGTCTCATCACTGTTTACAAATGTTCCAGTAACAGAAACAGTCGACTATATCTGCGACTTCGTAGTGGAAAATCAAATAGACGTAGGAATACCATCTGACGTATTAAGGGAACTATTACTCAAATGCACATTAAATGTGCAATTCCTTTTTGACAACCAATTATACAGACAAATAGACGGAGTCGCTATGGGCTCCCCTCTCGGGCCTCTCTTGGCCAACATCTTCATGGGCAATTTGGAAAAATTTCAACTCAACAAGCAGATCCATGAGTTAAAACACTATGGCCGATATGTCGATGATATCTTCGCCATCGCCACAGCAGATACTGATGTAAATGCACTTCTAAATACTGTTAATCAAGCACACCCCTCCATTAAATTCACCTTGGAGGTGGAGACGGCAGGTTCGCTTCCTTTCTTGGATGTCCTCCTAAGTCGAAGACCTGACGGTAGCATCCAAAGGAGCGTTTACCGAAAGAAAACCTGGTCCGGACAGTATACAAACTTTAACAGTTTTGTACCTATCCAACAGAAGCGTAACTTAGTCCGCTGCTTAATGCAAAGAGCCAGAAAAATCTGCTCAGCTGACACTATTGAAATGGAGCTCCAGAAACTCCAGGACGTGCTTCGAGAGAACGGATATCCAGACAGATTCATTATAAAGAATATGATGGAGAAAGGACCAAAGCCCACCACACCCACGGTGGAAAAGAAGACGCTATTCCTCAAAGTCCTTTTTCAAGGGGATGCAGCAGGCGAACTCTTAAGCAGACGCCTCAAGCAAGCCGTAGCACAAACCTTCCCAGCAGCGAAAATGCAGGTGTTATTTTCAACCAACCCGATACTGCACGGTGAGGGTAAGGATAAGCTGCCAACTCAGACCACTTCTATGTGTATCTACTCATTTACTTGCTCCTGTGGAGCTAGTTATATCGGTCGAACGAGTAGGCGCTTATCTAAAAGAATACGGGATGGCTAGCCAGAGGTGAGACTAAAAGTATAAAAAGTTCTATCCTCGCACACATGGTTGACACAGGACATCGTGTGGACCCAAGCGAAGCCTTTAAGGTAATTTACAAGGTCCCACCAAACTACCCAAAGTCCTTGGGTCAACGTCTGCTGGCAACAGCAGAAGCAACCGCAATCCGATTGAGGAAACCGGTTTTGTGTGCACAAAAGAATCTCGTGCAAGCCCCCAACTTGGCATGGCCAACGATTACCTAACTGGCTGCACATTTCCACGTTCTAATTGGACCCTGCATGTAAAGAGAGACAAACTATCGATTTTTTAAATTTAAACCTCCTTTGTAACTGTTTGGCCTGATGAAAAGTTACTGAAAGCGTTCGCTCGCCAAAATTGTGTTCTGATTTATCAAAATAGACAATTATCCTTGCAAAGCCAACCAACATAAGCCAACCTTTCAGTTGGCATTAGGTTTACACAGGAACAACCATAACTGCTATCGAGCTATTCCATTAGATTAACAGAAAAATTAATTTTCAGAGATATAAAATGGACATGATTTTCTAAATATATTCATACTAAAATTTACACTTACCTGTAATGTGTATGAAGGGCAGAAGAAGCGAGAAGCTCAGCATTATTGTCCTTTTTAATATTTTTAGCAGTCTAAATAGAGCTTATTTGCATAACCCGCTACTGGTCCACCCCCAGCAATTCACGTTTTAGCGCTGTAGTGCTTATGGGTGATTGGATGGGCAATTTGCATGGGTGTGCACGATTTGTTCTATTTGCACTACGAATATTGTGCAATATTTTCTAATAATGCCATCCAAAGTTTAAAATTAAAACTGTCCGAATCTGGGCAAATGATCAAGTAGTATCGTGCTTGTAATTGCTGAATAGATTTCCTTGCATAGAAATGTCGCATTCTTTTATTAATTTAAGCAAGTCATGTCATGGTTAATTAACAAATATATTGTCGGCATTGAAAATTCTTGTTTATTCTGAATAAAGTGTGAGCATAAATGAAGATGCGAAACAATACTACATACAGTATGTGCTAAAGACCGCGTATCTCTTATAACGCAATATTATTTGGCACTTTATCCTATATTTAGTCAAATTATTTTAGTTCATTGAGTGGGTTAAGTTAGGAAAATTGCCATTGTAATTAGGTTTATTAAGAAAACTTGGCATTATTTTGCGAAATTTGGAGGAGTCTCACATCGAGGAAATTTACTATGCTATTACGCATGCCAGAACCAATATTGCGATTTATATGCATTGTGCAATAAACGAATTTCAGAATACGTTTGATATTTCCACCCCTCACTTTTAATTTAGTCGGATGATGAACAAATGACACCTGATCGAAAATTCACGTGTAAAACTCGATGTATTGCAAAAATCTTTTTTTCTTTTCATCATATGATGACGATCACTTATCCAATATACTTCTGGGCGCTAAAAACTTATCCTTACCAGACGTCCAGGAAAAATTTGCACAGAGGCTGCCAATGACTTACGAGCAACTCTACTGTGTTCACCTTTGTCGCAAACTCAACATCCTCCCGAAATCTTTCCAATTTAAGCCAACTTTACTTAATGAGACCACAAGAGTACTTGCACGCTAATACGGATTTCATGTTTTAAGGGCTATTATATCCAATGTTCACCACCGTATTTGCTGTTCTGAAGCTAACATTAGCGGCCTCAGAAGCCAATGTGGTTCGCGTTTGCCTAAAACACTTTTTGAATAGGTACAGAAAGAATAAATGTAACAAAAAAGGATGCCAGAATGGAGGAGCAAGCCGGTTTACAGGTGAAACCCAAATCCTTTCTCCCTCCTACCAAAGGAAGGACTATCTCGAAGAGAGTCTTCAACCTATGGTGAAGGATCCTAAGGATCTAGCGCGACATTCCCAGCCCTCACTTTTCACCTAGTCTGACGACGAACAACTATTACCTGATCGAAAATGCACAAGTACAACTCAATTTTCCAAAGATCTTCTTTCTTTTGAAAGATGCTGGTGTTCGATAGTAGGCTTGACAGATAAGCGTAAATCTCACAGTCAGTATTTGCGCTGCAGGTTCATATGCACGAAACCGCAGTTACTGCTTTATTCATCCAAAACACCCTGGACTGACAGTTGGCAACATGACAGTGGGGAAATTGGCAGTGAAATATGGGGAGGAAGATTTTAGAAGAAGGGTATTTTTTAGGACCGCACTGGGTAGTTTACGGAATAAGTAGAAGGTACCACGACATAGCTGGGGTGGGGGCGCGGGTGTTTAAACAAATATAATTCATCTGGCACAAAACGTCAACAAATTAGTCTCGCGGGCTTGACCACTGTGCTAAGTCTGCAGCCTGTTAATTGAAGCTAATTTGCATACCCGTTTTGAGGGAGCTTAATTGATATAATAACAAATGCGCGTGGAAAGGGCAGTGAAACAGGCGAACATGTTGGAAGGTGTTTCCCAGGCTGGGGCTCTCTACTTAACGTAAGATACCGGAGGATACGTGACATACGACGAAGAATTTGGCAGATTGTTTTTGCAATCAAATCTAACCTTCAGTAGCGCAGGCCTGGCCGCTGTGCCTGGTCTGCGGTCTGAAATGAAAGTTAGGTGAGAGATTAATGTGAGAAATCTCAGTTTTCTGGAGGGTAGTTTTTGAGCGTACATAGGCCTTTAATAATCTTCGTCAGACAAAACCTGGATTAGGGAACGGTGTGCTTTTGAAAACGTGTTTAGGTCACATAGGCTTGCAGACAGTGAGCAGTTATCGTAGAATGTGCATGGGCTTATTCTCGAACAGAGATTACCTTTGAATGGCAGTAATATGTGCAGCTCAAAATGAGATTATTAATATAAAAGGCGTAATTTATCAAGACCGCATGAGGTGCCTTGGTTGCCATGACTGAAAATGTTCTCTTACGTTGACATGATCCTTTTCCAGCGTTCAATTCATATCGTCCGCGTAGATTCAGTTGCGGAACATGAAAACATCGATCATTTCAGCAGTATTCTTCCAGACCAGGTACTACGTAGACCAGCTATTGAGGTCTCTTAGGCAACCAACTCAGCTTTGCTGCGTTCCTAACACACATAGCTAATGTTTGAAACAAAAGAAGGAATGGAAATGGCACTGACGGTATCGCAAGTACATGACTCTACAGTAATTTCCTCATTATAATTATTTGCAGATAATTCGAAATGTTCGCGATTTTCTAGAAGTTTTTAGCCTGGAAGGTTAACACCACACCGGATAAATTCATCTTCGCATTCAGTCCAGTATGAGAATGGACTATGCACTGGGGTTTACATGGCTCCTTTAAAATTTGGACTTCGTCATGCTCGCACCTCAGATGGGACGCCAGTCGCCCCTTATGTTCCTGTGAACTTCGAAGTTTATGGCCCTCTTGGGTTACTTGACTGAGTATTTTAGGTAGGTTATCCTACATTCTGAAGACATAAGTTGCGCTTCCCGCCACTTAATGTAAATGAAACAACATAGAGTGTTTTCCAATGCTTTACTTTTCCCGCAGGCCACACCGCAGTAAACGCCAAACTCGAGAGTTTAAAGGAGGGGAGCATATCAATTGTGCCGATCAAACCCCCTTTACTACTCTGTCCATGCAATTTTATCCAACCTACTCAGGCAAAACAATTTCTTTTAGCTCTTGCTCTCTTTAGAAACGTCGGAACTCATATTGGCGATCGCCACTCTGTTCAAATTCGTAGGGCTAGGACTAATGGTCATCTGGCATGTTGGATCTTTGGGAAGCTGGAAACCCAGGGTATAGCTTACTTCATGTCGTACATTCCCGCTGAGAGTAGTAAACATACCTGTTGACGAAACTGCACTATATACAGCAAGGAGGGAGCTCATTTGAGGGTAAAACACTTGAGTGCGAAAGGCAATAGAAGAGCAGAGCAAATTGACGCGTGTAATTAAGGCACAGACTAGATGACTGAGAAAGGAAAAAGAACGGGACAGGAAAAGAGACTGTGAATAAGGTGAGTTGCTTCCTTAACTATTGCTGGCGTGGAAATTTCAGTCTAACAATAAATGCCACAAGCCTGAGCGCTGTATGAAATCTGCAGGCGGAGAAACGAGATCAACAACATCTCGCGTTTTGAATGCTCAAATAAAGTTGTGCGAGGGATTTCTGGGAAGGTTCTTAGTCTGCCAAGTACAACCCTGTTTTTCGAAAACCTACGATTGCGAGTGCATCAAGCCTAGTTGAGAAAATAACATAAGAGTGCGAGAATGACAGTAAACATGTGAGCAAATTTGAGACTGGTATTGCTTCTAGGGGTAGCTAATTGACGAAGAAAACGGGGGGGGGCAGGGCACAGGAAATATGACTACGACTTAGGTAGATTGTGTTCATAATCCTGTCTAACAGTTTGTGCCACAAGACTGACCACAGTGTCACGTCTGCAGTCTGATAGACAAATGTAAAATGCACTCCCGTTGCGAATGCTGAAAGCAAAGTTTGGTGAGGGGTGTGTGGGAGATATCTCAATTTGCTAAATGCAACCCTACCTATGTTGCTGTTAGCAGCGAACACTTCCAACAACCTTAATATGCAGACTCCCTGAACATAAACATTTATTGAAAGATGTGTATGAGCCGTTGGGTGGGTTCCAAACGAGACGCTGATTAAAAGGGGTGACTGTAATGACTTCGTAGTGAGTTGGGATGCCAATTTTGTTTTTTGTGGTACGTGGTACATTAAGATTGAACTCTAACTTTCATCCACCACACTAAGGAGTTAAAAGCCGATCATTTTACTTCTCTGTAAGAGTTTAGAGGAACGCTATTGCAAAATTATTTTGGCGTTGTGGATATGCTTCCAAAGGCTTATACGGCATCAAACCGGTCGATGCCGCTGCCAAATGCACTACTGAGGAACAGCATTTTTCACCGCCGCTTGCGCAAAGTACTGATCATATGAACAGACAAACTTCGATCCGTCAACCAGTATTTTTTTCGATTTGCTTTGGAACCCTTCTCATTGCCCTTTTAAGGCTGTGCGTTTCTGTATTCGGCACAGGTGAGGCAGACCTTACTTAGGCCAATTATTTGCTATCTATTTTACCGATGAAACCTACACATACTTGGGCACTTCAAGTAACCCGTTTTTACACTCTTATGGAGAAAAAGGGGTTTCACAGAGGGACTCCTTTTGATTAACGTAAGCCAAAAACATCCTTATATCAACGTAAGGGACTTTTTATCTGAACGTGGTTTAACATGTACTCCGGAGCATGATGGTCTAAGAATGGGGAAATTTTGTTTCGTTTGATTAAGTTCCGTATATTTAGGCTAAAAGCCAATACCTCTGAGGTCGCTTAAAAAATTATATGCAAAAATAATTCAGTAGAATAACGCAAAATTAATGCATACATACATGGCTCCTTTATTGTGCGTCGACAGTATGAACTTGAGCTAAAATCATACAAAAGACAAGGGTTATTTGTAAGAAATAAGGCTACTCTTTGTTTATGAATAGTATTCAAATAGTGAACATTTTACGCCTGCAGGTACGGATTTATATGAATATTACATATTAATTTTGCTTGCAGATGTGGGCAAAACGTAAATATTTTCAAACGGTGATTTCTTGGGCAGATGAACGGCATCGTCTAGGCAAATATATGACAGCATAATGTTCAAATCAGTCTGTCTCGCCGTTTATTATAGCACCTAAGCCAGTCCATTTCAGGCACTGGTAAACATGAATGGTTGCAGACATCCAGGTGGACTAAGGTGCCTTTTACTTAAAGGGATTTTCTACATAGATATGGGAATTCGGGTAGAATTAATGTATGTATGGAGTCATCTTTGACCTGGCTGTAGTCATTAGGGAAATTAGTAAGTACCTCAAGTCTGCATTTGCAGGATGAGGACTTAAGGTCCTTCAGGACGTCTTCAGCCCTGCTTTGGACCCTATTTATTAACTGCTTATCTTTTTGCAACCATGTGCACCATGCCTGAACTCCATATTTTAAAAGTGAACTAATAAAACTCCAAATCTATTATGTGATATTTGTAACGATTTCGACAAAAGTTCGTCGATTGGCAAACATAACTCTGGTACCTGCCCCGGCAGCCCTGCCACACTGATAAAAAGAGATTCCGAGATGACATGGTTGTGGCTACTATATCAGTTTGTTCGTTTACTTTCGGCAGGCGCTTCACATCTAGTAAGCGTTGATGAGAGTCGGTCGTTTGGGATCCGTTTTGTTCGAAAGATGTCATGTTCCTCGCACGAAGCAGCACGCATATAAAGTTATCGCAACACAAAAAGACGACTGCGGAACGTATTTTACCGTACTGGTAAGAAATAAGAGGGATATTTCATCGCTTCACTCATTTTCACAGTGTGGGGAGTGCTGCATACAAAAGTCACAACGAAATTTGTCTTGGTCGTTTACCAGATAGTCGCTCACTTTATTTTGATGCACTAAGTGCTAAGCCTTTTTTGTTAAGAGCATACCCTTGTACATGTTTTATAAGCGTAATTGGGAGTACTCGAATATCGAAAGAATTTCCTATGCTATTAGGCATGATAAAACTAAAACTTATATTAATGTGCATTGTGCTATGGAAAAACTCCAAAATAAGTAAGGAGAGTTTCAAAGATATCGCTATCTAGCACAAAATAATTTATTCCGAAGATACTTAAATTTAAGCGAAGCCAATTTCTAATCGCAACAAGTGATACTTAAAGTTTCAAGAATTATATTTAGCTAACCTTATAAGTTTCTTTCCACAAAATACAGTTTTAAAAAAGTGTTGGTCGAATTATTTTATCGCATGGGCTGGATGGTAAATTATCTTAATATTTAGCTCATTTTAAAGTTTTTCTATGTAAAATTCAAACACAATATCGATTAGTGGACTACAATATGAAAACATTGAAACCGTCGAAAACCTGTCGGTTATCCATTAACGGTCACATGTATGAAAAATGTAGCCAAAGCAAAGCCCGTTTTATATAAGGAAAGTGGTAAGGTTATGGTCTTAAATTAACAAAAGATTTCAATGTACTTTTCTAATTTATAGATATTGTGTACGCTTTGAGAACTTTGGGATTATCAAGAAAATTGTAAAGTTCTTAAAAAAGACGCAGTACTTCCTATAATCATTTTAAGTGCTTCATTTTTTATTTTTTTCTAAGTTTTCTTGAATTTATGCACATCAGTATGCCAGTAATGATCAAAAATTTACAAACTTAGGCATTTTGTATGCAGCACTCGCCATACTGTAAATTTAGCCGAACGGCCTTTGATTTAGCTCATACATACACCAGGAACGCAAACACTCCTCTCATTTCGCAACTTCTTGCTGCTAAGGCGCACAACTTCCCCGGATGATTATTGACCATAGGCATAGACGCATTGCCATGTATTTACGAACACGAACTGGCAGTTCCTGGTCATGAGAGCTCACCTCTCGTCGAAGGTGCAAGCGATCCCGTACGTCAAAAATGTATCGGCTATGAGTTTTACGCCTTTTGTGTTGCATAAGCAGCTAAGGTTGTTTGTGGCGAGTTTGTAGTGGTCGCTGCTGCCTGACGCCACAGACAAGGTCACTCAGAGCATTGGACCTTGCCCGAATGTATTTTTTTGGCCTTCCTCGGGCCAGACGCACACTGGCGTGCGAGACACGGACCACTCACGCCAGTGTCTACCTTCGTGCGGTCCACCCAATCACCGTCTAGATCGCAAGATAGAGAGAGGATTCGATGCCCCCCACAGATTACTGATGCCAGAACTCACCCGGCTTTCCACCCCTGAACGGGGTGGACGCGTCAAAGCTGCCGGTCTTTCACGGCATACGCAACGCCAAACCGAATCACTCTTCGCCCTAAATATTCTTCTATCCTTCTGTAGAATAAACTATTCCTAAAAATCTGCATTTCCCAAGACTCCTCTCATCTCCTTAGTAACCGGGCCTGGAAGATTGCAGCCGTTAAGGTTAAACCATAGTAGACTTAATACTTCGCGATAGATAAACTCTTTTTATACTCCGGGGCATTTGTTGATTTTAGGGCTGACTCAAGGGCGTCGATAAATTCAGTGGGTGAAGCGTCTGCTGTTTTGAAATTTTCTCTACTTTCTAGGATTGCAAGTTTTGCGATCGTGGGCGGTTCGGATGAATCTCCGAATATCTGGAAATGCTCACTTCTATCCTCCTCAATCTTTGCCTTGTACTTTTGTTGTCGTCAGTGGCAATCGCCCATAAAAATTATTGTTATCTGATTGAAAAATGATCTTGCGACATCTCTGTCCACAGTCGTAATTACGGGAGCCTTATATCTTAGGTATTGTGGTGTCAGTTATTTTTTTAGTCATTTATGAAGAAAGTGGTGTTATTCGTAAGTTGCTGCTTCCCAGCTACGAACTGTGCGAAGCGTACCGGATCAATTGGTTTATCGTCCAGTGCCTTCGAACTCTTACAGGAGTCCATCATCAGAATGGAGAGGTAACAAATGAAGTTGGAAAATTATAGTGGCCATAGGTCAATGAATTGACAGAAACCAGCTGGTTGTCAAGAGGATAGAAACAACAACCACGGCACCCCAACGTACGTTTTTTCCTGAACTGATTATCATTCATCCCAAGTTCCTGGTAATAGGCTCGACAACAACCCTTACTTCTGTCAAGCAGTTCCGTGAACGAGTAAAGCATTTGCAGTTAGAGCCAGATGAATCCATGGCATCCTTCGATGTTGTCTCATTCCTCACCTCCATCCCACAACCACTAGCGGTTGATGTCTTAGGACAAATTATAACCGAACGCTACGACAATTGGTGAGAAACACCCGAAGTCTGAAAATCTGCTCGAAATTCTAAGGCATTGTCTCATAACTTACTTCACAGTTTGTGGACAAATTTATGACCAAATTAAAGACACTCCCATGCCCCCCTCCTATTAGGCCTGACTGCTGAAGTGGTCCTCCAACGGATAGAACACTTGGTCTTCACAAAGTATTAACTAAAGTTTCGGGCTCCTTATTTGGATGACGCTTTCGTCATTGGGATAGAAACTGTCATCGAGCGCCTGAATAAATTACTTAACTCGGTTGATCCAAATATCCAATTCACAAGATGGGTGAAAAGAAATGACCAAGTGCCCTTCCTCAATGTCCTGGTGTGCCGGTGTGCATCTGGACTACTGCAAACTACAGTATTCAGAAGGGTCACCAGCAGGAATCAATTACTACATTTCCACAGCAAATCCCCATGTCCCACAAACGTAGGTGCATTTGTAATCTGTTCCAAAGAGTTGAAGCATATTGTAGCACACCAGCTGACAGAAGAGCTGAACAACAGTAACTTCAGGAATTATTCTGAGCCAATGGATATACAAACTCATTTATCAAACTACGCAAGCACCGAGTGAATAGATGACATCTAGGGAAACAGTAACCCGAAGTCTGGGAAGCCATTCGCTACATATAATGGATCTCTGAAGCAGTATGACGACTGTTACAACCCGCTGGCATAGGCAAAGGTCATCGACCACAAGCGAAAATTCACCGCAGGGTGATGCAAAATAACAAAGACTGCCTTCTATTGAAATTTCTGCAGTTGTCTACAAGATACGTTGCGACAATGAAGATTGTAATTATGTTGGAGAAAAAGGCCGCCAATTGCAGGCCCGCTTACACGAGCACAAACTAGCGTCTCAAAGACTAGACCCAAACTCGCAACTTGCAGCGCCCATCGCAGAGACAGGCCACGACTTTGATCTCAGCGATGCGACCATCGTAGGCCGAGGAACCTCAAAAGTCGAAAGGCTGGCGCTTGTGGCATGGTACTCAGATGCCAATTTTGTCAACAGCCATCTATGCCTGCCCGCGACCTACATAGATTTGCGCTATTATGTGGGCAAAGAAAGAAGAAGACCAAACCAAACGTAAAAATGGCAAGCGAATGAGACCCAACAACGAACCAGCCGGAAGAGGAGGCAGGCTTACCAGGACCCTCCACCAGTAACCTCCATCGGGGAACAAGGCGCAACCCTAAGTACTGTTCATGACCCCCGGTTTCTCCGACAGCTAATTAGTGTACACCACATTAATTGCTCCCTCACACATTCTTCTTGATTGCTGTATCTAAACGCGTGACAGGCTGATGATTTTTGACAGTTGATTGGCTTGTGGCTATTATAATTACCCTCTTTTGGTTGCTACATCTCAACTTTGAAGATGGACTCCTCTAATAATTCGAAACCTCAAGACAATAAACCGATTGATTCGGTGTTTGAGACATCTTCTTTTTTGTCTTCTGAAAATTCCTTGGACAGCGTCTGTTAAAAACATTATTACCGGTCGCTATTAGTCTACATTCACCGATCTTGTTCAAACAAAAGGCATTTGTAATGGCGCCACTTTTACCATGGCCGAAATTCGCTAATCCAGCAGCCTGCTGCTTAGCACTTTCCTCGAACACCTGTCCGCTCAAGCGCCGATCTGATTTTTTTAGTTTACTGAGTTAATAGGTTTGACGGGAATTTATCGACAACGGGCGTATGTTGGCCAATTTTCTTCTGAAGTTTTCAATAGAAGTTTTCGCACAAATAAAGTAACCACTAATGTCTACTCATGACTCTAGTAAATTCCTCCTCTGAAGCTATCAAGTGCCGGTGTTTTAGCTAATAAATGCGCCTGACAGATGGTGGAAATCTGATCGAAACCCGTTTCACAAAGTACTGTATGCCTTAGTGCATCGGATGAGTTTCGAGAATATCGTTCAGCAGCATCTCTCTCCTTATCCCTGTGTAAACTCAACGAAACGGTTCAAAATATTGACAAACCTGAAACTCCTTTCTGCATTCTGCGTGCAACAGGTTATAAAGTAACGAAATTATATCCTGAATTACATGTAGAGGTGAGGTGCTTTAAGTAACACTATGAAACATATATATGTCCCCTATTTTCCCATAGCCCACTTAACGCGGACTAAAACCATGCCAACTCCAGGTATATTTTGTTTAAAAAACATTGCTACTGAGGTTTTGTAAACACTATCGTAATATGGCATTTAAATAAGGCGCTACTGTTGGGTATGACGCACCGGCATGCAGACGATAGTGCTTTCAGATGCATTGCCCATTAAACTCATCACATAAACGTAAATTAATGTGTAACTTCTATCATGCTGTTCAGCCTGCTCAAGTACGCACTAGCAGCCTGCTTCTACCAGTGACGTCAGGCTACAAATCAAAATATCACGAACCGGAACACCGGGAACATACAAAAATGCTGTCTCTCAGGCAACTAAGCGCAGACGCACACAAAATCCTCTATCACCCAATCAAAATCCGAATCTCTCTCTCTGAATTCACTTTACGTGGCAAATATTGATTCAGACTCAGAGTATTGGCCGAAGGACAAGCACGTATTGTTTGCGACACGATTCCTGCTGACATCTTTTCTCTTCTCCAGCGAGAAGGAAATGAGTCATGTTTATTGTGGTGCCATTAGAATACCCATTACTCAGGGGGCTATTACTCCGATTCAATTCTTCACTTCAACCGGCGCATTGCCCTTTAACTAAATTTGTGCTTTGCCCGTAATCAGCAGTCTATACTCAGCAACACATGCTCATAAAACATAGGCATTTACCGTGCAAGTTCGATTAACGAAAACGGCCAGGGGAGAGACGCAGCAACTCACCTCGTTAGTGACGTCAACATTGATAATTCCACTTCCAATATTGGGATTTATGTGAAGGCACGTTCGCCTTACACTCACTTAGCAAAATATTACCCTATTCAACTTTTTGATAAACGTCTCATCCTATACGATTTTTGTTTTAGCGGATGCTGAAGCTTATAAAGAACACTTCGGAGCCATCGATTCCACAAACCGGAGCCAGTCATTGGACGCCAAATAGACACTCCAGTTATCGCTGTTTGCGAGTGGGATAATATTTTTTAATCAATGTTTTACAAGCCTATGAATGTAGATGATTTGGAGTAAGTAGCCTGCAGATATCTGCGGACATTGCTGTAACAATTCCCTGTACACTTATATTCATGGGCAAGCTGTAAACATATCAAGTTAGCGATCAGATACACAAGTTAAAGCACTACAGTCGCTACGTGGATGATATCTTCGTGATCGCCACAAACGAAACCAATAGAGACGCACTCTTAAGCGCGGTCAATCAAGCCCATCCATCAATACAGTTCACGTTGGAGATAGAAGCAGCAGGTTCTCTCCCCTTCCTAGACGTCTTCCTTAGTCGTAGACCCGACGATAGCGTCCAAAGGAGCGTGTATAGAAATAAAGCTTGGTCTGTACAATATACGAACTTTAACAGTATCGTACCCCTCCAACAGAACCGAAATCTAGTTCGCTGCTTAACGCAAAGAGCTATAAAAAAATTTGCTCTGAAGGTACTATTGAAGATGAACTCAAAAAAGTTCAGGACTTACTCCGTGAGAACGGATATCCTGAGAGATTAATTACCAAGAATATGGCTGCCAAAGATATAAAACTTACAACACTCACTGCGGAAAAGAAAACATTATTTCTCAATGTGCACTTTCGAGGAGACGCGAAAGATGAACTCCTGAAAAGACGCCTTGATGAGGCCGTGTCATGAACTATCCCAGCAGCAAGAGTTCGGTTACTATCCCAAACTAACCCAGTCTTCCATGGGGAACGTAAGGACAGGTTACCGACTCAGACCACCATAATATCTGATGCCCACCGCAGGCTCCGAACATTCATAGAACTGAAAGAAGAACACATCAAGATTTGGGCGGATCGACTTCCCGCAAATATTTTTGAGACTATACATGAAACAATCATGCATGTTTCAACAAGAAAGACTAAAAAAGAGGACTACATTGGAAAAGAAATGGATGAGAATTTTGGGCACAAGCAACAATGATTCCACCCTGCCGTAGATAATTGTAAACTTGTCCTCAAGAGTCCTAACCACAACAGAGAAAAAAGTGCTAGACAAAAGAATAAAGTACAACCCATCTGATTGCAACTACCTAGACTTCCTAGCCATTCTTGAATCCATCCTATCTTCAACTAACCTGACAGAAGACGAAAGGCATGCAATACGAAATAATACGGTTCACACTGAAAAACCGTAAGACCTTCGCAACACTAACCTTTGATGAAAAAGCAGCATTAAAGTCAATAAACAAAGGTAAAAGCATCATAGTTTTACCAGCTGACAAAGGAGGTCCTACAACCATCCTCAACAAGACAAAGTACACGGAAAAGATGACATCGATTTTGGTAGATGAATCGACTTATACACATCTAATCACCGATCCTACATGGTCACAAAACTCAAAAATAGATAAAGTATTGAATCGTCTCACAGAAAGACAATTAATCTCCGGAATTCTAGCAAAATCACTGAAACAAAATGCACCAACGATTGCTAAAATATATGGGCTCCCAAAGGTACACAAAGCTAACATTCCACTACGACCGATAGTCTCCCTAATCGTGCACCAAATTAAAAGATTTCCAAGTGGTTATTTCGGCAACTCAACCCACTTACAAAGAACTCAACTAATTCCATTCAAACCTCCATGCAAGTTCTAGCGAGGATAAAGGACTTAAAAATTTCAGAAGACGAGACCTTGGTGTCCTTATTAACGTCTATCCCTCTAGATTTAGCAAGAATATGCACAGCAGAACTTATCCAAACTTACGACACAGAAGTACCCGCAGAAGTCCTGCTAGACCTCCCTGAACTGTGCCCAGAAACAAACTTTCCTTTGCTGGAAAATACTACTGGCAAGAAAAAGGTGCCCCTATGCGATCCCCAATATCCAGTTTTTTGGCAGAAGCGCTAATGCAGAAATTAGAATCAAGAGCTCTAGCTTCAGTCAATACAAGATTGTGGCTAAGATACGTGGACGACAGATTTGTCATCGTAAAAATAGACCGAGTAGAATTGCACCATCAAACCCTCAACGCCAC
Source organism: Ligula intestinalis (assembly GCA_036362985.1). Lineage (NCBI taxonomy): Eukaryota > Metazoa > Platyhelminthes > Cestoda > Diphyllobothriidea > Diphyllobothriidae > Ligula > Ligula intestinalis. Next base: position 117,839,117 of record JAYGXS010000001.1, on the reverse strand, counting down.
CTTCCCAGAAATTCAGTTCACCTTTCAGTTTCAGTTTCAGTTTTTTGGTGAGAATAATAGGCAATGCCTTTAAAAACCCTATTTAGGACGTGTAAAAGCACCTATAAATTTCCCACTACTAACATAGTGTTGGCAAACGGTGAGTAGCATTGTTTTTAAAAATATATGTCTGGTTTTTCGAGGTCAGACTTGGAGTGTGGAGCGTAGCATTGTTTTTTACAATGTATGTCGGGTTTTTAGAGTTCAGACTTGGAGAGAGAAGAGAGGACGCATGTAATTATCCAAGCGTTGTTTGTACATCTGAACGGAAATTGCCTCCACGACTGACTGTGGAAGGTTGTTTCACTGTTGTATGACACGATGCGTGAAGAATTCAGACTGGAGATTTGGCTTGGACATCTTCATGCGCAGCTTCATTGTGTGCCCACGGAGATGAGGCGAGAGGTGCCACTGCATCATGTCTTCAAAGCGTAATCCTTTCTCTAGACCGTTTATTATCTTGTAAAGTAGGATAATATCCCCTCTTTCTTGCCTGTAATGCAGAGGGAATAAATTTAGGCATGCCAGTCTATCTATGTAAGTGTGGTCCTATAGACTTCTTACTGGCTTTGTTGCCAGATGCTGCACTTTCTCCAGACATGCTGTGTCCTTTGCTAGCCATGGCCGCCACGCCTGTATGCCATACTCTAGGTGTGGTCGAACAAATGTGCCGTGCACTCTGCCAAAGATGTCTTCATCGAAGGCTAGAAACGCACTTTTGATAGCGTGCAGCACTTCCGTGGCTTTATTTGCAGCCATGACAGATTGTATTGAAGGCTTCAGATTACTCTGTATCCAAATGCTGAGGTCTTTTTGCGTAGATGCTACGGGAATTCGGATGTTTTTCAGGTGATATGTCCTGCTTCTCTGGAGCATAGGGTAGTTTGTTGGACGCAGGTGGAGGACGGCACACTTTTGCACACTGAAATCTAGCAGCCATCTCTCGGACCACGTCTGCAGTTTGCAAAAATTATTTTGCAGTGCATCTCGGTCGCTTGGGCGCTTAATGACCTGCCAGAGCTTAACGTCATCTGCGAACATGACTTTACCGCAGTCCAGTTCTTGAAGGCTGTCATTTACATAGAGAGTGAAGAGTAGAGGACCGAGAACGGAGCCTTGAGGAACCCCACTTACTATGTCAACCCAGTCCGATTTATCCTCACCGATGCAAATGCGTTGTTTTCGACCGACTAATATGACCTGATCCAGTCCAAAATTTTCCCCTTGATGCCAAGAACACTCAGTTTATGTAAAAGGCGTTGATGGGGCACGCCGTCAAAGACTTTGCGGAAATCGATGTACACTACATCCACTTCGAAGCCCTCTTCTAAAGCAGACGTCCAGGGCTCAGTTGAAGTCAGTAAATTTGAAAAGCAGGAGCACCCTCGCCGAAAGCCATGTTTGAAATTTTGTATGCTGTCACTTTTTTTGCAAAATCTTAGTATGGCCTGCTTGAAAAAGACCTCCATCATTTTGCAGGAAAGTCAAGTCAAGCTTATGGGCTGAAAGCTGTTTGCAGACATCTTGCTACCTCCCTTATATAACGGTACGATATTGGCCGTCTTCCACTGCAAAGGCAAATGATCCTGACGTTTAAAACATGCTATCTGCCACGTCAGTATAGTTAAGCATATTTAGGGCAACAGGTCCCATTAACAATGGCATACAGCCAATATTCATGTTAAAACAAAAACAAATAATAAGGCAAATATAACACAGTGAGTAACATGTTCAGATGCTTATGTTGTCATTGTTAATATGGAGTTTTAACAGGCATTCGGCAGATAGGAGATAAAAGTGTCAAATCGTAGCGTTTAGAGATCTGTAATATTTCTTATTTAAGCATTTGTTGCATGAGCTAATTATTTTCTTCCAACTCTAGCTTCCACTGGATTTGTGACTGAAATTCAACTATACTGCGTGAATGAGTATTAAATTTTAGTTGAAGTGAATGAGATGCCGCACGTGGCATTTTTTTCCCCGAGGTGCGTATTTCGGAAACCACTCCCACATCTGTTGCCATTTGGCGAATTTTCAATTTGTATCGATGTTTTCCTGAGACACCTTATAACTATTAATGCGTTTCAAGTTTTGCGTCTTTGCTTATATTTAAAAATCTCAAAGGACGTGGGTCTTTACTATAAAAATTAAAGTATGCTTTCTTAATATTATCAAATGTAAGCCCGTTTTGTTGGTTAATGTTCATAAAGCATGCATGCATCATGCAAAAGAAGACAAAAGAGACATAACGCTTGAAGTACACGAAGTCCTAATCCAAGAGGTATAATGACGAAAATTTTCCTCGGAACCCAGAGGAAATTATTCGCAACCTTTCAGACCTTAAACTCACTAAATTACAGTCAGAGGCTTTATCACTGGGATAAGACTTTTGTGTCCCAAACAGAAGAATAAACCTAGTTGAGATTGAGGCACAATTTGAAGACTTGAACTCTCAACTTTCTGACTTAATACCTAGGTCCAATGAAGATATGGGCAGGCTTAAAGCAAAATTTGTGGACATTTCTCACCAATATCGTATTGTTCTGGTAACACAAATAATGCCGTTGACTAAGGAGCATATGGCTGCGCTTACCGAACTAAAACGTCACGAAGAAATAACAATTTATAAGCCTGATAAAGGCCATGGAATTGTGATTCTCAACCGAAAAGATTATGTGAGAAAAATGGAAGCCATTCTAAGTGATCAGACAAAATTTCGTCTAGAGAACTCATCCAAAGACCAAACCAAAGCAAAGGAGGACTCAGTCTCGAAAATTAGTAAAAAGTTGCGAGACATTAACTTGAGAGATACTTCAACTGCTCTTAATCTGAAACCTAGAGGTACGAATATTCAAAGACTATATGGTCTGCCAAAAACGCATAAGAATGGCGTACCTCTATGGCCTATTCTGTCCATGACAAATTCTCCTCAAAGCAAGCTGGCACAGTGGCTTGTCAACGAATTCAAGCCAATTCGGCAACGATTCGCAAATTATGCTTCAAAGGATGTTTTTCAATTTATTGAAGATATCAAGCTCCAAAATATTGCAAACAAATTTATGTTTTCTCTAGATGTTGAGTCATTATTTACAAATGTAACCTTGGAGGAAACAATTGAGGTCATATGCAATCATGCATCAGAAACTCGACTGCCACCTGATATACTGAGGGACTTGCTAACGATTTGTTCGAAGAACGTACAACTTCTCTTCAATGGACTTATATATAGACAAATTGACGGAGTAGCAATGGGGAGCCCACTCGGGCCTACCTTTGCAGACATCTTCATGGGTCACTTAGAGGAAAAGGTTTCGTCGGAACTATATGAAACGACAATATATAGACGATATGTGGATGACATTTTCGCTATTTTTGATACCAAAAGAGATGCTGAAAATCTTCTAACTTTGATGAATACATTGCATCAAAAGATTAAGTTCACAGTAGAAATGGAACAGAACAACCAATTATCTTTCCTTGACGTCCTCCTGCTCAGAGAGGATGACTTCCAAGACCGCATGAAAAGCCCAATACCTAACAGTTGACATAACATTTGGTCACTTGCCACGTTGATACGACCTTGCTTTTATCGATTTTGTGTAAATTAAAATTGATGTGTTTGCTTAATGTCTCGTTGTTCGCGCACGGAGCGGAAGCAGATGAAAAGCGCTCTCGAAATTTGTTCGCGCGAATAAATTCTGCTATTCTGTCTTACTTCAAATTAATAAGATTATTTAAATTTAAGTAAAGTTACCCGCAGGTGTAACTTTAAATGTCGATCCATTTTCCAGCGTTTCCGTTGCCCTGATTCGATCCAAAATTCAAATTATTTTCGACGTATATATAAAAAATTTAAAAGATCGATGAAAATAATATACCAAAAATGAGTTTCATATTTGAATTTGTGTAAAGGTGCCCGTGTAACCCATAGTTAAAAATTTCTGCAATCAGAAAAACTCATTGTCGTACAAAAGGATTGTGGAAAAAAAACTTCTGATACTATTATTACTGAGGTTAATAAAATCGCTTTCTCTGATAGATTGCCAGTTTACAGAGCATTTTCCTAAGATAAACAGCCGACGAGTTTTGTGCATATTACCTTTTTACAGGGATATTTCAACTGATAATTGTTTCTTTAGTTTTTCTTTAGGTCTAGATAATATACTGAATTTTACTGGAATCTAAAGAACGTACTTTTATCGTTTTTTGAGATTATTTGGTCATAATGGATTACTTCCAGGCTCTGTTCTGAGCTTAAGAATACAGTAATGTGCATAGAAAAGTTGGCATAGTCATTTACCTACTGTCTTTTCCGTTTTTAAATGGCGAATAAGCAGACATCATAATGAGCCAAAAAGTCTAAGTCCGCATCGGTTTAAATTGAAGAGATTCGGTATAATCTAAAATTGCGCAATATTTAATCACTAGAGTTGATTACGTCCTCTATAAATTTGGCGTGATAAAACAAAATACTCTCCAAGCATTCTATACTGAAATTTGTGCCGTACACAAACACAGTTTACCAAAACAATGCATGGCTGAAATTCACCCTTCTATCCTTAAAAATGGACTGTACTTGCATTTGGGAAAATTCGGACTGCATTTTTTAGTACTTCAAAAGGATAAGTTTTACAGTTACTTTACTTGCATGCTACAATGAAAAACATAAAGTTTGGTTTTTTCTACTTTGAAGCACACAAAAATTAACAAGATATGAGACTATTCTCAATTTCACCAAAAAATGTCAAACCACAAAGCCTTTTTCCTTACTGAAAGTTTTATAAGGAGAATATCGATTCTGTGAATAAAATACACCTGAGCACATTGATGCTAAAGTGCCAATTCCAATTACGGTGCTTCTTGCGGGAGTCCATTGTCAGAGGTAAGCCGTCAATAAAAAGCGAGCAAAGGCTGTATTTAATAGGAAGCAATCAAATGTTACAGTCACGGTCATGCGTATACGCCTGCGGAGAGGGTTGTAGGCGTGCACTAAGTGAGTGCACCAGTTGACTGAGATCAAATCCGAGGCCCTTTTCTCAATTAGCTCGCCAGTTATCTTGATTTCGGCGTGAGCAATTATTCTTGCGGCTGCGAGGTTAAATTCCTGGCCCGTCTCATAGGCGTGGGCCGCTACCCTTGGGACAGTGCACGAACCAAGTATTCGTCCTCTCTGTCCGGTATACTTTGGAGAACAGATCAGACATGGTGTGTGACCCACTATGCTTGACTGCTCAATCGGACTTAATCGGTCCTCTATGAACAGATCAAGGGAACGGTGATGGGCACCCCAAACTCCGATTTAATAGCAGAATTGGTCCTACAAGAACTGGAAATGGTTGTCAAAAATTAATACGCACTCGCTGAGACCGATGAAGTCCCAGTGAGCAGTCGGGCGTAGTTTATCGTACAGCATGTCTTAATTGTCCCCGAAAGTATACCGGACAGACATGAAGCATGCTTAGTTCGCGCATGCAAAAACATAAGCTAGCTGTCACACGCATGTTCGCACTGTCGCAAGTGGCGGCGCACAACTATGCGACGGGCCAGGACATTTAATTCGAAGCCCCAAGAATAATTGCTTACGCTGACAGCAAGACCACACGAGAACTAAGTAAATCTTGGGCACGGATGACAACTCAGTCAACCGGTCCGCATACTTCACTCTCCGCACGCAAATACGCACGACCGAAGCTGGTGAATAATAAGTCCCGCCACCTCCTTCCCCTATAACAGTTAATTGCTTCCTGCCCCCTATAACTGTTGCTCGCTTTTCGTTGGCGGTTTATTTCTTAAGATGGGCTCTTGCAAGAGCCCGAAAGCTCAGAAAAATAACATTATGATTCTGTCGATCGCAACATACTGTGCTCATACCGGCCCCTACGGCTTTGAAATGAGGTATGAGTGCCCCTTTGAGGATGGCCTTGGACACTTAAAGTACAAATCGCTCATTTATTAGCCTGGAAAAGACATCCGCACTTTAGCACTATGTATTTTCCTAAATTTCAATACTAAACTTAACACTACACGAAACGCTGACTGTGGCGGGCACTCTCACATATTCTCACATATCACATCTCACAGGTCTGGCAAATATAGGGCCCTATGACTGTAAAAAAACTATCTAGGTAACCATATTTAGACAAAAATCTAATTTAATCATCCATTTTTGGCTCTAATAAAAGGGTTATTGATAGTAATAAGGTTTGATTTTGAAATTTCAGTGGAATGTATATTTTAGATCTGAATGAATGCATTACGAATATAATTATTTATGATTTGCTTGAAGGTACGTGCATATTTACCTGTACTTGTTACGGCTGCGATCGTGACTGGTCTAGCTGGCCTCAATAATGTCCCGTAGGTTGCTTCTCCACGCGCGATTATCCGTGGCCGCAGACCTGGACAGTTCAACCCATTCTCTTCGCCAGCGCCTGAGACTGAATACCGAAGGTCCAAGAAAAACTTCATGACTTGAGGGCCTGAGTTGAGCCAGTTTTTGAGATGCCTCCCTCTTCGACGTTTCCAATTGGGCAACAGTTTCAAGTCGAAGCAACTAAACTCTTGAGATTGGCGATGAAGAACGTGTCCAAACCATCTCAACCGTCTTTCCTGAATGGTCTAGAATATCTTTGGGATTTTATCACAGTGAGTGCGGACTGTCTCATTTGAGACTTAGTCAGTGTACTTCACTTGAAGGAAGCCCCTTAGACAGTAGTGGTCAAAGACTTCCAGTTTCTGTATATTCTTCACGCGCATAGCCAACATTCGCATCCGTGTAGGAGAACGGACCGCAGACATGCTCAGTACACGCGGATCTTTGCTGCGATATAAATGTGGCGTCAGGTCCATAAGCACTTTCGAAGGCTGGAAAACACTCGTCGGGCTGTATAAATTTAGGAGACAATGTCATCCTTACTCTGTCCATTCCGCAGAAACCTCGCTCTGAGGTATTTGAAACTGTCGACTTCGTCAAGTAGACAGCCATTTATCTCGAGAGGTGCCTTTTCTTTGGTAGGGATGCAGTATGAAAACACTTTGAGCTTCCCAGCGTTTATGGACAAACCGACTGTTTTAGCTACCTCGTTCACCCATAACACCATAGACCGGAAATCGCCAAAGTTTGATGCTAGTAAAGCGATATCATTGGCATAGTCAATGTCAGTCAACCGGCACCCAGGTGGAAGCTCAATACCGTCATCTTCTTGTACGGCATTCCCGAGAACTCAGTCGATGACGTAGTTAAAGAAGATGGGTGACAGGACGCGGCCTTGCAAAACGCCTGACCGAATAGCGAAGGGTCGTGGGAGGGGTTGTTGCGGCCTAAAACGCGCGCAGTGCTCAAGCGGTAGAATGCATATATCATGGTGATTAGTTTTTGTGGTACACCATCAAATGCCATTATCTGCCATAGGGAGTCACGATGGTCCGAGTCGAATGCAGCGGCAAATTCAACAAAGCAGATGGCTGTTGGTTGTTGGTAGTTATGGCAGAATTCAAGGATCCGTCTCAGTGTGAATAACTGATCTACGCATTCACGCCCGGCAAGAAATCCGGCCTGGTTGGGTCGCGTCCTCGAGTCGCGCACAGACTGGAACCGCCTGAGAAGAACAAAAGCGAAAATCTTCACAGCAATGTCGATGAGACTTAGGCCACATTATTTCTCACATTTGTCTTGTCTCCCTCCTAGTGGAAAGACACAAGGATGCCTGAGCCCCAGTCATCCGATATGGTCTCGTCTCTCCATGCTCGTCCAATCACCTCAGGGAGCCAATGCACCAGAGTGTCGGCACAAGACTTGTAGATTTCAGCGGTTATGTCATCCCCTCCAGGCCCCTCATTGCTGCGCAGCCTTTTTATGGCATCAGCGATTTCTGCTTCAGAAGGCCGGTCACATGACACTGGATAAGTGCAAGATGGATAAGGCTCTACTGTTGATGGGAGCAGGGGGGTGGTGAGCTTCGCATCGAAGTTGAGCAGATGCTCGAAATGCTCACGCCAGCGTTCGATCTTGGTCGCGTTGTCAGCAATAAAGAAGCCATTCACATCACGAACTTAGTCACTCACTGAAGACAGTTTATCACTAGCCTGGCAAATAAGTTGGTAGAGCTTTCAAGTACAACAAACGTTTGAGGCCTGCTCCATGGAAGTTGTAATTTTAGCCCAGTATTTCTTTCGATCTTTTATAGGCAAATTTCGCCGTCATATTTCTGAGTTGGCGTAAAGAATTGTCATTACGGCCCCTAGCTCGGACTGTCTCCACAGACAAATGCAGGGTTCGTCCGCTAATCCAATTACCGTGGCGCCGCTGGGTGCATCCAAGAATTTTCTTGGCTGCTGAATAGACTGACGTTTTCAGTAAGGACCATGGGTTACGCCATTCTCTTTCGGCGCGGGTCGTGAAAGAGGACCAGATTTCTCTGCTTAGGGCCTCAGCGGGGTTGAGCTGCTGGATCTTGGAGACATCGAGGTGTGTAGCGCGGGGCACTTTGGGTACAGATGAGAGGCGAGCTTTCAAGCCTGTGCGAACAAGAACGTGTTCAGAGGCATGGGCATTACCAGTCTCAGCACCACGCAGCAACCGACTATCATGAACCCAGCTACGAAACCTTAAGCTAACTAAAGTATAGTCAACCTAACTGGCTGTATGACCGTCGTTGCAGTACTAGGTAAGAAAGTGTTTGTTGCGGTGCTGGAAGCACGTGTTCGTTACAAACAGTCGGTTCCGTTCAGCAAGGTAAGCAATCTGTCACCATTCGCACATCGAGAAACAAGCCCAAAGCGGCCGATAAGATGGCTGTTTGTGGTGTCAAGGAGCCCAGTTCGGCCATTCCTATCCCAAATTGCGGTGATAAGCCTTTCAAACAATGTCTGAAGCTGTGAATAAAATATTTCTTTACACGCTGGTCAGCAGTGAACGTTGGTGCATATACGGCGATCACATATAGGTTTGTGATATGGCCCTTCAGGCTCATATAAGCCATACGTTCCTGGCTGGTTCCCAGGCAAGTATTGCGTGGCTCGCTTGTTGCAAGAGGGCAATTGCCATACCATGTCTGCCGGAGGAGTCATGGGGGCAACTGTGTTATAGGGTGAAGTGGAACCAGCTCCGGGAACCTTTATTTCCTGAGCGCCAGAGATACGAAGTGGGACATCAGACAGGCAGCAGACATCGACGTTGTAATGATAAAGACCACGCACCATCAGGCTTTGAGAATCAGGGGCCAGGAATGTTCGCACATTCTAGCATCCAGTACCAAGAGTCCGTTTTAGATTAAGTAGTATTCGCCGGCACCACTGGACAAGGGTTGCGGAGCGCGTCGGTTCCTGTGGATGCCGTAGCATGGAGTACATTGCAGTTACCGGACATGAAATTCATTGAGGTGACTTGGGAATTTAGGGTACGATGGGCCTCCAACAACCGCACGTGCATTTGTAATAGGACTGAAAGTTGACTCGGAAAAATCAGAACAGCTAAGTGCACCAAATATGCCCAATAGTCCTTTTGCAGCATAAGATTTAACTGATTTCCTCCCAATATGAAATGGTATGCAAATATGCTGCTCAAAAACGAACATAACAACTCCATCTGACTTACAACATTCTACGTATAATCAGATTTAGTGCTCCAAAGTAATTGATGCTATGCTCTAAGATGCTTGAATTTTGTTTTACGAGCGGTAGTCCTGCGTTTATCAACTAAATTTCTTTCCATTTTCAACATCAAAGAGCAAATGATACCACGCAAACGATCCCTGTCACAGAATGGTGCGTTTGTTTTAAATTACTTTTAATTTTTGCACTTATGATGGAAAATCCATGGTTGACGTTTGAATGTTGTAAAGCAGTATAATACGCAAAGGATACGTATTTGCTAGTTTTTATTGGAGTCTATGTGAGTATAATTATCTATGAATTGGATTAAATATATGGAAATATAATGGGACCCAAAAATGCTTTAGGAAGGAACAATAATTTGCGCATTGCACTAAACCAAAGATAAAACTTTACATATGTATATGTCTTAAGAGGCCCCACCTTAAGCGGTCGAAGGGAGAAGACCCCAAGTTCTGGCTCACAATCCCCTATGTGAAAAATGTGTCAAAGGCAACTGCAAGAATCCTGAAACCATTCGGGATCGGTGTGGTTCATAGGCCTGAGTCAACCATCAGACAGCAAACCATGCGGCCCAAAGACCCGCTTCCGTTGACAGAACAATCTGGTGTGGTCTACAGCATACCGTGCCAAGACTGTGATGCAAGTTATGTTGGTGAAACGGGCAGACGCCTAGGCACAAGATTTAACGAGCATCAGCAGGCAATTGACCGCAAAGATAAGCAGTCTATGGTCTATGCCCACGCAGAGCAGAAAAAATACGTCTTCGCCTTTGACAAAGCAAGGGTCCTTGTTTCAGCCGAGGAAAAACTGGCTAGATTGCTACTGGAAAGTTGGTCTTCGACTGGCACACTTAACAGAGCCATAGACCTCCACCCCGCCTACCAGGCGTTGCGCAAAAGGCTCGAGTCAGTACGAACAAGGCCAACAAGAAGGCAAAATAAACTCGAGTGTGGAATAAAAGCAGCCCCAGATGTACAAAGTGGAGAAACCGGCCAGGAACTTAATCAGCGCCGCGCCCACGAGGTTGACATTAACTCAGGCGAGCAGGAGCACTCGTCAGTCGACGATGAGCACGTCAGCCAGCAAGCTGACTTGCGACAGCCAATAAGTGAGCAGAAATCACACGAGCTCACCAGCGATCGATATTACGGTCAGTCAATATCGATCAGGCAGGTCCAAGTTCCTACGTCGACCGCGGATATGAAAACAGGCACGTGGCAAGGCTGCAACAGTTCCTGCGAACAGGAACAACCACCCAGTTATTCTGAAGATAAAAACCGAGAGAGTTTCCAAAACGTCAGTCTCAAAATAAATCGGTCCATGTCCTTTCCAAAGACCTTATGGTGTCCAATGGAATTTGGCAGCCAGCCTCTTGGCTATCTCAAGTGACCTTGAAGTTTTGGATCGATTTTTCTGTATGAATTCAATTCTGGAATTTATCATTCGTTATTCTGTTTATGCAGCGAGCGGAAGCGGCTGATGAGCGCTCGCGAAATTTATGGTGCCATTAAATTCTGCTACATACGCTGTCCTTAAATTTGTACCTGGGAAACGATGTTTCAAATTTCTGAAGCTGCACCTCCCTTTGGACACCATAAAGTTTTGGACAGACTTTTAAAACTACGATGTCGAATAACGAAATAAATCATACGAATTGAATTTCTACAGAACTGTTTTAATCAAAAGGAATACCCTACTACGTTTTACAAAATCCTTCGTCGTGGGAAGTTATGCCCGACATTTAAAAATCTGGACCGGCTGACACAGTCTAAAATAGAAGACTCAATGCAGTTGTTAGATGACAACAAATCTCGCTTGCACCAGACGAACCATATTCTGGACAAGATAAGTTTCTACTGCTGGTCTATATTTTTGAAGCATGCTTACATCGTACAAAATAAGACTAGAGAATCATACCGTCTTAAGTTAATGAAATCACTTTGTAAGAAACCTACAGAAGACATTTTCCCCTCAAACACATATGAACTTATTTTGAATCTATCTGATATTAAACTTAGCAAACTTCAAACAGAGGCACTTTCTTTGGGACTTGATTTTCGCGTTCCACCCAAACGAATTAATGCAGTTGAAGTGGAAGCACAATTCGAGGACCTTAACTCCCAACTCACTGACCTAAAACCAAGATCCAAAGACGAATTGGGTTCGCTAAAAGCTAAATTTGTTGATATTGCTTACCAATATCGTCGAGTGCCAATAACACAACGCTCACCAATAACCAAGGAACATCTAATTGCTCTATCTGCTCTAAAACAACACAAAGACATAGTAATTTCTACAATGACAAAGGGACTGGTGTTGTCATCCTCAATCGCAAGGATTATGTGCAGAAAATGGAAAATATCCTAAATGATTCTAGCAAATTTCGTCTAGAATCACAAGGAAAAGAGGAAACCAAGGCATTGGAAGAGTCCGCCTGGAAGACCATCAAGCTTTTGATGGATAATAATTTGTTAGACACCAAAACAGGACTATATTTAAAACCCAAGGGTTCCTATATTCCGCGACTATACGGATTACCTAAAACTCACAAAAAGGATATCCCTTTACGACCTATCATTTCCATGTCAAATTCACCATTTCACAGACTAGCGCGTTGGCTAGTTAAAGAACTAGAACCGATTCGCAATAGATTCTCTACGTATACGCTGAGAGACAGTTTCCAATTTTTCGATGAAATTAGTCATCAAAATATTGCAGTCAGATATATGATATCTTTGGACGTTGAGTCACTATTTACCAACGTGCCCCTGGATGAAACAATTGATATCATTTGTGCATATGCTTTTGAAACTCGCCTGCCCCCTGACATATTACGAGAGTCATTAAAATTATGTACAAAGAATGTTCAGTTCCTATTTAATGGCCAACTGTATAGACAAGTTGACGGAGTGGCAATGGGTCGTCCTCTTGTTCCTACCTTGGCAGATATATTTATGGGTCACCTCGAAGAAAAAGTAACTTCCACATTGAAAAGTACAACGCTCTATAGAAGATATGTGGATGACATCTTTGCAATTGTTAAAAACATAAAGGAAGCTAAGAAACTACTGTTAACAATGAACAGTTTACATCCAAAAATGAAATTTACGATGGAAGTGGAACGTGGAAACCAGTTTTCTTTCTTAGACGTTCACACGACTAGGCAGAAAGATGGCTCTATAACGCGAAGAGTTTTTCATAAGAATACATGGAGAGGGCAGTATTTGCATTGTCTAAGTTTTGTCCCCTTACAATGGAAACGTAACTTAGTTTGCACTTTCTTCCAGAGGACAAGCAAAATCTGCTCAATGGATACACTGGATGCAGAAATTGCAAGCCTCAAGGACACTCTTCTCAAACGTGGTTATCCAGCTCATTTTATTGAAAAGAATAGCAAACCCTTACGGCAAAAGGTTATAGAACAATCAGCTCCAAAAAAGCCTGTTTTCATTTCCTTGCCATTTAAGGGAGACAACACCTTAAACACCATCATGAGACGTTTACGCAATACCATTGAAAGAACCTATTTTGCAAGTGAGCTTGTATTTTGCAACTCGGTGAAGACTCTTCCTATTCCAACTGCGAAGGATGCCTTGTCGTTGTACGCCACTTCTAATGTTGTTTACCAATTTACATGCACTTTCCGATGCAAGTACATAGGACGAACACAACGGCAATTAACAGCCAGAGCAAAAGAGCACTTGCCGAGTTGGTTATTAAGACAGGAGAATAGGACTCCCCGTTCTTCTATCACTGAACACCTATTGGATACGGGTCATTCTGTTGACCCTAAAACATCCTTCCGAGTACTTGTTCGGGCACGAACAACTTGTATCTAACGCTACCTGGAGGTAGCATACATGAGGTGGTTTAAACCTGACCTATGTAAACAACTGGAGCATGTGATGAACCTAACCCTGCCGTGGTAGCACCGGCTCTTTGTTTACCCACCCCCTTCCCACATTTTGCCTTAGATGTTTTTGCCTTAGACAGTTTACTGCGTTGTTTGCTGCCCACAATGTTTGAATTCCTACTTTATTGATTGCCTCTTGGCTATCTCAAGTGACCTTGATGTTTTGGATCGATTTTTCTATATGAATTCAATTCTGGAATTTATCATTCGTTATTCTGTTTATGCAGCGAGCCGAAGCGGCTGATGAGTGCTCGCGAAATTTATGGTGCCATTAAATTTTGCTACATACGCTGTCTTCAAATATTGTATTTTAGTTGATTTGGGTATGTGCTAGTTTACCTTAATGAATTTGCTATTATTTAAAACTAAGATAGGGTCTGAATAAGGCAGCGTTAATATGGCAACCAAATTTCTGTAGGAATTAACTTGTTTGTGATTTGCACATTTTAACACACATTTATATAGGCATTACCACAATTTATATGTATATATGCTATCGTCATTATTGTGTACCATAACATAAAAAGTGAATCCTGGAACATTAGGTTTTGGGTGTGGTCATTATCATGCTAGAGGTTACACGCCTTCACACAAAGGCAAATGAAAACCACATGGTGCCTACTTACATTCAAAAATCCAGTGCTTTATAAAACGGATATTTAGCCAGTTTGTGTTACTGTAAACGCGAATATAATTTGGAGTGTAATAAGTCGAGGAGATGCAGTGCATCAACAAGTGAACACAGTAATCATCCATTTACCGATACATCCTACCCTGACTCCCATTAACCCAGTTTAAAGCAAAGTAAGTGGACATTCTCACATTTTCGCACACGTCTGGCTAATACGCTGCCCAACAGTGACTATAGTAAGCCCATCTAAGTAACCATTTTTTGAGAAAAGTCGCATTTTAGCTGAGCGGGTAATCAATCGTTATAAAGTTTTATTGTGGAATTTCAATGTTAGACATATATTATATCCGCATAAATGCAGTAGGAATATAAGTTTTGATGAATTGCTTGAATGTACGTGAATATCTAATAGGACTGAAAGTTGACTCTGAACAATCAGAAAACCTTCGTCTTCAAAATATAACTTACCTTCGTTTCGCAGCATTAGCTTTGGTGGATTTCCTTCCAACGTGAAACGGCATACAAAATGCTGTTCAATAAAGAGTAAAGCAGCTCCACCGGACTTCAGTCAGTCAGTATCAGTCAGTATATTTGAGCAAATGACCGAAGCCCTAAAAAACTCTATTGAAATGGTGCAGGAATTCAATAGTTTTTGTGAAATATGCAGACATTGTTACATATCGCTTTTTTTGTGCACAAGTGCAAAGAAATAATTTGGAAATATGAATTGTTGAAAAGGCGAGGCGTTCGCTGAATGGCAGCGTACAAATTTTCACTGTATATACAGTCTATTGCGATCTCCATATGTAATTAAATACGCTGCTGAAATCAAATTAGTAGTATGTTTGCTTGCAGTGTTGTCATTGAGTGTTGGGTTTTAACAGATGATTATCCAAACGTCTCTTAAAGACGTTCACAGCGGGTGAATGCACAAAATACTCGGGCAAGGAGTTCATTTGTCGAATAACCCTTTGATAGAAGAAGGATAAAAGTTGGTTTGTTCGGCTTTAAGCTTTCTACATACAATCGGATTTAGCCATAGACGCCATGTTCTAAGATGCTTTAATTTCGTTCTGTGAGCATACATCACGCGTTTATTAATTAAATTACTGAAAATTTTAAAGACTGAAAAGCAAACAATACCTGACATACTGAAAAACGCCTTTGTGGTAAGCGTGCTGCAATATATATTTTTGATAAATGTTTAGCCTTGCTGTAGTTTATTACTTTTGAATGACGACCAGCAATTTCGTTTACTCGGGCGCAGCCAATATCAAAGTATGCAACAACAGTTATTAAGCTAGCATTTTGTAGCATCCTGAAAACTATTATAAAGAAATGGTCATTCGTGGTTGTTAAACCTCCCTTCATAAGCTGTTCCTTAATAAATTCCTTCTCTGTTATTGCATCTGTCCTAACGAGGTGTGTATGAAACTCTCAAAAAACTGCTTGCATTACTTTGTAAATACTGTATTCCATGTAGGAATATGCTAAAATTAGCATATTTAGTCACCTTTCTATTTACGTAGTTTTGAATCTGGCAGTTTTTGGTAAGTGATTGGTCTGCTTTTTGTATTTAAGAAGCCGGAAAATTTATGACTTTAGGAGCTGTTACTAATAATTTCACCTTTTTTCCTTTATTTTGAGGAGACTCTAGGCTTATTATCGCAATACATTCGACTGCCATTATTTTGCTCCTTACATATGTCATTTTAACTTGAACGCTTTACCTGGTCTCATGCTGCTCCTGTTCCTCAACATGCATCAAAAGGACAGTTCGAGAATGCATGACAGTTTCGATCAAGTGGGGATCTCAGCTGCTAACCAATATCTTATGTTATGCTTACGTCTCACTTACCTCTTTTTTGCAGTGAACTTTCATTCTTCTTATCTAACAAATACACGTCCGTATTCGAGTTTAAAAAACAACCTTTCGTATCTAGCACTTGCAGTTATTTTTCCTTTCACGAAAATAATCTTAACTGCATATTAAAATATATTTCTACACTTTTGGTTTTACGTACCGCATGCTGCTCGGTTTCGCTGCTTACATAAGTGCAAAGTTTTGGCAAGTGTCTTCGTGACGTTAAGTAATATACCGTTTGGGCCTCAAAGGTTTAGGAAGATGCTAACAGTTTTGAAGTTCTAAGACTATCAGTGTACTACCCAACACATAGCCTGCTTAGTTTATAATACGTCCACATAAACGTTTTTCGTAAGAGTAAATTCTGTGCAGCCAATCCTGCAGTAAGGGAGCATCTAACATGTTTAAATACCAAACCTAAGACGTAAGCGTTATTCACTCAAACAGAAATAAGCCTCGCTTACTATCATTAGCAATTTACTGATGATGTTGACAACAGCTGGACGACGTCCGAAGTTAACGCATGGTGCGGATGAATAAACCAGCCTCAGTCGTTTAGAGAACAAACGTTTACTCCCCAGATTATGTATGTGGAAGTCGACAACGAATGAAGAAGCCGATTTTTGTTTTTCACACAATTACTTTTATTCCGCACTCATAAGAGTTGACCTATTTTAAAATATATATTCTAGAGCAAACCTTATAACAAGTTGGTATGCATTGTTACTCGGTCAGTCGGTCAATGACATCCATATAGTTAGTGGGGATACAGAAGCGGTAATTTATTCGAGGCTATGTATGTGGGTGGAATATTATTTTGATGCATTAGAGGTTCCTTATGGAGACGAGACATTTTTCGTAAAGGTAAAAATAGTCAATGGGAAAGGGTTTTTTGTAGGTTATATCAAAAAATGAGAATTGAAAAGAGAGAAGAGAGAAGAGAAGAGAAGGAAGAGAAATGAAGTACCAATTTGCGGTTAATTTCAAGCCATTTAAAATTCAAACAACAAAGTAAAGGAAGTAAGGAACACGCAGTTTTCAAAATGCAAATGAGCATTCATATTTGAACTGGTAAACGGTTCTTTAATGTCAGAGGTACCCCTTCAAGTACAAGAGCACAAATTTGAAGCATTTATTCCCGGTTCAAACTTAAAAGAGGCGTAAACAGCAGTATTTATTGACGTCAATGAATGCCATGACAGCTGCATGTTGTCACTGTGTAGGGATAATAATAAAGAGAACACGCAAAATTTGAAATTTCACAGAAGACATGACCTAACAGCAAGGACCGTGGTTCAGCTTAAACAAAAAATGATAAAACAAACTGCATAAAGTCAACGTACAGTAAGGAAGGAGAAGTGGCTGAGGAAATGTCACAAAAATCACTTGGTGCTTAAAGTAGGCGACCGATTAACAGTACTCTCTGAATTAAAACATTCTAGGTATAATCAGACTTAGTGAGTCACAGTCACTTACATTATGTTCGAGGATGCTTTAATTTCGTTTAAAGAGAAGTAATCACGTATTTATCAATTAAATTACTTTCCACCTTCAACATCAAACAGCGAACGATACCCCGCAAAAAGGTCCCCGTCACAAAGAATAGTTCCTATGTTATTCACACCTCTCAACTGTTGGCATTTCTGATGGAAAATCTGTCGTCGACGCTTAAATGTTGCAAAACTGTGGAATACGCAAGGAACACGTATTTTATTTTTTAAATTAAAGTCAATAACAATTTAATTATACATAAATTGGATTAAATTTAAGTAAATATATATGTATGAGAATGAGAAGAAGAAGAAGAAGAAGCGATATCGGGAATAGTGGATATAGTATGCTGACGTTTCGACAGCTTACATGCTTGCATCGTCAGAGGTTGATGTCTGTACACGCCTCAGTCTTTATAGGTGTTACGACTGGCTTCTCGTTCGCTCTTCGTCTATTGGCGCTAGATCCCCTGCGGGGGCGGGGCTGGAAACCCGTCAGCATCCTGCTACCCAGGATTTCTCACCGTCACCTTATCGGAAGGGGAGGGCAGTGTTCGCATGTGCATCGGTCGCGTTGGAGGTGCAGGTGCCGCATGTCTTGCTCGCGTCCCCCGTTGGCACCTTCCCGTGTTCGTCTCGCCGGCGGAATATCAAACTTCGACATCAGTGCTTATGCAGAGACCGTTATCAGGTGCAGATGTGTTCAAGCCCGACAGCAGGTCTTGTTGGTTCACATTACCCGCGGCGTCGCTGACGGCTGCACTGGTGTCCGCTGCAGGTTCCTGCACGCCTATATTCTGGCCAAGTGGGAGGTTGCTAGTCGTCACGACCCATCTGGCTTCTTGCCGGCAATTTCGTTGATTGAGCCGCACGCTTAACGTAAGGTAAGCCACCGGGAGAATTGTACAGCGGTTGATAAAATTTGGCGTGGTGTGCCATGCTTCAATTGTTTCTCTGGCTGTCTGGTCACTACATCGGCCTTGGATTTCCGAGTTATCAAAAGCGAAGGTGTGTTCAAAAGCCGCACAATGTTCCGCCACCAAAGAGAGTCGATTCATCCTGCTGAATGCCCTTATGTGCTCGCTCCTACGTGTTCGTTGTCGCTTGCCGGTCTCCCCAATGTCGTTAACTTCACAGGAACTACACTGGATGCGATAGACGACGTTTCTCCGCGTGACAGTGGGGACTTCGGTCTCATGATCATTCGTCTTATTGTTGCCTCAGGTCAATGGGCTACGCCGATACACAGTGGTTGTAACAGACGAGCGACTGCTTCAGAAACATTCTCGATGTATGGCATTGCTCTCCACAATCTCGGTTATTCCATCGCCGGTCTTGCAGCTCATTTCGGTTGTATGCTGCATTCTAGAAAGCTGCGAGGGTAACCATTAGATATGAATATCCATCCGTTCAGTTGATTTGTCACCTGCCTCGTTGCAATATGTCGCTGCCCTTTGGTAAATCGTTCGCACACAGCTGCGTCTGTGGTCCAGCGGATGGTTACTTTAGTAGCTGAGCACCTGACGTTTGCCGGTTGCCTTTCGGTTAATCGTAGTCTCTAGGTTCCCGTCAGTCTTGCAGTGGACCAGGATGTCTATGAACGAAAGTTGATTGTTGCTCTCAGCCTCTGTTCTGAACTGAATGGCAGCAAACATGGAGTTCAGCATCGTGTGAAATTCAGAGACCATTTCACGCTTGAGGACGACAAAGGTATCGTCTAAGTACCACACCAAAAATACTGGTATATGGTTCGTAAATACCAGTGTCTCTAACTTTTGAGGGACAGCCTCAACAAGGAAACCAGATAGCGGCGAACACATCGGAGTCCCTTTGATTTGTCCATACATTGTGCCCTCAAAGGAAAAATACGTGTTTAGGTAAGACTTGATCAGCTGTATGAGATGCGCACCTGCAGGCTTATTGGTTCCCTGTGTACCTTCAAGTGAACTTAGGTAGCGTGGGTCAAGCTTGTTTTATCTAAGTTTTCTTTTGATTTACTTTTGCTGAAAACAAGACAACTAAGCATTTGAACAACTCTCGAGAGTAGTCATTCGCTTATCATTATAGGAGATTCAGAAATGTTTACCTATCACATTATAATAAAAAATATTAACTGTGTGACATGTATTTTGACTTCGGAGAATCATCATTCCACAAGAGACCGCAAATAATGGAGTTTATTTAAATGTAGTAAACAATCAAAAATTTATGCACAAAAGCCAGGATATAAAAGTACCTCAAACTTTCTTATGGTCATTTTTGCTGGGAAAATAGTTTATTTAGCATCCGTACATGACCAAAATGATTCCATAGGGAGCTATTCGATAAGGAGTGTAACAAACACATCTGAATATCTGTTTTTTATTCCTAAGTACTTTTGGGTAATTAACACTTATTAAGTTTGACAGTAAAATTCATACCGTAATAGCCATGCTGAATTATAAATATAAAAATGAACTAGCCATAGCTCAGGTAGATGATTTAGAGCACAGAAACCTTGATATGGATGTTAAGGAATATTTTAACCTGAGCCAAGAACGCCTTGCGTATTCCATCCCCCTAACCTTAATAATTAATAAAACAAGCGCACCTGAATAAGAATTCCATGGTAAAAATCACATTTCACTATACGTGTAATTAACGCTTAGTAGTTATTTACCTTTACTGAGGTTTAAGAGCAAATACAATATTAAACTATTAATCAATATATTGCGTGTTGAAGATACAAAAACCGGTGTTAGCAAGAATGCCATTCCCGACATGGACAATGGTACGTTTTTTAAGCATAATTCTTAATTTTCGAGCTGCTGATAATGCATTGCACAGTCAGCAGTTCAAAGAGTTACTTTCCTGACTCCGCTGAAATTTGCTCACGCGCGCATTTCCTTTTGTCAAATTGAAAGCGGAATATTTTTTTTTATGTTTTACCAAGAGTGGAATGGGAAATGATAAAATCTAGATACTCGCTTCAAATCGTGTAACATGCAAATATATGCTAGAGATTGATAATCTCTGGCTTATCCGCATTGATTCAGGTTGTGATACTGCTATGCATGTAGCCTATTCTGTAGTCATTTTAGTCATGATATGATGCGGGCTTTTTAACAAACTTCTGTCTGACCACTCATTAAAAGTACGTAATGTACAAAATATAAGCATAAATATAATCCGTTCATATGATTCATTTAGACTGTCGTAATACATTTAAATGTATATTATAGAAACCATGCAAGATAAATGATTTTTTGTAATTTTTTCATAAAAAAATTATGCCTTCTTTAAATTTTATACTCAAATTAAGGGTAAATTTTTGTTTTAACACATTTTCTCAATTGCCAAGAAGTCAGGAACATCAACAGTTCCATTCTTGCTCATATGGTGGACTCTGGCCACCGTGTTGACCCGAACGAAGCCTTTAAGGTGATCTACAAGGTATCACCAGATTACCCGAAGTCCCTGTGTCAACGGCTACTGGCAAAAGCGGAGGCCACGGCCATTCGCCTGATGAAGCCGGTGTTGTGCGCGCAGAAGAACTTTCTTCAGGCCCCAAGCCTAGCATGGGCAACGGCCGCAGAACTGCCAGCATTTTCAACTCGTTCTTTCCCCCCCCCCCTCCTCTTATTACCCTGTCACTACCCCCTTTTTATCAACCCAAACCCCAAGCCCCCATTCCCAGGACTAAGTTGACTAGAACGATAATTAATTGATTGCTTGTCACCCTGTACCTTCCCCTTCCATATAAATGTAATGGCCCGAAGAGAATTTATCGAAAGTATACGTATGCTCGCCAACTGTCCTTCTGAATTATCGAATGGGGATTTTCGCAACGTTAAAGCAGTCCAAGGATCCCGCGGTGTTAAAGGCACTCAAAGGGTACCTGCGTTTCAACACCAAGCTTGCAGAGGCGAAGGTTCTGGCCAAGTTTATTGGGGACTGTGTGGAACGAAATGAGTATCCAAATGAATACTGGAGAGCCCTGCGTCGCAATCGTACTGCTATCACTACTGAAACCTTAAGAAGATAGGCTGAAAACCAGTTAGAAAGCGCCCGGATAAAGATGGGAGAACTAGAGCGTCACGTGTGCCAGCGCGCTGCCGTTCTGGACACCCTCAATGACGAAGAAAGGCGAGACTTCATCAGCTACACAAAGATCATAGAAAAGAAACGGGGAGAAGCAAAAAGATCGTCACTACTACAAAGGGTACACGAAAGGAAACCTCAAGCAAGACTGCCTAAAGACCCAGATCGATACGTATACAATCATTCCTCTTTGACGCTTGATAAGACAACAGTTGAGGCATTATCTCTTGGCACAAAATTCTGCATACCTGTTCGAAGCGTTAATCAGTTAGAATTGGAAACCCAGTTTGAAAACCTGTTTAACCAAACTTACGAATTAAAGCCTATCTCAACTGAAAGTATCCAGCATTTAAAATCGACACTGGTGAATTGTAGTTACCAGTACTTGAATCGGAGACCAATCAGTCGCGGAGTGCTGTCAAAAGCACACACGGAGAAGTTAAAGCAGTTGCGAGAAAATAAAGACATCCTGATTACTAGACCTGATAAAGGAGCAGGTGTCGTCATAATGAACAGGTCGGATTACCTTCGAAAAATGCATAATATCTTGTCAGACCAGACGAAGTTTAAGAAAGTAGACAAAGAGAAGGATCGCACGGATGAAGTAGAGGCACACTTGACTAACTGCCTAAGAAGACTCCAAAAGGCAGGTTTCACAAGTGACCGTGACTTCGAACGTCTCCGGCCAGTAGGTGCACATATCCCTCGCCTGTATGGCCTCCCAAAAATCCACAAGGATGGCCTGCCAGTTCGTCCGATCTTGGACATGCGTAACTCGCCCTACCATACGATAGCCAAGTGGTTAGCGGATAAACTCAAACCGCTGCAGCAGCAACTAGCACCACGGAGCTATCAAGACACGTTCACATTTATTGACGACATCAGGGACATAAACCTAAACGACATGATGATGCTCTCCTTAGACGTCTCGTCGCTATTTACGAACGTCCCGGTCGTGGAAACAGTAGATTAAATCTGCGACTTCCTATTGACGAATCAGACAGAAGTAGGAATTCCAATAGAAGCCCTGAAGGAAGTTCTACTAAAATGCACATTAAATGTGCAGCTCCTTTTTGATAACCAACTATATCGAAAGATAGACGGCGTCGCCATGGGCTCCCCCCTTGGGCCTCTCCTAGCAAATATCTTCATGGGCAAGCTGGAGAAGTTTCAACTTAGCGACCAGATTCATGAATTTAAACACTTCGGTCGCTATGTCGATGATAGCTTTGCTATCGCCCCAGCAGACACCAATATAGACTCGCTTCTAAATACAGTCAACCAAGCACACCCCTCCATAAAGTTCACATTGGAGATGGAAACGGCAGGTTCGCTTCCATTCTTAGACGTTCTCCTAAGCAGACGACCTGATGGTAGCCTCCGAAGGAGCGTTTATAAAAAAAAACCTTGGCCGGACAGTACACGAACTTTCACAGTTTCGTACCCATCCAGCAGAAGCGTAATCTAGTCCGCTGCTTAACGTAAAGGGCTAGAAAAATCTGCTCGGACGATACTATCGAAAGAGAGCTCACGAAGATCCAGGACCTGCTTCGAGAGAACGGGTACCCTGACAAGTTTATTCAGAAGAACATGATGGAGAGAGAACGCAAACCCTTAACACCCACCGTGAAAAAGTAGACCTTTTTCCTCAAAGTCCCCTTTCAAGGGGACGCAGCAAGTGAACTGTTTAGCCGACGCCTTAACCAAGCCTTATCACGAACCTTCCCAGCGACGAAAGTTCGGGTGTTATTCTCAACAAACCCGGTCCTACACGGCGAAGGTAAGGATAAGCTGCCAGCCCAGACCACTTCCATGTGCATCTACTCATTTACTTGTTCCTGTGGAGCAGGTTAC
>JAYGXS010000001.1:117801750-117813620 GCA_036362985.1 Ligula intestinalis | reverse complement strand
TGCCTCCGTGCAAATAGCAGCAATTATCGCTCCATGTATCTGGCCTCCGAGCATCGCTCACAACCTAACTCAATTTTCTCCCCCTCCTCAACAGAGGAACCTCTACGCGTCGACCTCGCCATGTGGGCGGCGTGCAAACAATGAATTGTAATCCGACTGCTCTTATTAACCGTGTCCAACTGTACGGTAATCCTGCAAATC
Organism: Ligula intestinalis; assembly: GCA_036362985.1. Taxonomy (NCBI): domain Eukaryota; kingdom Metazoa; phylum Platyhelminthes; class Cestoda; order Diphyllobothriidea; family Diphyllobothriidae; genus Ligula; species Ligula intestinalis. Next base: position 117,813,419 of record JAYGXS010000001.1, on the reverse strand, counting down.
TTTTGGACTGATAAGATCATTTATTGATTCCGTAAATTTTCATTCTTCATCTCATCAACGAACGATGTGTTTTTGGAGATGTCTGCAGCGAGTTTGCTCAGTTTATTGGACTAACCACCGGGCAATTTATGGTGCGGTAAATTCGCCATTGAGATAATTATTCGTAAGGGAATTCATGGTTTGTGCATTTTTGGTAACCCATATAACCTGAGGAAATGTATGTGTTCCTTAGCACAACACCGGATATTTTATTCTGCCTGTGTACACCACATTACACTGTATTTCCGATTTTACATGCAGTTGTGGAAGCTAGTACACTGGGCGTATGCAACGGCAGTTGGCAACTGGGTCAGCTGAACATATACAGAAGTAGCTGCTTAGGGCGGAAAATAGGACACTAAAGAGTTAAATTACAAAGCATCTTGTGGACACTGGCTATAGCATGGACCCAATGAGGCCATTTAAGGACAGACCTATAGACCATAAATATACTGATCAAGACCAATTTCAAAAATTAATTTTAAAAGTCTGAACCGGTAGGAAGTTCAAAAGTATTTACCTAGATTTCCCTCAATAAAAACTGACCTGACAAACATACATTCGGCAATTCATTATCAGCTGCGTACAATTTTAGTGTTAAACAGGGTTAATAAATGTCAGATGATTAAAGACAATTTTTTTTCACACAGCCCGCAAAGGTAACAGCAGAAATGCAACGGTATAGCAAAACATTTCAAAAAAGGTCGTGTACACAATTGCCGACAAAAATGTAGCAGACGCCAGCCGGTTCGTAATGTAAACATACGGGCTACTCATTGCTTTCAAGTAATATAATGACATATTGAATTATTACTCTCGTCGCTGGTTTACTGGTGATGCTAATTGATACAAGCCAGTAAGTGGAACGTGGCACAAAGAGCAGCCGGGGAAAAACTCCTCAAACATAATTCGGAAATTCTATGTTTGAGTGCCATTTGAGGGATTTGAAGCGGAAAAATCTCACTCGTGGGGGGGGGGGAATATATGCGAGATAGGACCGCCCGAAGTTAAAAGTGTTTCAAGCAAGTCAGGGGAAGCCCCTGGCCGTTTTTATCACTATCCTAAAGGCTCACACAAAGAAGCCATCGCAGAGGTGATGAGAACATCACCGAAGTGTCGGAGATGCGTCCATGATACGTCCTTACTGGTTGCCGAGTCTGCCGAACAGGTGACGAAAACAGAGGCGATGCCACGATCTACAGCGGTGTGTTGTGGGTCGGCATTAAGACGAAAGTTACAGGGCCGCGTAGCCTAGGACAACACGGTCCGGTAGAAGTGATGATTGACGCGATCGCTGCAGTTTGCATGAAAAAAAGGAGACAACACGAAAGTTTTCGCATATGTGTGACGAGTCGAACACTGTACGAAATACTTCTTATAAAAAAATACTACTACTAAAAAATAACACGCAAATGCTCGGCGCAGTGCTATAAAGATAGGCTTTCGCTAATCTCAGATGACGTTTTGATGTATGGCTGTACTGGTCTAAGCTAGCCATGAACGTGTCCATGGATGAAGAAATGATAATGTGCACAGGCAGAGCACTCCAGACATGAATTACTCTCTTGGACGACACGAAGAACTTGCTTGAGTCCAATCTTGTCCCAGACACACTTTTTTGAGAGGATGTCTGTGCAAGCTACTTGTAGTAGCCAGCTGATAAAAAAACGTCAGGTGCGAGACAACAGTCCTGAGCGCGTAGCATGCATTAATACTCAATGGGCTATGTAGTTTGGTAGGAGGTCGTGAAATTGTATGACGTCAATATAGTCTGCGTATTTTGTCTCAGTTTTGGTTACACTTTTATCCCAGATAAAGCATGCTTCAATTTGTCAGTACTGTTATTCTGCCTCTAAAACGGGTTATGCTGGTAATCTTAGCTTCAGCTTGCGTAAGAAATCGTACGCAGAAAGAAGATTGAGAATAGCTAGACAATTGGTCGATTAAACGAGTAGGCTTATGTCTGCACTTCATCGCAGGGAACTTAGTACCTTTCTATACGTCACCAGCCTAGTTTGTGTTTGTGTGAAATAGCTGACTGGCGGATTGAAAGTCAGGCTGCAACGACCCCTTCTTAGTGTGGCCCGTATAGTACTGTCACCTAGCTGTGGATTTTCTTGCTTGTGTTGACCAACACTGCGTGGACCTCCGTCCCCTCTAATCTCCGGTTTTCTTGGCTTTGTCCTGACAGTGAGCCAGGGTGGGGTAGTGGGAGAGCAGGAGTGAGGAAAAGGCAACGACAGTCTACTGACACTGTAATCCAGCGCAAGTCACCGTTCCTGCACCACCACGTGTTGGAACATACATCGCAGGGGGTTAATTGCGTCAAACCCAGCAACTGCTATCTTCAGACCATGGCTACTTAGTGGAGGAGAAGTCGGTAAAGGCTCAAGTATGAGGAAGAGTATATTTTGTACACAAAGGAACGGATGGACCGAGATTTAACTTGGAGAACCTAAGTCCAGCAGGAGAGCCAGCCGCGGTCCAAATGCCAGTTTGAGAGCAGTCTTGGCTAAGTCGGCCTGTGATTGTTTGGACAGCATGCGGGTGGACATCAAAGTGGGTCGTCTATGTCACGTGCGCCAGCAAGTCTGGCGGCCGCCACGACCTTGAGGTCTAGACAAATTGAGGTCACGACAGGAAGGCTAGGCATTGACCAGGCAACGACCACTACACATACAGTGGCCATTGTCGAAATGGATCGTAGGACATGAAATTCATTGAGGTTACTTGGGAATTTTGGGTACGAGCAGGTCCCTAACAGCCGCACGGATCGTTTGTTTGAGGTTGTCTCCTCTAGCGATTTGGTTCAATAGCCTGACTGTAAGGCAGCGGTGGCAAGTGAACTTATTTAATGGCGGTTCACGCTCGCCATGTCACAGCGCCGTCGTCAGGCTTTGCGACGCTTTATAGGCTTTTGGCTTGCCAGGCCTCAGCCCGCCGCGCCCTGGTAGCTCTGCCGCTGCTGCGTCTGTGACTGCTTATTCGTCAGACCCGAGAGTCTGCTTATTTCACAGCTAGGCTAACGGGTAACCCGCCTTCCTGAAATTGACGGCCCATATCAAAGACGATGTGTGGACTAATGTCAGCGCCAGAAGTCAGATGGCCGAGCAATCATCGCGCCCAAGTCCACCACGTGTGAAGTAGGTTCAGTAGGTCATGACTCGCACGCCAGCCAACTCGCGCATAAGCGGGCAATTATCCCCGATAGGAGAACCGTTACTTGTAATTGGTTTGCAGTAGCATGGTGACTATCCTATAAATACTGCAACCGTCTGTGTGTGAAGTGCCCCTACCTGCTATTGGCTCTGATGATAGATCCACGATAGATTTCGAAACATAAGGCGAATATAATACTTGTCCCAGTGATCACGTCTGATTTTCGCAGCTTTATTGCTCATCGTCGGGAGCCGTAATTGATGCGATGAGGCCCTGGTAGTCCGCGTCCAAGTCAATAATTGCTGTGTTCCCCTCATTCGTTTTGGGGGTTGGCATGAAAATAAATTCGAAATTTGGCAAGTGGAAGTTAACCTTAAGGCTTACAGAAGCCTTTAGTTTGGATCTTAAAACAGCATGTCTAACAGTACTGACTGTCTGCCTTATAAACTACCGTCAATGTTATATTCTACCAGTCACTTTAAGACTAGACGGTGGAGTGAAATTAGCTTGTGAAGAGACTAGGACAGGAATTGTTTATTAACAAGAATGTAGTACAGATTCAAAGTTGATTGAGGCAACCAACCTGCAGACCACAAAAGAACAGGCCTCCGAGCACTAATATGCCAATCTTTCAAAAGGTGTAAGCTATTTAGCAAGAAGCTGCCTAACATGTAACGGTTAATTAAGTCTAGCACATATCTGATCAGCCCTCTGAAAACTGTCTCTAGTGGTCCATTCAGATGATTCTGCCGACTTTGATTGGAGGATGCATTCATCCGACTACGAGCTGTTGTCAGCATCACAGACATTCACGAGTAATATTCTATTTCTTCCGCATAATCTTATTCTTTTCATTGCATGTTCATTCAATTTTCGTTGTGGACCAGTCTCAAACAGTACATTGCTGCTGATGGCTGCAATCAGCATGACGCTTCTATTCTGCGTCTTTCTTTCTAGTTCGAAGCGTTCCTGAATGTCTTGCTAACTAAAAAATTGTTAGCTTGTTCTTCGGACTTTTCTCACTAAGTGTAATCCTCTCCCATTTGGAAAACCTCAAAAATTAAAATGCCTATGCAGTATGAGGATAAAATTGGTGGAAGGATGTAAATTTGCTTCAACACTAAATCCGCCGACATTCTAGTTACCTGTTCAGGCATTGTTTACTTTATCCATATCATTCTGTTCATCTGGTCACCAAATGATGTCAATAAGATAGAGGTCCTTTATTTAAAAACAAATAGCCCTCCTCCTAGCAAGAACTTAACAGAACAATAACCACAAGAATGCAATGTTCCTCAAGGACTATAGCCAGCAGCTGACGTCACAGAAAGAATAAATAAAGGAGAAAATGTACTTGCGGTTAGCCAGTTTCTGTTTGTATTAGGATAAACCATGGTCCAGGGTGGAGCGGTGCGGTAACAGATTGGCCAACTTTTTACAACGTCTGTTGGCTACGGCAAAGGCGGCCGACAGCAAGCTACGCCAACCGGTCCTGTTCGCCCAAAAGAACTTTGTTGCGGCGCCGCAGTTACCACGGTCAAAAGCCGTTAATCCAACAGCCAGCAGCTTATCACCTCGGCCGACTACCAGCTCTGCCCCCCTAACGCTGATCAGATTTTGACTCCGATGCCCTCCCCCCTTCCCCCTACCTTGACAACTGTACTATTTTTCTACCAACCCGTATAGTGTATTAACTGAATTACCATATGCATGTAAAGGCCTGACGAAAATTCATCGAAAACAAACGTAGGTTTGCCAATTCATCTTTTGAAAGCTGCATCCATAAAGGCTTATTTTTCGTACGACCATAAATCGTGCAAAGCATGAAAGCCTGACATGTGGTTGGAAGCGACGATAAAAATAAAGGCGAGTTCAGCCCTAGTGAACAGCGTTCATAGTTCGATTAATCCGCTGCCATTCAGAATGCTGCAGCTGACGTTGATTCACACCTTCAGGCGAGACGACTAATCGGCTACAGTTGCTCCGTTCAGATATCGATTTTTGAAGTTTAATCTTTTCACGCATGTGTTGAACGCGCGTGGCCATCTTACTGCGGCAGTCGGAGGTTTTCATTTCGTGTATCGGTACGGCCATTAAAGAAAATGTACTATCCATACGAAGACCCCGCTTCACGGAATTCTCATGATACTGTCGTGCCCTTGATTTCGTGAGTAATCACATTATTTTCGTTTTATTTAACTTTGGTTTTTGGCAGAAGTCAGATGTTTACCTCAGAAGGAGTATACATATTTTGAACGTTTAGCATATGATAAGTTCAACTTTTTGAAATAGAAAGTACACTGAGTAATTGACCCCCGGCCATTAGGCATGGTTCGCTCAACTATACTCAGACTTTGCCCAAGTTTGTTCTGTTCTGAAATAAGTAGCCTAAAGCTGCGCATACGAATAAGATTGCTTGCGGAATAAGACAATAGCCTCCGGTGTACAGCAGCTTCTTTTTAGCACGAAATGCCATGCAGCCACGTGCATATTGCTATATGTAACTCTCGCGATTATCACTTGGGGTCATAACTTACGCGATTGTGGCTCGGTAGCCCACGCCCGAATGATCAATCGCAATGATTTAGTCATTCGCTGTGGATTTTGGTCCAATCATTATGCAAAAAATTTGATTCGCTGTAACAACTTTTCTTAGCGGCCCGCACCCTTTCCACGTAGTTGCTATCCCCGCCCAGTCAAAGGCTCCGTAGAAAATATTTGAACAGGAATTCATTGCGATTGTTGATGGACTGCGGACCTGCTAACCATTTTTTGGGCAGCTCGAAAGGAACACCCTTATTTTATCTTGCGAAGATTTTGGCCTCGATGGACTTGAAAATACATTTGGGTCTTGTCAAGTGAACTGCAACCTGAGAGTGAGCTCCTTTCGTCAACGCTCCTACGTGCTCGGCTATCAAGTGGAGTGAGAAAACGGCCGCTGGCTTCCGAGATAATTTCAGCCGCAGAAAAGCTTGCTAAAAATTAGAGCCTATTGGCTCTGTTTCTATTGTCTGGTCGTTTGTATGTGCATTGGTTGGTAAAGTTGCGTGGATGTTAATTCACTCACAGTACCTGTCTAAGGTATTGCATTTCAGTAACTTTGTTTTCCGTTTCGCTGCAAAGCGGCGGTGTAGCAACTGCGGTTCTGACTACTCTGGTGACCACCACCGGACCCACTTTCGCCCGTAAAATGGTGACCAGACCCAGAAATTGGTAGCCTACTGCAACATCCCATGCCAAAATGCAGCGTGCGTACGAGCTGGAACCTAGAGACTGACAACCCTGGTACTCTGTACTGTTATTCAATGACCTTAGCCCACCAGAACATCCACCGGCGACTGCAAATACAACCAGCAGACACCCCGCTGACGACCAGTGCTCGAAAACACGTATGCAAGCCGCTCACTGAATTTGCCTTTGGTGATCGAAGCTTAGCCGACGACCGCAAAGAGCCACCGATTAAACCCGACTTGAGTATCCTGATGAAAGCTCCGGAGCGAACCAGCTAATTGATATTTCGATAAGTCTTTCGCCCCCTATACCCACGTTGGCGAGCGATTTGCATGTTAGAATCGCTGCTGTCCTCCATCGGAGTTCCCTCTGGCTTCAACCTTCCCAAGCAGCTTTTGGGTCTTATCATGCCCGCTCCTGCTCCGTGCTGATAACGGACTGGCTCCAACGTACAACGACCCACGCCTTTCCAACGACCACATCACGGGTTGGGCCAGTGCGGAGACCAGTGCGCTTGTGCTTAGTGTCGGACGAGGTGCGAGAAAATGTAGCATTCTTGATAGGAACGAAAATGTGCATTTCAGGAAGCAGTTCAGAAGAACAGGATATGATCACTAGAACGAGAACTTCATTGGTTTGACGCTTTCGATTCTCGCTTGAACTCATTATCAGAGACAATTGCAAATAAGGCGTATAGCGACAAAAGATGCACAGTATTTACGGTCAGTAGTGGCCACATCTGTATAACAATTAACAGCACTCTTGATCACCGTCGAAGGACCGTAATTGATGCGATGATGGCTTGCAGCCCGCGTCCAACACGTTACTTACCGCCATCTCATCACCTTTGTTGGCTCGTTATCCTCGAGAGTGTTAGTCGCCTGCGCCCTCCACACGTGACCAATGCCCCTACCAACGCAAAATCACAGTAAAAAATATGACAGGTCAGTGCGCTTGTTGCTGGACTGCGGGCCTAAGAACGCTGACTCGAGCAGCTCAGGCATCAGGTGGTTTTTACCGTTTGCGAGGCGTTTGGCCTCCGTATCCTTTTGAGTGAACGGAAACACGAGTTGGCATCTTTCCTCTTCTTCTCTCTCCTCCTCCTCCTCCCTCTCATTGCGCTTGTTTGTTCGAGCATTCGTGTCCACAGCTATCTTCCCGTGTCTCCGGCATATTTGTTTTGAAATTGCAAAAATTTCGATCAGAGAATTCAGAAGATTCGTTGGTGAGCATGCGTAGGCTTTCGATAAACTCTCTTCAGGCAATTATATTTGCATACGAACAAGATACAAGGTGAACAAGCGGTCAATAACGTTCTTCTCTTCTTACAAGCGTCGATAAGAGAAGGATGATTACGTGGAACCAGTCTATGGGAGGGGAAAACGAGGAGGAGGGGGGTGGGTACATGCAGCTAGGTGGCCGTTAGTCATGCCAGGCGTGGAGCTTGTAGGAAGTTCTTTTGCGCACACACCACCGGCTGTCTCGGCCTGATAGCGGTTGCTTCTGCTATTGCTAGCAGGCGCTGACCCAAGGACCTTGACTAGTTTGATGGGATCTTATAAATCACCTTGAAGGCTTCGTTCGGATCCACAGGATGTCCGGAATCAACAATGTCGGCGAGAACTGCGCTGTTTATGCTCCTGATCTCAACTTTACCCACCCATTTCGGGAGGTGTTCCTTTCGACAAGTGCCGACTCGTGCGACCGAGGCCAAAACGGCGCCACATCTAGTAAACTACACATTAAGTTTTGTGTCACGGCCCAATCCATTATGATTGCCTCCAGTCAGTCTGCAATGTGAACTCAAAGTGGAGTGAGAAGACGGCTGACGGCTTTCGAGACGTTCCTTGCGTATGAGGGAGCTCGCCATAATTTAGGACAAAGCTGCGCGGGCTTCAGGACTTGAGTGTGTTTGTCTCGCAAGCGTATTTCGACTGCCAGACAGGTAGCAAAAGTTTGGACCACAGCTACAATGCTTGCTAAATCGTGGAACATCGACGGTAACTGTTGCTTTTTTCTTCACTTTTTCGCATTTGTAAAGTGCTTAACGAGTACTCCTGGTAGACTGCATTGTTTTGGTAGGAATGGGTTTCTCATGTTTCACTACTTTAATAAACCAAATAGTTCTAAGATGAGAAAGCCATTTTCGGGGACTGCAAGTTTTAGTTTTTGGAATAAATAAACTTTGTAGAACAAAATGCTTGACGTAAACTGAAATAATCCAGTTTTTTGCTGAAGAGATGACGCGACGCTTCATTCAGGCGCACTTGGCATATTCCGTTGACTGCAACACTAAAACAATTATATAAAGTACAGAAAATATTTTGAATATTCGTATTAAGTTAAGTGGATGGAAAGGAAAACACAAGCCATCAATGCGAGAGAACATTTAGACTCAAAGGCTGGCCTACCTGAGGATAGAAGCATTTACGACAGGACTGCCGATAAAAATAGGAAACTTATCGAACTAGAACATATTTGCCTTGGGACGTGTTAGCAAGTTTTATTGATGCATAGTTGATTGATGTACTGTTTTTCTCCATTAATATGACAATAAAATTTATTTCAAGTATTCAGTAGAATTATGTTTTTATGGTGATTTGCGTAAATAAATGTATTTATGTTTTTTTTTCTGTACGCAATACAGGATTGGCATGGCCCTTTTCGGCAGCTTCCTACTATTCTTTTTTATCATGTTCTTCTGGACCCTGCTCAAAGAGGGTGGACTATGTTCACCGGCTCATCCGACCCGATCAAGACAAAACGACTGCAGGAGATCTCGTCGACAACCACAAGGTCAGTGAGTGGCTTTCTGCAGTGAGTGTCTACTCGTTCGCGCACTTATGATTCAAACAAACGGAGAATTGTCAGATCTTGACTGGCAGAGCTTAAAAGTAGAAAGTAAAGGTGATAAAAAAATAACTTATAAGCATTAACTTCGTTATGTTTTTTTATTTATTCCCCACTTTATATGCGAATTCGCTCATTCCTCATCATACCGATATGTTGAAATGTGGCATAAAATCATCAGTGTTGTGCAGCGTTTATAAAGTTCATGGAAGAAGAAGTGATTAGTCATACTCTTCGTTTCCACGCCCCACCATTTGGTTTTTACTTGCAGGAACTGTTTCGCGCAGACAATTAAGCAGACAGTTCTATGATGGCTAGGTGATAGGCAAGTGGCGTTTGCTAGCAGCTTGACGTACAGCAGAATAGATTCCATTACTAAATCAGACTTTCATCATCACTTTTGGCTTAACGATCGTCCCCAGCCAGCAATACTCCAAATACCTTCCTGCTGGCTTGAAGATAGCAATTGGATATACTAAATAGCGTGCAAAGTTGCTTGCCAATTGGGTTAACGTAGGGGACCTACCCGTATCGTTGTGGCCTAAAAGTCGCTGGAGTATTTGAAGTTAACTACATGAATACCGGTGCTATCGCAAAATAAAATCCGCATCCAACTAACTGTTACTGTCAGAAGTTAGATTGACCAACATAAGTTTCCGGTCATTAATCCTCAGCCCGATACATTGATAGAGGTACTTAAATCGTACATTACGGTATGGCCTGGAATTCGTGTAATTTGCCGGCATACAGGAACGTTTAATACCCATTCTCTCCTCGGCATGGAGTAAGGTTGTAATACTGATTATCCTGTAGTCCATTCTGAATTTATTTTAGTCACGATAGGATGCCAAATTTTTAACGAGCTTCTTTCTGACCGTTAACAAAACGCATGTACTGTAAAATTTGGCTATTTAAGTAGCATGCATTTTTATCATCGATTTTGACTGCCTTTTTAAGTTCAAATATATTTTATGGAAAACATACGCGAAAGAATTCCTTTCGCTCGTCTGGTACAGCTTGTTAACCTTGAACTCAGTAGGTCAGTCAGTAGGTTAAAAAATTATTCAAAATTTTAGAAACCTTTTCTGTAGGCATAATATTTAAAGAAGGCGTGATTTTCTATCAGACGTGTAGAGGAAATAGTTTCATCGTTAAGTTTTCCCACAAAGCCTCTCCAGTTTTCGTCAGCTAACGGTTCCCCCTTGATCTGAAGGGGCAAGTCAATATCTCCGTGGGCATTGGACACTCTGTCACCGATCATACGTTTGTACGTGCAACGATACAGTAGGGCGCCATTCTTGGTATGGACTTCTTGCATCCATACTATGCGTTTATTATTTATCACCCCGTCGCATTTGCTTGGGCGAAAAGGAAGTTTTCGGTACGGAATATCTATCTGCGGTTACTCACAATCCATGGTGGGCTTTCATTTTGTATGGGCTGATATCAGTGAGCCATCTCAGCAAGCCTCCGTGCAGCTTCTGGAAGAGTTTGCGTCTCAATTTGACGTTAACACTCACGCCCAGACCATATTTAAGTCCTGCAACACTCATTTGACACTGGAGATACTAGACAGCTCTGACAGGTCTTTTGCCGCGTTCCCGTGTTCTACTAGAAGGACCTCGAGAAAATGATACATGATATTGAGAAGAAGAAGAAAACACGATCGCTGGCCATCGGCCATCTGGCTCTCCGGTGTTGGCGTAAGATGAGGTGGTGGCCTGCCCGTTCCTCAAGTGACGACTTGCTTTGGCCAAATTGAATCTTGGCATTGAATATGGATTGGGTAAATCGTTGCACTTGCACGACGGATGTCGAAATGTCAGGCGAATAAAAATATTGTCTCAGCGATCGAGTCTTCTTTCTCAATTCCCTCCTGGGACACGCATTTTCACTTGAATTGGCGCTCTATGATATGTCTGATAAACAGATCATCATACCTTCATATTCCCTATGGGCGTGACCTCTCATGAGGCTTTGAGCGATGCCTGTGTGTCTAAAACGCAGTGTATGTCTGCTATCCGGGGGTTCGGGGGGACTGCCAGTTCCACCTGAAGTCGATAAAGAAGGACAAACTGTCTGTATCCACGTCTTCTGACAACCGAGCACTGAGTGTGGTAACCGAATTGCCACTGCCTCGGATGTTACTAGCCCCCGTTTGCATAAGCCTTAATAGTACTGATGCATTCGCGTCTGTAGTTGTCAGTCGGTTATTTCCAAAATGCACATCCTGCAACTAAAATTGCGTCAGTGAAAAATGGCTGACTTCTCATATTCAGGGATAGGGTCTTTCGGTCGAATCACTCCTTGGCGGATTGTGAAGGTACGCATGTGAGAAAATTCTATTCCGAGTGATCCTTACCACAAGCCGTTGTTGTCAGAAACATCCG
>JAYGXS010000001.1:117771531-117801650 GCA_036362985.1 Ligula intestinalis | reverse complement strand
CGACCCATCTGGCTTCTTGCCGGCAATTTCGTTGATTGAGCCGCACGATTAACGTAAGGTAAGCCGCCGGAAGACTTGTACAGTGGTTGATAAAATTTGGCGTGGTGTGCCATGCTTCAATTGTTTCTCTGGCTGTCTGGTCACTACATCGGCCTTGGATTTCCAAGTTATCAAAAGCGAAGGTGTGTTCAAAAGCCTCACAATGTTCCGCCACCAAAGAGAGTCGATTCATCCTGCTGAATACCCTTATGTGCTCGCTCCTACGTGTTCGTTGTCGCTTGCCGGTCTCCCCAATGTCGTTAACCTCACAGGAACTACACTGGATGCGATAGACGACGTTTCTCCGCGTGACAGTGAGAACTTCGGTCTCATGATCATTCGTTTTATTGTTGCCTCAGGTCTATGGTCTACGCCAATACCCAGTGGTTGTAACAGACGAGTGACTGCTTCAGAAACATTCTCGATGTATGGCATTGCTCTCCACAATCTCGGTTATTCCATCGCCGGTCTTGCAGCTCATTTCGGTTGTATGCTGCATTCTAGAAAGCTGCGAGGGTAACCGTTAGATATGAACATCCATCCGTTCAGTTGATTTGTCACCTGCCTCGTTTCTGCCCTTTGGTAAAGCGTTCGCACACAGCTGCGTTTGTGGTCCAGCGAATTGTTACTTTAGTAGCTGAGTACCTGACGTGTGGCGGTTGCCTTTCTGTTAATCTTAGTCTCTAGGTTCCCGTCAGTCTTGCAGTGGACCAGGATGTCTATGAACGAAAGTTGATGGTTGCTCTCAGCCTCTGTTCTGAACTGAATGTCAGCAAACATGGAGTTCAGCATCGTGTTAAATTCAGAGACCATTTCACGCTTGAGGACGACAAATATATCGTCTAAGTACCACACCAAAAATACTGATATATGGTTCGTAAATACCAGTGTCTCTAAGTTCTGAGGGACAGCCTCAACAAGGAAACCAGATAGCGGCGAACACATCGGAGTCCCTTTGATTTGTCCATACATTGTGCCCTCAAAGGAAAAATAGGTGTTTAGGTAAAACTTGATCAGCTGTATGAGATGCGCACCTGTAGGCTTATTAGTTCCCTGTGTACCTTCAAGTGAACTTAGGTAGCGTGGGTCAAGCTTGTTTTATATAAGTTTTCTTTTGATTTACTTTTGCTGAAAACAAGACAACTAAGCAGTTGAACTACTCTCGAGAGTAGTCATTCGCTCATCATTATAGGAGATTCAGAAATGTTTACCTATCACATTATAATAAAAAAGATTAACTGTGTGACATGTATTTCGACTTCGGAGAATCATCATTCCACAAGAGACCGCAAATAATGAAGTTTATTTAAATGTAGTAAACAATTAAAAATTTATGTACCAAAGCCAGGATATAAAAGTACCTCAAACTTTCTTATGGTAATTTTTGCTGGGAAAATGGTTTATGTAGCATCCGTACATGACCAAAATGATTCCATAGGGAGCTATTCGATAAGGAGTGTAACAAACACATCTGAATATCTGTTTTTTATTCCTAAATAATTTGGGAAAAAAACACTTATTAAGTTTGCCAGTAAACTTCATACCGTAATAGCCATGCTGACTTATAAATATAAAAATGAACTAGCCATAGCTCAGGTAGATTATTTAGAGCACAGAAACCTTGATATGGATGTTAAGGAATATTTTAACCTGAGCCAAGAACGCCTTGCGTATTCCGTCCCCCTAACCTTCATAATTAATAAAACAAGCGCACCTGAATAAGAATTCCATGGTAAAATCACATTTCACTATACGTGTAATTAACGCTTAGTAGTTATTTACTTTTACTGAAGTTTAAGAGCAAATACAATAGCAATAGCAATATATTGCGTTTTGAAGATAAAAAAACCGGTGATAGCAAGTATGCCATTCCCGACATGGACAATGGTACGTTTTTTTAAGCATAATTCTTAATTTTTGAGCTGCTGATAATACATTGCACAGTCAGCAGTTCAAGGAGTTACTTTCCTGACTCCGCTGAAATTTGCTCACGCGCGCATTTCCTTTTGTCAAATTGAAAGAGGAATATTGTTTCATGTTTTACCGAGAGTGGAATGTGGAATGATGAAATCTAGATACTCGCTTAAAATCGTGTAACATGCAAATATATGCTAGGGATTAATAATCTCTGGCTTATCCGCATTGATTCAGGCTGTGATCCTGCTATGCATGTAGCTATCCATGTATTCATTTTAGTCATGATATGATGCGGGCTTTTTAACAAACTTCTGTCTGTTCACTCATTAAACGTACGTACTATACAAAATATTAGCATAAATATAATCCGTTTATATGATTCATTTAGACTGTCGTAATACATTTAAATATATTTTATAAAAACCATACAAGAAAAATGATTTTTTGTACTTTTTTCATAAAAAAAATTACGCCTTCTTTATATTGTATACTCAAATAAAGGGTACCTTTTTGTTTTAAAACATTTTCTCGATTGCCAAATAATTTTGACATCGTCTGACTGCTACACTCGAAGTCAAGTTTTATTAATTGCGCACTGTGTACGTCTTGTTTAAGGAAAAGAACGCTTTTGCCTACAGTTTGAGAAAGAAGTAATATAGTTGTCATAAAATGTTGCAATAGATGTGTAGCATGCTTTATACAGTATAGACAGCATTAATCAATTGACGGATATGATCTATTCTAAATGAACACCTCACAGTCGTAAAAAAAGTTCAGAATAAGATATTTTTCCGAAACCAAAAGATACTAGTTCTTTCAGTCTCAATGTACAAAAGGCGTAATATGCTACCAAATGCGTACAAGAAATAACGCTGCGTGCATATTTTTCATAAAGTATATTTGAAATTATAAAGGCAGTCCAAATAAATGATAAAAAGCACACTATTTAAGTAGTTACTCTTTACTGAACATACGTTTTGCTAGTGGTCAGAGTGAAGCTCGTTGAAAATCCCGCATCCTTTCATGACTAGAAGGACCTCAGAATAGCAAAATGTATTGGATGCCATCTTTAAATGTGCACTTGGGAAAAATTACTTTAGACTTCAGAATAGACAAGACGACAATCAGTATCACAAACTGAGTCGATGCCGATTAGCGAAAGAGTATCAATCCTTCGCATATATTAGCCTGTTGCAAGAATTTTATCGATTTTCATATTTACAGATTTTAAGTCATTGTCAAGTTTTTGTCGGCGTGTTGTGGCTGCAATTGTCCTACCTTTCAGCTACTGGAGGTCTTCAGTAATATAGCAAATGTAAAGTAATCTAGATTTTTGGAAAGAGTTCAAGGTTTGTATTTTTATAGCATTTCCATAAATTGCCGATAACTATCAACAGAAATGAACACGATGTAAAAAATAACTGTTCAGTTTTATTTGTTTTGCACATATTGCATGTGTGAACTCACTACCTTAAAAGTAAAATAGACTAACCAAGCAAATCCTACCGATATTTTGAGGAGCATTGTCAAGAGAGCAGAGTCTGAATCGATAATTAAAAAAATGTAATGGCAAATTTCATTCAATCAAACATTTCCGTTCAGTTTATTTGGTGTGGATACTAGGCAAGGCCTTTGAAAACCCTATGGATTACGTGCCGGTATGTTATCAACATATGTGCAGGCACTGGTAATTTCACTACATCTAACATAGTATTGTCAAACAGTGAGTAACATTGTTTTTACAATATAATCTGGTAGTTAGAGTTTAGACTTCGACGGCCAACAGGGGACGCATGTGAGTATCCAAGCGTTGCTTGTACAACCGTAGGGAATTGGCCTACACGACTGACTGTGGAAGGTTATTGCACTGTTTTATTGCCCGTTGCGTGAAGAATTCAGAGCTGAGATAAAGCTAGAACATCTTCATGCGCAGATTAATTGTGTGCCCTCGAAGATGAGGAGAGAGGTGCCTCTGAAACATGCCCTCAAAGGGCAATCCTTTCTGAAAACCGTGCATTATCTTGCAAACTAAGATAAAATCCCTTTTTAGGCATGCCAGTCTGTATATGTACGAGAATTTTTTTAGACCTCTTACTAGCTTTGCTGTCTACGCTACACTTCCTCGAGAAATGTTGTGTCTTTTGCAAGCCATGGCCGCCAAACCTTTATGTCATATTCTACGTGTATTCGAACTAATGTCCTCTCAGGAGGGTGTTGGCCCAGGCTTAATGCAGGGCTGCTCTCACCTTTCCGAGATCAAATGGTCTGCATGCACATGCAATGCCAGTCTTCAGCCAACCACGGTCCCTACAGCCTGGAAAGCACTGGCACTTTCTCTAACTTCTGATTCCCTGTTGGTGACTGCGCTTGTGCTCCCACTGGGTTTCAGGCCCCACTGCGGGTGACCGAAAAGCTAGGTGGTCACTATGCGGTGGGGGAGAGAGTGAGGTCGACCTTGGCGCGTTTCTTTCCTCACTATAATAAATCTGAATGCGTCTGAATCTATCACGGTGCGCTAAAAGCCGTGGCTTGGAGGGTCTGCAAACTGACGGGAAAACTCGAGCCCCCACGTAGCTGCTCCTTCTGTACGCGTGTGTCTGTGTGTGCGTACGGGAGGAGAGGGAGGACTGAGAGTCAGGCTGCAATGTCTCCCTCTTAATGTGGCCTTTATGGCGCTCACGCGCAGTCGGGAGCATACCTAGCGAGATGGCTGTGTCAAGTGTGCGCATGCTGAGTGTTTATCGCGCCGGCCGTATACGTCCTCTCTCATCCCCGGTCTTATTGGCTTTGTCTTTACACCGGAAACGGAGGTGGAAGTGGCGAGCGAGTGGGTAGATTCTATGCGAGTCTGCCTAAACTCCTGTTTTCTCTCGCACGAGTTCTCTGCGTTTCTCCTGCTTGCTGTCGCTTTCGTGTTGCTTGCCTAGCTTGCCTATGTGTATGCTGCGGCTTGCTTCTGCGTTTGCTGCGGCTGTTGGAGTGCGTGGTGCCCATCGTCGAAATCGACGGGGGAACTGTCGTATTCGAACTAATGTACCGTACAGTTTGCCAAAGAGATCTATGTCAGAAGCTAGAAACGCCTTTTTGATAGCGGGTATCACTCCCGTAGGTTTTTATGTAAGATTGTCACAATGTGACAATAGCTTCAGATTGCCCTGTATCCAAATGCCGAGGTCTTTCTGTGAAGATTCTACGGAAACTGGAGTGTTATTCGGATAAAATGTACTGATAAATTTATCAATAAATTTTATATTTTAGGCCCGAAAGGCTTCGTCATTGCAAACTTAGTGCTGTGGAAAAAAAAATATAAAGTTGATAAATGCTGCGCTCCGTAAACAACCACATAGACAGCGGGAGCGTTTAGTACTGTTGGCAGATAAAATAAATATCCACCAACATATTGTCATTTTAAAATAGTAGTCAACACTCTCTCAAAACGCATAGTAAACTAAGGAGGAAGCAGTGAAACAAAAACTCTTACCATTAAAACGGGGGCAGATTTCAGCAGACCTCGCGTAAAAAGAAAATAAAACGTAGGCGTATAAGGTTTAAGGTAGTTCTGTATACGCAGGTCAAGAGCGGCACACTTTTGCACATTTAAATTTACGAACCATCTGCAGTTTGCAATTAATATTTTGCGGAGCTTTTCGGTCACTCGGGCGCTTAATGATCTGCCAGAGTTTAACGTCATCAGCAAACATGATTTTACCACAGTCCAGTTTTTGAGTGCCGTAATTACCATAGAGAATGAACAGAAAAGCACCGAGAATTGAGCATTGAAAAACACCATTAAGCTTGTCCATGCAGTCCGATTTATCCTCCCCGATGCAAACGCGTTGTTTCCGACCAAGCAAAAACACCCTGATTCACTCCAAAATTCTCCCCTTGATGCCAAAAACGCCCGGTTTATGCAAAAGGCGTTTATAAGGGCATGCGGTCAAATGTTTCGCGAAAATCGTTGTAAACTGCGTCCAATTCGAAGCCCTTTTCTAAAGCACTTGTTCAGATTTCAAGTGACGTCAATGCACTTGAAAGGCAGGAGCACCCTCGCCTTCTTACTAAACTCAAGTTATTCGCGTCCTTCAAAGAAATCAAAATTATCCTAACAGCCTACTGTTAGCAACTACGTCGTTTACACCTTAGCTAGGAGAATTTGTATTAAGAAATCGCCAAAGGTATAAATGATTATTCCTTCAAACTACATTACTTTGTTCTGTGCCAAGAAGGGTAAGTTTATGACAAGAATGTGTTTTCGGAGAAGATAAATTAATGATATTTGCATGAGTTCTAATGAATTAAAAGCGGGCGTTTGTGGGAGGCATAATACGTACTTGCAATAGTACTTTCTTGCGTGAGAAGTTATTAAGAGGCACGATGTATTCCTCGTTAAGGTAAAAATCTTAAACCAAATGTGTTAATTTGTTGCAGTTTAAATCAAAATATTTTGGGATGACAGCCAAAGCTACCACTAAGGAGGTTGGACAGGAAAGGTAAAACGCGATCGATCACAGTCGGTTTAGAGTCATTACAGCCTGCAATAATCAAAGTTTGGGGGTGTCGTGAAACGCCGTGGAAATCAGCACTGCAATGCAAAATGTTAAGGAAGTCGAATTATCAGTCAGTTGAAAACAGGGAGTAAACTTTCTTATTTGAACTTGGAAAAGCAGCCTTTAAAACAGTCCTTGAAAGACAGAAAAGTATTTGTCGTCGATTTTTATCGTTTCCGTATGACAAAATCTGTGGTTAGCGACCAACTCTTATTTTGCCGAAATTTGCAACAAACATGAGAAGAATCTTCCCCACACCTGAGCATCGCAACTTTGATTTTAGCAGTAACAGTGCTCAAAAACACGAAGCCATCAGTTTATTCTTCTTTATGCTCTGCCGGAGTAACGTTTAGGGGTCAGACGCATGCACTGTGTTATAAGATGGAAGCGTAGATGGAGAAATCCCAGGAGAAACTGCGGCTAGAGTAAAGGGGAATATGTAGGGAACGTTGATGATGATAAGCCACGCCCAATCCGACTACTGATATCGCCTCTATGCAATCACTTAGGGCGGTTTTGGATGTGCTTTTCCAACGACAGGTGGTTTGGTTGTGTTCATTTTTTGTGGCAAACAAACGTCATCTATGCTGCTGAAAACGAAAGGAGATTTTGAGTTGACCCAATTGTGAAAGAACTCGAAGCCTTCTGCGGGATTTTAACCAGTGTATTAGAAAAGCCACTGCAGCCGATCGCCTCGAGTTTTTTCGCAATTGGGTCAACTAAAATTAAGCAAATCTGCCAAAATTCCTACTAACTAGGTCAGCCTAGTATTCATTCTGGTGGATTCTAGATTATTGCTAAGGAAATCCTCTTGGGCGGTCAACTTGCTGTTCCGTAATGGTGGATTTCAAAATAACGGAAAGTTGGGCAGATAACATCGACCCAAGTGTGATTGAATTCATGGCGCAAGGTAGGATGCTTATACCTTAGATGTTAGAGCATCGGTTTCCGTTAAATGCCTTCTCTGATACGTGGGTTCGAAACCTGCGGAACGCCCCTAGTTTTTTGCCAATTAAGTCAACTGAAGTTAGTCAAATCTGCCAAACCTCCGAGTTAAAAAAGAGATTTTACAAAAACATAATTATATTTGGGGCAGCATAATGGTCTTGAACGTGTAAAAACTATGCAGTTTGCGCTTATGCCACCTGCTATATGCTTTTTGTTCTATGTACTATCTGTACTGCCATTATTGTATGGTTACGTGCAACAGCGGAACCATAATTTCATCTTTAAAGGAGTAATTGCTATCGACCAAGGCAAGTGCGAAGGTGACCATAAGGATGTTGGAAAGTTGGTCCTCAGAAATCAAGCCCTTACTTATAAAGCCAAAGCGGGTTGGCTATGGAGGATGTTAAAATCTTTCGAGGAAAACGGCTGCTGATAGGGAGCCGGAACTACGACCAAACAGCCCATGTATTTTCTAGGAACCAACTAGCAGACAGCTAGAATGCAGATAGCGAGCATTCTCACGGCAGGCTATCGATCGGCCTACACGTGGCGAATGCAGACTGGCAATCAATCAGTCGATGATTTAAAATTCAGGCGACAGTCAGCCATCGAATCACAAGTCAATCGTGGCGTTACCTAAGTCAGGAAGGTATCTGATTGACCAAATGGACATGGCTACACACGCGTCTGTTACCTGTTAATATGTTGTACTAATTATACTCTAAGATTTCTGCTTTTGCTCACTTCTTGTCGTGTTCTTCCTTGGTCGCTCACACAAGACACCAGTAGGCGGTGACCTTTTGACCACGGCCACCCCCTACAACAGCAGTTATGTTGCCAATGTGCCAATTTTATTCAGTGCATGTACATGCTGCCATATGCAACCTGCCGTCTTGACCTAGTGCTGAACATGAAAGACTAAAGTAGGCACAGTAGCTACAAGCATGCAACCAGTACATTTTTTAACAAACTTGTTTTTTCATGTATTATCAGGTCACACAGGAATCATGACTACACAATCAGTCGCGCGATAATGCTGTCATGGTCCACAACCAACGGATTTAAGGACTAAAAGGCCTTGACTGTGGCAAGAAACCGCGCTTTGTAACGCAAAATATAATTTTGCTAATTACCGTGTGTAACTATCATAATGGACCTGCAAATAGACCTAAAACTGAATACTTTATGGCTGTTTGTAACATTACGAAGCCCAAAGTTTTCAGTTCAGGTGTGCGGGTACGACAGGATAGGACAGCACAACTGCGGTGCCAAATACGCATAGCAGAAGAATGTGTGGTTTAACATGTTATCCTTATATATATCCTGCAACTAAATAGAACTAAATGGTAAGTTAAATAATTGGCTTTAATAGGATATTTTGTAAGGGCACTACGTCTGCTAAACTGGCATATCACGCTACCATCTCTAGTCATAAATAATTTCACCAAAAAAAGGCGCTAATTTATTAGTCCATTTGAGGCAAAGTATGCTGCATTTGCATGAACTCAAATCGACTGAAGCCCTGGTCAGACCGGAGAGGGAGAGCAGGTGTGATGACAAGATTTAGGTCTCTGTTCACTTAAGCAAGCAAATTAATGACTTCGATTTGGATTTTTGGATCTAGAGACTTAACAGAGCGCGATTTTTGAAGTGAGAAATGATATTCTTAAGGTTCAAAAAGTAAGAATTCGTGGCTTAGAATCAAAGGTCATATTTGTTCACGGAAATATGTGTTTTTGTCTATTGACGTTCCACTAGGCTGGACCGGCTGTCCTTTGTCAAAGCGAGAACTAACTTTACCGATCAGTACTTCAAAAAGTTGGCTGTATGTGACGGCTAATCGATTTTTTCTACGCTCGCTGTTTGGCCGGCACTTAGTGTTGTGTTCAATCTTACGGTAGAGGGTGCTGCTAGTCATGCTCCCTGCTGCAGTGGTTTCGTCACGGGGATGTCTTTGTTTGCAAGTCCTAGGTTAGGTTGGAGCGGATCCTGTCTTTTACTAAAGTAGAGGCGAAGGACTTTGCAGACAGCGGGGAGGTCTAAGTAACTGTTGACAGAGTTAGCATCTGAGTACTAAGCGTCGAGCGTTCGCGAAAAACACCTCAAAGAGTTACTAAACTTTGTTGACCCAAATATCCAATTCAAGATTAAAGCGAAAAGAAATAACCTACTATCCTTCCACGATTTCCTGATGAACCAACGTTCATCTGGACTACTAAAACCCACAGTGTTCAGAAAACACCACGCTCACGAATCAAATGCTAAATTTCAGCAGCAATGACCCTCTGTCTCACAAACCTTGCTACGATCGTACTCTTTTCCAAAGAGTTGAAACACATTGCAGCTCGCCAGCTGACAAAAGAGTGGGACAACAACACCTACGTGACTTCTTTCGAGCTAACGTATCTTTATTTTTTGTCAATTAAAGCAAGCGTCTAGTGAATAGATGACAGACAATAGAACGGCAACTCGAAGTCTGCTAGGTCATTTCCTTCTTAAAATGGGTCTCTGAAGCCGTCCCTCAACTGCTACAACCTGCTAAAGTAGGCATAGCCCATCGACCTCGGGCGACAATACGCCACCGGGTGAGGTAACCTAGAGCCAGAGTGCCCCTACGGAAACCTCTTCAGTTGCCTATAAAATACGTTGCAATAAAGGAGACTGCAGTTGGATTGGAGAAGCAGGCGACACATTGCAGACCCACCTACAGGAATACAAATTGGCGGCCCGCAGATTTAACCCAAACTCACAACTTGCAACCCGTACCGGAAAGACTGGCCACAACTTCGATATTCAAGGCACGAACGACTGCCCTCTGAGATTTAATCGGTCCTTTATTCTCATGATCCGGCTGCGCATTTTTGGCTTGGGACGGTGTGCAATTCCAGCGCCTAGGCCCACAGCATTGCGCTCGGTCGCTTGCGACACGCGAACATAAGCTGCCTGGATGACGTATTATCGCAAGTGGCTGCCCACACCTATGAGGCGGACCACGACTCTAACTTCACAGCTGTGAAGACAGGAGCAGCAACAAGACAGGAAGAGAATAAATTGGAATCTCGACCGCTAATGAAAACTTAGTCCATTCATTTATCAAGCTGGCACCCACTTACATCACCCCCCATGGCGGTTGATTAGTTCTTACCCCCTATAACGGTTGTTTGTTTTTCTTTGACGCTTTTATCTCTGACGATAGAATCCCGCAGGAGTCCGAAAGCTCTAAATAATGCAGTTATCAGTTCAGTGTTTGAATCTCCCTCTTTTTCTCCACACATACCTGGGGTGCTAACATTTACTTTAATTCGCGTCTTTCAATGTAGGCAAGCATTTCGTGCGAAACGAAATATCTACTGTAGAAGGGTGCCTTAGAGCCTGTGAGGTTTACCATTACGTTTGTGACATCAAATAAAACTGCAGCTTCATGTAGCTAGTTAGTTTCATACAACAAAACGAGCCAATCGCGTTGGCCCTGACTGAACGATTTATTTCCGTAATTGCTACCCTTGTGAACGCTGGGACATATTTTTGTCGGATTTCGCGTTGTCTCACATGTTCCCCATAAACTGCATTCAGTAAATTTCCAGGTTTGTCCGTAATAAAGTCCCATATAAACCATCACAGTTGCAGCATTCTAACCAGTGCTTTATATCCCTGGCATTCCTCCTCATATTTAGCCGCAGCTGTTTGATAAGGATATGGGTAGTTATTTCAGGGAGTGTTCGCTTCTTTTTCCTTTCAAATAGGGCAAAGTTTGAATTTTTTCACCGGATACCTGATTAAGTAGCTTAGCACCGTGAATATTGGTTGGTATGCCAATGCATTCAGCGCACTGAATAGAAGTAAGTAATGGAATCACAGCATTCAAAACTAAGCCCCAATGGGGAATGGTGCAGCGTTTGTTGGCATTGGGGTCTCGCGTCGGCAACGCGAAACCCTCAGCGGTTGGTGCAGAGAATAAGCAGAGACGCCTTTCCTTGAAATAAACAGATATCGTTATGTGGATCAAAACTTTAAATCAAGCATTTTAGTATGAGGATGCGGTCTCTGGAACGCACGATAAAAATGTTTTTTTAATCAGTGGTGAATTCTTTAATTGCATTACGTTCGACATTAGAGAGCATTTAAGATGGCTAACTAACCATGAGTAGTTACGACACTTGGATAAGGAGCAAGGACGTTCTACCGTTATATTGAACGGTACGGACTGCCATTCGAAAGCTAAAAGCTTGTTAGAGAATCACCATTTCTCCGTCCTATGTGAATCTAACATCATCAAAATGCTGAAATGCGAAATAAGTCCGAATTTGTTGGCAATATGCAAGTGTAATATCTTTGAGCGACTGACGCAGAGCCAAATCTATGGTCTTCCGAAAAATACCTCTCCTATCTGACCCAAAATATCACGCAAAGTAAAGAACTTTATACTGTTTTAGAATCTTTAATTTCTGACCACAGATTGGGACAAAATAGTCAACTAGCAAACACGAGTTTTTCAGAAATGCCACGCAAAGATATAATATGGATATGCGTTACGTCCCTCTTTTTTTCATTCACGAGCATCTGACCGTCGAGACCATCGAGTTACTCCTAGAATGTTGAGTCGCCGCAAACACGCCTGCATCATCCAACTCTTGAACCTGTGTATTCACACCAACTTCTGGTTGAACGGAGCAATCGACAAGCAGGCGAACGGCACGCCTGTGATTTGATCGATCTCAGGACTCAAAGCTGGGTTGGTCTTGCAACGGCTGATATCACTCGTCTTCCGAAATGACAGAATACAACCTGGGCGTCAGCAGCTTAAAGCCTGCTTCACCGTCTCTTAAGAACGCCCCATGCGTTTTCGTTTCGAGTAGGTCAATATTATGTTTTTCGATTCGTCCAGCAAACAATATGCTCTATAAGAAGTGAGCTGCGACAAAAGTTACCTTAGCCTTCGGTTATCAGCTCATCTTCATCATTTCACATATAAGTCTTTGAAAATTTCATTAACAACCTCGATTGCTGCGTCCAAGGATAGGGCAAAGAATGAAGTATATCCAGTTCTGCTAGTTTTTCAAGCAACTTTCCGATATTTTTTAATGTTTTATTATTTCTCCTATACCAGCGGGAACGCATTTACAAAAACTTATGAAAAGCATTAGGCATATTAAGTACTGAAAAGAAATGCAAGATGTACTAAGTGTTTTTTTAAGAAAAATAAAGATTTTTCGATAATTCCCAGCTTTTATAGACGTCAAAAATGACTATCAATTACAAAAATAAATTTAAATAGTTTATTAAGAAAAAAATACAGCCACCACTTTCTTTAAACAAAAAGAACTTGCACTTAGTTAAAATATTTTGCATATGTGGGAATGATTAGATGCGTAGTTATTGGATATCTTTGAATAAATTTTCTCTTCATTTCGCTAGTTTTCCGTGTATTCATTGATAAGTTTATTATTCGTCCGTTTGTTCGTCGTTTAAATCAAACCCTTTAAAATAAGATATAACTAAAGAGAATTTACCGAAAAAACGAGTTTTTAGATATTATTTCCTATGCAGATGGCCATTTTGGTCAAATGTGGAAATGCTTCAAAACAGCAAACAACATTTTTGAGCATACAACAGGTCTGCTAGATACCACGCATATTGTTATTCCTAAATTAATTTTTTTTAAATTGCAAATAGGTAACCTCTTTAAAATGTGCTTTTTTGGATATTAAGCTGACGAACTTCTGCGTATATTAACTTTTTCCAAGATAATCTCACAAGGAAATTGGGACTTTTGACAATTTATTTAAAGTATCTGAAGAAAAACGATAAAATGCGACTGGAGATGAACGAATATACCTTTCTATTTATATACGTAGTATCGAGCGGACATATTGTATGCTCAAAAATGTAGTTTGCTATTTTGAAGCATTTCCACATTTGAACAACATGGCCATCTGCATAGGAAATAATATCAAAAAGCTCGTTTTTTGGTAAATGCTGTTTAGTTATATCTGATTCTAAAAGGTTTTATGTAAACGTCGAACAAACGGACAAATAGTAAACTTATCAAAGAATAAGCAGGTTTATTCCAAGATCCGTACTAAACGTGCAAATCCAAAAAAACAAGCAACGTTTATTAAAACTTTTTGAAAACTTATTATACTTCTGTCTGTTACGTTTCTAAATAACGCTTGAGCGGAACCTATTGTTTAAAAAAACTATATTTCTACGTGACTTACTTTTAATAAGGCCTTCTATTGACTGTCTCCGCCGTTAAATGTAGTTACTTTGTAAACGCGCAGACCAGCTGTGCGGTAAAAGAAAATGCTCTATCAAGAAACTTTTTGCTGCATTGTTTGCAAAAAACTTCACAGAATAGTTAAATATAATTTTTAAACTTCTATCGCTGCTTGTTTCTGCAAATAAAAGTGATTCCTTAAACTTCGCTTCAGTTCCATTAAATCCAATTTGCACAAAACTTTCCACTTCTGGAAGGAATTATTATTTCTTCTTTTGTTACTAATTATAGAATTCTTCCACAGCAAAATGTATAAAAGAAGAAAGTTTCTTTCAGTCTTTCCTCATACCCTACGGAATTTATTTCTATAAATATACTCATGATTAAGGAAAAAAGAGAGCCTATTTAGCTCCAATAACTTAAAGTAAAAGGAAGTTTTTCTAAACCAAAGCCTTTCTTATTATTAAATCCACTCAGTTCATCAAAATAAACTGTCCATATATACGCTAAACAACCCAGTTAAATTTCGTCCTGAAATTTGTTTGCAAGATTCGCAGAACTGTGTATTTGCTGTAAAACAGATATTGTATCGCACCTGAAAGGCCTGCAAAGAAGGAAGGGTGGAACTGTAGTTAAGGTTCCAGTACCGATTAAAATAGCCTAATGTTTTCGCGTAAACATATCCTACCATAACTGAACACAGTATTTTCCTAATATTTCTTACTTATAGTTTATTGGGTGACAAATTTGGACATTTTTAGTCAATCAAGCTTAATAATGTATTGGGTTTCCTTATATTCTTGAAACCAAATTGATGGTCAGGTCATCTACTTCAAATTACCTGAGGTTTAACTTACCTTTCTGGAGTTTTAATAGTTAAGTTGGCGGCGCGATGCGCCGCGCACATCTGCAATGTGCATGCGGAAAAGATTTACGCTAGTTTTTTCAATTTGGTTTAGATAAGGTAATTATATCATAGTTCAGTTTTCCGTTTAGTTTTCATTTCATCATTAGAATTACCAATTTTCTTTAAGTTTTAGATTATTTTTGAAGTCAAGTCAATTAAGCTTACTTTTCTTAGTTAGTTGCTTTTATTTTCAGTTAGGAATTTGTAAGTTTTGTTTTTTCCCAATATTTGCAAAATTGAACATTTCAATTATAGCGGGCTTTCTTGTCGATGAAAATTAGGTTCAGAAGAAGCAGATGAAGTAAAATAAGAAGAAGAAGAACAAAAAGAAAGAGAAGAACAAAAAGAAAAAGAAGCGATCACTTAAACAAGAGGTTTATTGTCCTGCTGTCTCGGATTCCGTCGGGAATGCTTAATCATCGGTAATAGTATAACAGTCTGAGACATGCGCAGATAAGTTTATTTACATAATTATTACTGCTTTTTTATTTCTACTTCCTTTCCTTTGTATTGTCCAGACTGTATACTATTTTGTTAACCGAGTCATATGTGGCTAGGACTGGACGAGGATTCTACCGCAGGCAGTATTTAGAGATAAAATAAGAATGCCCAAATGGTCCACCTTTTGAAGCTATTGTACCAATCAGCGATTAGTAGCCACCCTATATAAGGTCCAGCGGCCGCACGCCAACGTTAGATTACGTCCGCCTGAGCAGTTATCACACGCGCTGAAATGACACTTGCCTTTGTTTTGCTGCTGATTGCCCCTCTTCTCTGTCAGTCCTGCAGTTCACAAGGTACGTGACGGTTATAAATATTCGTCAGCTTTCCGTTAAATATGTTCCCTATAGTCACATTCACTACTGTTTTTAAAGGCTTCCTCTATGCAAATCCTTTTAGTAGTAGCAATATGCAAATCTTTATAAAAGAGCAAAATGTAAGGACTGTTTATTTTTATTATCTAAAACATTTCATTTTTTGCTTTATTATGAAAATTAGAAGAAAAGTGCCCGCAAGACACTGAGGGCTACCCTGCTCTACCTCACTTTGTGCAAGAACACGTGAAAGAACTCTCTAAAATCTGGACCACTTTGCCCTATACCTCGGAGACAGTTATTGCCTTTTTGATGTCCTTCGAGAGGCCGGGACGTGGGGTCTATTGCATGGAAACAAGCACTGACTACTACCGTACCTCCATATATTATGCCTGCAGAATTAAGTTTCCCAAAGTTATCCTGCATTTTCAAAGAGTGGTGAGTTAATGGCATGATTAATGCTTAGATTTGCATCTAGCATAGATAATTTCGGATTTATTGATCTTTTGTTTTGTCGTATCTAGAACACAATTAATCCGGAATCTTCGGAATGGGAGCCAATGGCAGTTGCATTAGACGAAGTCCGCGCATACGCAGAAGTAACGAGCATGAGTCCTCGGGGTCGAAATCCCTACGCTTACAAGATCACCGGACTTGACTTCCCCAACCTCTCTGACGACCTATTGAAAACCGTCGCAGGAAACCAAACATCCGACTGGCAAGCCTATTTCATGAAAAATGCAAGACGATTTGCTAGCCAAGCCTATGCGGAGGGCAATTCAGCAAAATGTTTCCTCTGATGAGTTCTTTTTTCGCCTAACCGACATATACCTGTCAAAACTTTATTTATTAAGCATATGCCTTGGGTGTGGGTGTAATTATACCTAGTGTTGATTGTGAAGATATAATAGAAGCATAGAAATGATTGCTTTGCGGCTTTGTAATTTATTTTCTTTAACACTAGCCAGCTACCTGGAGGCAGCATACATAAGGCGGTTTAAACCTGACCTATGTAAACAACTGGAGCATGTGGTGAACCTAACCCTGCCGTGGTAGCACCGGCTCCTTGTTTACCCACCCCCTTCCCACCTTTTTGCCTTAGATGTTTTTGCCTTAGATGTTTTTGCCATAGACAGTTTACTGCGTTTTTTGCTGCCCACAATGTTTGAATTCCTACTTTATTGATTGCCTCTTGGCTCTCTCAAGTGACCTTGATGTTTTGGATCGATTTTTCTGTATGAATTCAATTCTGTAATTTATCATTCGTTATTCTGTTTATGCAGCGAGCGGAAGCGGCTGATGAGCGCTCGCGAAATTTATGGTGCCATTAAATTCTGCTACACACGCTGTCTTCAAATTTGTACCTGGGAAACGATGTTTCAAATGGCAGAGTCAATCATGTTAAAAGTCGTGAAAGCAACAATATGTGAGATCAGATTAACATTCATCAGATGCCGTGCAAGAAAAGGATTCACACCGACCTTCCATTTACTGATCTCTCTACGGTCTAGGGATGTGTTTGGGTAAAAGCAGGTCTTAAGGCAATCGAATCAGCACAAGACCATGTTAAGGGGGATCTCGGCCTGTCTATAGCCCGAAAAATGCCCCGGGAAAGAAAAACAATTTTTAACTTCCTCATAACTTGCGTTTCCTTTAGTTCTATAAGTTTTGCTTACCTACAGATTAGAAAAAAGCAGTCTCTGGTAGTAAACTGCTGAAAACGTCCATGCAAGGGCTAGATCCCAATCCAATCACCAGCTTTCACGCCCACGGTGGGTGACTTTCATCTTTTCTGGTGATATAAACAACTGGCATATTGACCTGTCGAGGGTACGAGGAGCAGCTGTAAAGCAATTTCAGCCTCCTCCATCGTCCTACGTAGGTTTGACCGAAAATATTAACATAGTATGCTTTTAACAGCGATTATCACATCACTTTATTCCAATAGATTTCAGTCGCATCATAGAACCAGCTTTTGAACAAGTTTTTTTAACCACCGTTGAAAATTACGTTCCGTAAAAAAATGAATACCTACGTAGTATAGACTTTCCTGATGGATCAACACTGTTCTTAAAAAATAGAAATTTATTTGATTGAAAAAATCTCTTTTTTAATCGTTTTGTAGCAGATCGCTCCTTCTTAAAATTTTATTTTTTAAGAAAGCGTATATTTCGGTTTAAAAAACTTATAACCTTGAGATTGTTTACATTTATATAGCAATAGATCTGTCCGTTTGTTAATACTGCTTACAAAGTTTATAATTTGGCCAGATGCATAGCAAATTTTTTTGAGAATTCAATGAGACCTGTCTTGCGCTGTAGAAAAATATTAACTTCTCATGAGACATAGTGTATACAGGATGTCGTTTAAAAATACTGAATCCACGTTTAACAGCTGGTAAGTTGCAAAATTATTCGGCTAAAAATCTTTTAAACCAAAAATTGCACTTTTTTCAAGGACGCAATTTTAATGAAGCGTTATTTTTTTCCAAATGAGTAAAAAGAAGGCTAATTTTTTGCAGTCTCTTAAAATATATTTCAGTTTATAAGGGCACTGAATATCAATGAGGAAAATGCTTACTTCTTAAGTAGCAATATTTTTACAGACTATTCTTTTGGAAAGTTGTCAAATGGATATTCGTTCAAAAGCCGGCATTTGTAGTTGACTGAACTGGGTTAAGTTAAAGTTGCAATTTTCATCAGCGTGTTCGAGTTAAAAAATGTTTGTTGATATTTCATTTAATAGGAAGTCTACTGTATAATGCAAATATTTGTTTGCCAATACAAGCGAACATGCGTGTCCCAGGGAGCAATTAAGAAGAATACTTCCTCTTCTCAACTATGTGATACTCAGTATTTTAGAAGGAGGCCGCATTCAATTTCCTCAGACATTTCTGAGCCCTGCCTACGACACATAATTGTAAGACCCGCATGTTTAAATTGACTGTCTGGCTATCTGTCGAAATATCTGACCAGTAACATATTCTAAGTATGAGAATTTTCGAGTTACGCGTCTGCTTGGAAGTGACCGGTTCAAAATACGTAGGCGCTTAAATCACAGGGGATATACACCTAGCAAAACTAGCCAGCACCTCGAAATGTAATTAAGCCCATCACAGACTCCCCTTCAGGTATCACAGCATCTATTTTGTGAAGACAATTGGAACAAGTTAAAAGAGGCCGGAATGCATTTCGTTTTATCCGATTGACCAAGAAGAGAAGCATTTACAATGAGAATTCCGCTCTTTTCACCCATAATACAGGCTTGCTTCCCATCACTCAATGGTCGAGATTAAATTGGATTTCTCGCCTTAATTCAAGCAGTAGTTGAGTTGATGGAAATCCGGTATCTTACACTGAAAGCGGATGTGCCATAGCTTCGCCTTTCCCGTACTTATTCACCATGGTCTATGTTTGCTGATATACTAGTGGACGCCTTACGGTCATGGGCTAGGGAGACATCAAGCACTACAAATCATGGGTTCATAAAATAATTGGTCTTCGCTTGCTCATCGAAAATGCGGACAAATGCCATCAGCAGCAAGGCACTGCAAGCATTAATGGATGCACTGATTTTTGGATCAAAAAATTAAGAGCAATCAGTGACATATAACAAGCATTTTCGGGTAGACACATTTAGCTGAGTGCTACAACATACAGATAACGAATCGTCTTAAATAAGCGTTAACTATTTATGTCTGCGCATCATACTGTTCTGATTTATAAGTGAGCTGTGATAAGGGATAGAAATAATATGCACTGACACATTAAATCTTCACAGATGTAATACACTATTTCCTACTTGAAAATAATGACTTCAGTAGTATCAGGTTTTGAGTACTTTGCAGCCTGCTTCGTTAATATTATGAGGAAGTCAGGAAAAGCAATCATTTTTAAAATGTCGGTTAGCATTTACATATATAACCTATCCGCTGTAATTAAAGTACGCTGAGGAAAACTAGATTAGCATATAGAAAGATAAAACTCCGCAAAATCATGCTTTTTAAGCTCGCAAAAAGAACTTTTCTTGAAAAGATGTGTTGATCTGTTTATACTTTCCTTGCGCTTACTGAAAAATATGTTCCATACCTGCCAAAGTCGTCCACGAGCTGCATATATTGCGTTTAATCCACGGGTAGGCATATTCGTAAGATGTTGTTGAATTTAATCTAGCTAAATGCGCATCGAAACGCATCTTCAGATTTTTACAAAACAGCAATATTTGTGACAAGCCTAAACAGGGACTTATATCACATGTGTTATGTGAGTTATGTGTAAGTGGGATGGCGTGATTAAAAAGACCGTCATTTATGCATGAACATATAGCTCTTCTTCCTAAGCAAATATGGCAAAGTTTCGATTGATCGCTGATCGAGAGATTATATAAATACTACATTAAAACACTGCTTTTAGCACTGCGGTTCAGGGCGAAGTGCCCTTTAAGTAGTAAGAAGTGGTTGCTTAACCTTTTGTTTATCATATACATTATATATTATTTGGTATTGTACCAGCCTAATTATGAAAAATCGAAAATGTTCGTTCACCTAACTTGACCTCTTAAGTAGTAATAATTAAGCAGATTCACAAAATGCAGCATCAATTGGTAGCAGCGAATGAATAAACGCCTGCGAGAGATTTATAGCAACAAGCAGCTTGGAGCTTGTCCCCAAAACACAAAGCCATAAGCAATCCAGCGAAGGTCCAGAAATCGTGTACCACCACGGCGGCGTTAAGCCGTGCGTATATCATACACAGGATTGAACGGGATTTGTTAGGTGAACCGATGTGTGCTTGAATACCTGCCCATATGATCGTGTAGGGGCTTGCTGCGCTGATTCATTGCACTTTTGCCCTGCCAGGGTCTTCGCTCATGCATACTCAGCTACTCCTCGCTTTATCGGTCTTTTGCACGTTATTAACCCATTGGCCGCTTCATACGCGAAGGTAATCGACACTTCTGCCTTATCTGTTTGACGTCAGCCGACAAAGCACTCATTTCGAAATCAAAGATTGACTCACCCACTCAACTTTGTGAAAAAATCTGACAAACACCCGCAGCTGGCAGTTGCCGTACAACAAAGCCCTCTGTACTTTATTACCGATTTACTAACCAGCGCTAAATTAGGGATCTTTCTGCTTGTCGACACTACTACATGCGACAGTAGCGCGCTGCTAATATCATGCAAATAAAATTCGTTCCGTATGTCTTCCACTGTATCGAAATCCCAATTGACTTTCGCCATGTAGGTCCATTCGTAAAGCTTAATCTTTAAGAATATCAGCCTATTTGGTGATTTTTGTCTATTCGCTTGCTATGACAATGCAGTTGAAGGTATCGTATAACTGATGAGGTGGTGGTCCGTGCAGCCATCGGTGTCGCAGATTGGCGAAGTTACTGCTACATCTTGGCATTTTCGCATCCGAACATGAAAACCGGCCAGTGAATGTCAGATGCCTGCGACGGGGTTGTGTTCGTTTGGCTTCGCACGTGGGCACTTTTGCGAATTAGTTGGTCACTGTGCCTTTCCTTGAGCTCTCTTTAATAATGGGTAGTCAAAACGCACCTTCTCATAGGAGAAGCGAATCTCGTTGAGGGTAATTATAATCAAATCGGTAGTCAGTTGGCAGTGTGTCCTTCATTTGGTCGATCCCTCCGCGGTGTTTCTAATGGACAGTCCAGACTGTCATAGTGGGTAATAACATTATAGAGGCTTGTGGGAACCGTACATTGTGTATCTAGGAGTTACTCTAGTCCCTTTCCTGCCCAACGAGTAGGCAGTGCACTCAGACATCCCAGAC
The DNA here is from genome assembly GCA_036362985.1 of Ligula intestinalis. Lineage (NCBI taxonomy): Eukaryota > Metazoa > Platyhelminthes > Cestoda > Diphyllobothriidea > Diphyllobothriidae > Ligula > Ligula intestinalis. The sequence goes on along the minus strand of JAYGXS010000001.1, from coordinate 117,780,462 downwards.
GGCTGCTTTATTCCATTCGGTGTCATGGCTGTGTTTACCAGATAGTAATCCGAGTTTGTCCCTGCCTGCCTGTCTGAAGTTGAAGGGATAAAAATGTTGGAAAAGGGAGTAGAAGTCTCCGGTCTAGGCGGAACCTAACTTAGGCAGTCACCAGTTAAGATTTGAATGCCGAGCCACCCCCATGGACTGCACAAGATAACATACTGCGGCGTGAACAGCCAGGATAAAAACCTTTAATTCCCACTTACCTGACTTTTTTGAGATGAGAAGTACAAGATACCACTATAACGCTGTTTCGTTTTATGGTTATAGACGTCTTACTTAAATCTGCAGAGTAGAGGGATTTCAAACGAGGAAATCAAGACAACGTTGTGCATTTCAGAATCGAATATCTGCTTACCGTAGCATCGGTTCAAAGCATGAAGCAGAGAACAAGTGAAAATGAGGTCGGCATCACTTTGGCAATAAATATTAGGTAAATAGTGTTTCGGGACATTTTAGTATACGGTGTATTGTATTTGACTTTTAATAGGGCAAGCTACACTGTCTCATGACATAACGACCTGAGATGCGTGTGCGAATGGTAAAAGGGGGACGGAAAGGGTGAAAAGTATCAACACAAGCCAGGTAAAGTTACATGGACAACTTGTCAAGGGCGAAGTGGTTGCCTAGGGTGAAAACTAAGATACCCTAGCGTTTAATCCCAAAGCATCTGACGGACACTGGTCATGAACCCCATGAGTGCATTTTCGGTCGTACTTCGGGGTACGACTTAAATCATATAAAAAAGACACCCCTTACTAAGTAAATAGTTTATCCCGTCCACTTCAGATGCAAAAAAAACGCGAGAAAAGGTAAAATAGGCATTAATAGACTCATGTAAGCAAACCTGGACCTATTGTAGTGGGTCGTTGCCTGCTCGTTGTCTGGCCTTCCCCTCGTGATCTCAATCTGTCTGGACCTCAAGGTCGTTTTGACTGCTGCGAGACACAGGTCACCCACGATGTCCATCAACTGTATCGAGCCATACGCTATCCACCCACACACTTTCCACCCGCATGGTGTCCAACTAATCGCAGACTGACCTAGCCAATGGATTCGCTCTCTCTCTCTGTCTCTTGGCCTAAAGGCTCTTAGACCTGGCTTAGGACCCCGTCAACCTACTGAACGGACGTGTCTCTCCCAAGTCAGTCTACTCTCATCAATTCTCCTCTCCGCTGTGTACACAATACATTCTTCCTACTACTCAGGCTTTTAAGGACTGCTCTCCTCTACTAAGTTACCATGGTCTGAAGATCCTAGTTGCACGGTTAGACTCACTTAACCCCCTGCGATACTATATCCATCAATTACTTCTGACGTCCGAAGAGACGACCTGCTACCTACACTTCAAACTCTCGAGCGTCTCAACTTTCCCATTATGGAGTTTGCAATGTCCCAAATATGCTGATAACTAGAGCAGTCAAAAATGACTCTGAAAGCCCGAAATATTGGTTATTGTTCACTATAAACGTTGTAAATTTGCAAGCTAAAATAATTTATTTATTCCCTACTAAATTGTTCAAGTCGCTTAACGAAAAAATCTAAACAGAAGCGTTTCCATTAAAGGCAGGTGACTTCATTTTATCATTGTTTGACACCGACTAACTTGTGAGTCGAAACCTTCTATTGATGGCTTAAACTTTTAGAACAAAGAAGAAGAAGAAGAAGAAGAAGAAGAAGAAGGGCCACGTCGCAATTAAAAAAGCAACTCCAGTCGGCTCTAAATTACCTGAACAACAGAGTGCACCATAGTCAAATTAATGACTCTGTTAAGGTTCTCCGAGACAGAACGCGTCCGCATCGGCTTATAAACGCCTTTGGAGATCCATTTTATATAAATTGTCACGAAGATATCGGGCCTCGCGTACCTTTTCCTCCGGCCTGCTGCAGTGAGTCTTAATCCGCTTACAGAGCTTTCTCATACAGCTTCTTTTATCGGCAACCGGACAATATTTCTTGTGATTTGTGGCAAACTTTTAAAGAACTATTGCGGTCGTCGCCAGGGAAAGGGATTGATGCTTCATGAAATTCCACTAAAAGTAATAAAGCACACGTCATTTTACGATGAAACCCAAAAAAATCATCTCCGTAAAGCTTAGAAAAATGCATTGCCTTTAATCCTACCTACCGAGTTCATATAGACTTAAACAGGATTCTCAATTAACGGAGCCACAGCACTTTGTCGAACTGAAAATACCAAAGCAAGCATGCTTCCTTCCCTTCCGGACAAAGCCCGAGTACTGAACAGCAAGTCGAAGCTGACACTCTAGATCTCCGTTGCGGCCGAAAAAAGCAAATTATGTAATGTCGGCAGAAGTAATGCAAAATATGCATGGCCTTAGACGACGTTTACCAAATAACTGTGGCGAGTTATACGCCTCTGTTAAATTAAAGGCATTAGCGACAGGCTTGGGTGATCTTAAAACGACTAATTATTTTAATATCTCGACGAATAATTGTACCAGTAAAGGGTTGTGGGATGCCGTTATCAGAGGCCCTGAGTAAAATGATTAACTTTCCATTGATTCTCTCGACTTGCACATTCCTCTGCGGGTGATACGCGGTCATGTGACATTTCTTATGCTTCAGGAGTTTACAGAGTCCCTACATGATGGCATTCTCAAACGATAAGCCACGGTAGGAGTGGAGAAGATTGGGTGCGCCTATGAAGCAAACTCAACCAATTAATATGGCACGGGCTACCGTTGGAGCGGTGGCGTCATGTAGTGAAATGAGCTCTCCCATTTTGGCGAAGAAATTCACCATGACGAGGCTGAACTTATTGCCTATGACGGAGGGGCAATCGGTTCAACGGGATCGACGTCTACCCCTCATTGATATAACCTATCCTAATCGGCAACAGGGGTGCTTTTAGGAATTGTTGGTGCGGCTTACAACTGAGACAAAATACACATGCTGGAATCCTGCCCTTACTGTCACAATTTTGTTTCGGCCAATAATACCGACGATGGAGGAGCTATCTTGGTAATCACACCGGCTCGCAGCCCATAGTGGACGCCGTACGCATTCCAAAGCGGTAGATGTTCTTAGCAGGGTCCAACTTAACCGTATATGCACGCGGCCCTTACGAGCCATTCCCACGCTAAACGACCGTACAAGTCACACATAGTGCGCGTGGTGACGCGCGCAGCTGCGGCCAGGCGGAGGACTCTAACACGCCAGCTGGAAGACTCGCAAACCTAATGTAGTCGCTCCTAACTTGAAACCACAATCTGATTGGTCTAATCTTGCACGCTTCGCTTGACACAAGTACGCTGCAATAGGTGTGCAAAAAGACTTCTACTTTGCGCTCCTCTTTTTATGCTCTTCCTTCAGGAATCAAACACTTAAACAGCGATATCTCGGCTTTTTGGCTACAGTGAGAACAGTTCTTACAGGAAGACATTCCTTGTGGGGATGATGCGCTTTTCCAGAATCGGCATCCGCATTTCCATGTTGACGGCAGGGTCGGAACAAACAAGTATGTCACATTCCCCTAGCTTTTCTGCCTCCAAGTGACCTAGTATCTGGATTCTTAAAGATATGCAGGCATTTAATGGAAGTGTGATATATGCGCACGATAAATGGTTGGTACGTAAGAGTCAGTGCCAGCATCTACTTTTGTGGGACCTATAAGCGTCGCTCTGCTTTCGTGATCGACCGACTCAATAACTGGATGACGCGCTTGGTACCCTCTTGTTGCTGCTGAGAAATAACAGCGATAATAGCGGTGTTGTTTGCTTATGTGTATAGTACGAACTTTCCCGTATCGTCATCAATGCTAGAAAAGACTAGAATAGGGCAAAAATTATGTTTTAAAAATCAAATTCTCGAATTTTTGCCTAAAAGTATTGCCTCTCGGCATGTTTTTTCCTAGTTTTCCCTAACTTTGCCTATTACTTTCGTAGTAAGCAGCAAACACTGTTTGTTAGGTACTTTATCCTTAGCAAAACCTTCGAAAAAATCCTGCATATAGGCCTTCCAGTGAAACTGGAAGTCTTCAGCATTCAGTTTTCCCTCTTTGGCTTCACTGGTGCCTACAATTCTAACCACAGCCAGAAATTCTTAAGAGATAATAGCTATTCAAAGCCTAAACTGATAACGAGTGGTGTTTTCAATGCACGCTCTTGGGTCCCCATTCTATACATAAGTGAAATGTCAACAATTCTCAAAAATATTCACAATTTCATTCAAATAAATAAATCCATTTATTACATATTTTGGACCAAAAGAGACATCTCATTACAAACTAAGACTATCTTGGATGGCCTGAACTAGCCCCGCGTCATACTATCGCAGCGAGTGCGGTCTGTCTCACTCGAGATGAAGTCGATTAACTTCATTCGAAGGATGGTCTTCAGGAAGCGATGGTCGACTCTTCCCAGTTTTCGCTAATCTTCCACGCGCAAAGCTCAGAATTCAGGACTGACCGGATGGATACCCGTAACACGCGAACCTTCTTAGCAGTTGAAGTATCACATCGGATCTATAGCCACGTTCGGGGGATTGAGAAAACCGAGCGAGCAAAATAGATTCTGGAACCAATATCTTCTTTACTCTGCTCATTCGGTAGCTGCCTCACTCCAAGGTTGTAAAAGCTGTCTTTTTTCTTTAAGTTGGCGGTAATCAATCCCCAGGAGTGTCTTCTCCTGATCAAGGATGCCCATTTAGATTATCAGAATCTTCCCGATAATTTTGGAAAACCGAACTGGTAGCTCAGCGTCTAGTTCTCGTATCAACTGTTGCTGATATTGTTTCATAGCAGGCAGTTTCGCGTACGATCAGAAGTAGTTGGAAGACGAATGGTAGGTCTCCGACTGGGATTTTGCTACTAACAACATTGGCGTTCGTGGATGCAGGTCTAGCGCTTTCCATCAGTCAATGCCAGTGGTTGGTTATGGGATATGTTCTTTAATAGTGAGTGCAGACGAGAGACCTGTAACCATCAACCTCCTGAGAAGCGTGCTAATATGATTTCCCCCTACTTTGGTTCCGCAGCTTTAAGTTTCTTAAGTTATATGTGAATAGAATGAAATTAACAGCGTTTGGAAGGGCAAAGTGTGCTAGCAGGATTGGTTGGTTGTTTACTCAGGTATTATATTTTTTTCGAGCACATACTTATCTAGATCGCAGTTAACGAACCCGGAAATTAAAACAGGACGACACTTGCAGTATCAACTTGCCGTCAACTATCACAGAAGCATCATGCCCCTATTATTCACATACTTCCCCTACGAGCGACAGTTTTTCTCCTAAAAACCACAAATGACATTCCATTTTGAATTATGAGCCAGCCTTAGGAGTTTTTGCACTGCCTGCCCTTCTTCCTCAGCTACACTGCTGGTTCGTGTAAACTGAGTGTGATTATATTACTTGAAACAAGCAAGTAGTCGTCTGAAATTGTGTCAACGACTTCTTTGGAATGTTCGGCTATGCCGATGCATTTCTGAAATCGTATGTACCAAGAGGAAGTTCAAAGGCGTTTGACTATATTTCCTTTAATAAATTTGACTTGACTTGACTGTAATAACTGTAAATGGGGTTTCTGGGGCACGCATAGGCTGCAAACGTGAACATTTTCCCATCAGAATACATATTTGAGGCCATGTTACAGTGGTTTAATGTTTCCTAGGCATATATTTAGTAATTTGGCGAAGAAGTAGTATTGGGCTTTGTGAAATTGGGAGAGAATTCGATTACAAAATACTTTCTTCAAGAAGTTTCCCTAGAGCCGGGGTTTTGTGCACTCCTTACGTCCAAACGAGATGCCGACTGGAAGATAGGAATAATAATGGATGTCTTTCATGAATCAGGAAAGAATTTTCGTAAAAATAGGCTGAGAATATCTGGCTAAGCAATTAGGGGAAGCTCGACATTCCTTTGCTAACTGAGTTTGAAATACCGTCAGTTTCCGAAGAGTGTGAGATTTGTAGATGACTAATGAGGTAACTTATTGATTCTACGGAGAAATCAATAGTAATTGCGGTCTATTTAAATGCACAATTCATGCAGCAGCCAGTGGAACCAGCTGTAGTCTTCGATTTCATCAAGTTTTTGTCCAAATAACTTAGGAGACTAAATTTTCATTTTTTTGGTTACATTGCGTTGGTAGGCCTCGTGATGGTGGTATCTATGGCGTTAAAGAACGGTTACCAGTCCAAGCTGTAACCTAATGGGCGGCACCGGCTGCATTAAACGCATGTGACAATATGCTCTTTGCATACTACATTTTCCACTTAGAAGTAATATAGAAACCAAACCAACAGAAAATAAACCGTTTCCGCAGAATATTACTATAATTTTGGCCATGCGTGCATACATTAACAGTCATAAAAAGGGTCTTGAAGTAATCAATTATGACGAAGAACGCTGCAGTATAAAGAGAAAAGTTTCTTTTTTAAATTTCCCTTGACCCTATAATTTATGAACTAATCTAAGATCTGCAACCTCGAGACATATTTTGATTCTACAACTGACACAGGCCCATGCACTCGTTCTCCATTTTGATTTATATTTCTCACAAACTATCGATTCTAGAGCCGACTCTCGCTCTCTTACTGAAAAAAAATGAGACTACGTCAGATTATTACATTTAAAATTGGCTCGTTTTCTGTCATAATGACCACCGCGTAAATAACCTATGAATATTAGAGATATCTAAGCTGCTAATATGTCCTCTTCTCTCGTTGTCAGTTTTCACGCCCGCAAAAATTCAAGGAAAATTAGCATAAAGCCTTGGATGAAAATCAATCACATGTGCCTAAATCCCTGAACGAATTACCATCCGATATAAATGCACAATCAGCGGAGTTTTTGAAATAAAACTCCTAATTCAATGGCTTTTGGAATTACTTCTTAATTTAATTTCAATGTCACCTTACTGGAACTTCGCAAATCACTAAACCTGCACAGTCCGCAATTTTATCACACAGTATGCAAAGCACGCTCTGAACCAATAAGACGCTTACCTATCGAATTTCCTTCAGGAAGCGCAATATGTACCTATGGCAGCCGGAACGAGCTGTCTGACTAAACTAATATTCATAGTTTATATTAACAATATATTTACCCTTCAAGACTTTAAGATTGGCTTTCATTATTAGATAAGTATAGCTTCACGAGAATCAACTTTATCCACTGATTGTCCATTAAGCCTTTACTCTGTGTTGCTTAATTTTGCACCTCTTGCAGGTTAATGTACTCTGTTAAATTCCCAATACGACCCGCGCCTGGTACTTACAATTAGTACGAACTCTGAGCTAGCCCAGTCGTTGTCCTGAAAGCCCACGAGGGAGCAAGAGAAGTCGATCGGAAATTACAAGCCAAGCAAGTCACTGTCAGTCCCTCTTACGAAAAAGGCTGTGGGCTATTTATTCAATCCACTCCCTGAGCAGGCGTCAGTGGCAGGGGACCAATCATATGGGATGAAAAATCAATAGCCACGGCGCGCTCTCCTAACAGCTGCGTAGAGGTGCACGCGGCGCCTTCCTCTAAGTTGAGTAATCGTAGGAATCAGCGCATTCCGGTTAATTATCAACGTGGAATCAAGGGAAACATTGCGGATTGCATCCGTATGCTAATAACACGGCACGAATAATTTTGTGAAATTTTCAAATTACCGCATAGCCCGTTTGTCAAAAAAATGGACACTAAATAGTGTGGAGCTAGTTGTGGGCCATTTAATCATCTGAAGGACTGCGAAATAGTTTTTGTCTTTATAAAATGTGTAACTTTATTGGGCGGCCGTCTCTTCTTGGACTTGGCCTGAGTAAGCAGGCGGCGGCAATACCTCAGACCGGAAAGAACCATAGCCTGTCCGCTTCTGTCTCCTCGGCGGGGTCAATGGGTCAAGCGGCTGCCCTGGTGTTGGTGGTGGTGGTGATGGCGACCATGATGCTAGTTCCATGGGTTTTGTCAAATTAGAAGGAGCAGTGCTGATGCGCTTTAATGGAGCACTCTGCTCCATGAAGGGAGGTGGCGGCTGGGAACATTCTGCGTAATCCGGAAGCGGTGGAAGAAGATAAGGGGGCACGATGTCACAGAAGGACATGGCACGACGCCGCTCTAAAGAAAGCAAAAACTTAAAACAAAATATGCTTATCCAAGAAACCCTGCGAACAGAAAAAAGCAAGAATACGAAGGCGTGACTACTGGAACAGCACTTGGATTTTTTCGGGTTTTCATTTTCCTACAAGGAGCCGTCTTCAGAGATATTGTAAGGGCAGCGAAAAGGGACAAATGTGTATTTCAGGTACGGGACAACAAATGGGAAGGTGAGGTAGGGAGAGGAGGTAGCAGTCGGATTGATTGAGGGCAAGCCACGCCGTCTCCCATCGTTCGTTAGTCACTGGGAAATGGGCCACGAAGGGTGGTATAGCAGGGGGCATATCAGCATGTTTGTTAATGGCATTGGAGTCAGATATCTGGGCCTCCAATTTTCTCGTCTAGTCTTGTTACTGACTCGCGCCATTCTTCGTGCGCCTGTGCAGGTAAATTTGTTGCATTCCTCCAAGGCCTGTGTAGCAATCTGATGTAGTAGTTCACCTTTTTGCACTGCCAATTTGTGTGGATTTCAAGCCCACTTGTCGATACGAACCAATACGTTGACGCAGGAGGGGCCTTTCAGGTCATCGAGTAGGCAACACACCAGTTCTCTGAAATCAGTGGAAAGAAATGCTTTCGCCGATAGAAGTTTATTATGCGTCGCACAGTTGTTTCGTCTACCCATCTTCAGAAACTGAACATCCCGGTTCATGGCTCATAATAATACTCCATAAGTTTTATGAGATGTTCAACTGTAAACTGACCCTGTTTGCGATCGTTATTATGACGTAAAAGGTCACGGATGTTTCTGACAACAACGGCTTGTGGTAAGGATCACTCGGAATA
>JAYGXS010000001.1:117727479-117756531 GCA_036362985.1 Ligula intestinalis | reverse complement strand
TCCTTGTCCTGGAGTAACTCTGCGGCACGCGTTATCCATGTCTTCGCCTCTGTGTAGCACGAACGAGCAAATTCACATTTTGCCAGGTAGATTTGGTTAGAGGGCCAGTAATTCGGTTGTAGGCGTTCCACCTAAAGATAAGGCAGTGAAACAGGAAAATGAGATAGAAACCGAAACAACCAACCGTAACTTGAGTAATATCTGTCATGCCCTTCTGAGATTTATATTAAAAAAATTACTTCCACATTATCAGGAGCCCGATTTTCCACCAACACTGAGCGTAATTCTCAGTCACGCAGAAGTAACGTAAGCTGAATATTAACTTAATGGCATCGAGCGGGGTCGTTGAGGCCACTGAAATTCGGAACCGAATTCAACTGGCCTCTTGGCAGTCATTCGCAGATTCCCAATCAGCTCCACGCAACCGTAACTTCTACACCTAGCGGCTCTCTCCTATTGAACTATTGTGATACACTCTCTGCAGTTTTCTCACTGATGTATTGGCGTTAATCCACGCCAGTAGAAGTTCTACTATAGAACAGAAGATGCGATCGCTTGAATATGACGATTACTGGTCTGACCTTTGAGAGTCAGTTGCGGATAAGGATAATTTGGGCGTTTTAAATACCGCAACCCCGACGTCCGTATTATCCTTATCTGTGACCGTTTTAAGCGAGAATCTAAAACGTCAGGCTAATAAACCCCTGGGTTCCAGCGATCGCATCTTATGCTTTCTGGAACTCACCTGTTTGCTCCGATCAGCGATACCAGATATCCAATTTTGGTGAGGTTGTCTCTAGCGGTCTCTTTTGCTTCCTTCTGTATTATAGCTACCTACTTAAATTTTTAAGTAGGTTGAATTATCTGTACACTTCTGGTTTCTATGCGCCATCCATTGATCTAGCAGGGAATTTCTGATGGCATTGAACGCAGAACGGTTCTCCGAAGGCAAACACATTCCATAACTACTAAAATCGGCAAACTAAGCAAAATAGGCCGTTCGAACTACCCACGTTAACTACCGCTTACTTAAAAAAATTAAGTAGGGTGATTTGCCTAATTTCCCTCCCTTTTTTACTTTGTTAAGCTTTTTTCTAGTTGGTTTTGGTGATACCACTGGAAAATGTCTCTCAGTGACCTCGCCCGAGGTTTGGGCACACCCCTTACATGCACGCGTTCGCTGTTGGTCGGGCGGGGGGTTAGCGATGATATTAAAGCTACTTTCAGTGTCTTCTCCCAAGGTTTGAGTACGCAACCCAACTTGCCCACGTAACTTTTTTATTGGGCATTCGAATTGGGTTCCAATTTCTTCCCTGGCCTGCCCCGCCCGTCCTCTCCCTTAAAATTACTCGTTCGTATGCCTGCGGGGCGCGCTTCACACTTTTCCCAGACGACCCCACGACACAATCCTACCCCGGTTTTTCCGCACGAGGACGGCAACAGTGAGAGGAAGGCAGGGTCCGGCCACACCTTTGACGAGGCCGAGCTTCTTGAACGGGCTGAGAATCGTTGAGTCATGAACCGCTCTAGCCTTGGCTCTGTAACCGGCAGTCGATAACACGCACAATGACCTCGCGACTCCGACAAATGGCCTCTAGTCACAGTTATTAGCCACGCGGGGAGGATGTGGCCAGCCCCATTTCCGAGTCATAATCAGGCCAAGAATCGAGGAAGGGGATTAAATTACGACAATAAAGGACTGGAGTGCAGACTAGCAAACAATCATCGCTTCATGTTCGACCACAAACGATGAACGCAGTATCTGCTAATTTGATTAGGCACGTGACGGCATGGCAACGGCGTTCTGTAAATACAGCACCCCTAGTCACCACATCACCTTCATCTGTGACTGGCTCGATGATCGGTTCGATTAGGAGTAGGATGGAGAGAAGGAATTGGAGGAAGAGAAAGAGGCATAAATATCATTTTCAGATCATACGCATCTCACCCATTCATTAAACCCTTCCTTCAAAAGTTATCTTTTCGTCTGAAGGGTTTACTAACTGCCAAAAAACGCCTATATTCGCCCGATTTAACACGAGTTAAGTGAAAATAAAACCACAAGAAAACTAGTAAAGAATACAAAATAAAAGTGCATGAGAACTGCACATATTGTTCCCCGAAGTCCGGACAGCACGTCGATCCAATCAGTTTAATGTTGACACCTGAAGCAGGACTATCAGTCAGGGGTCAGACATGTCCACCTCTGACGACATCAGTAGGGGGGGAGAGAACGTTGACAGACCTTTGAGAAAACAAAGGCCTCACAGTCTATTAACAGACGCAATGACCTCGCGAATCCATATTCAGTACTGCGACATTGTCTAGGAAGCGTAATTAGCACACGAGTGGCCAAATGTTCCAGGAACTGCGAGTCAGATTACCGAATCAGTATCATGCCAAGGATGGAGATCGGAAATCTAATTACGAAGAAAAAAGACTCGAATGCGGACGGACGAGCAATCGTCGCGTCCTGTACGACCACCAGCGATGCATGTGGGACCGCACAGCTAGCGAGCTCGTGGCTCAATGATTAGGGTGGTAGCCTCTGATCAAAAAGGTCGCAATTTGGGGCCTCGCATTGCGTACCACTTAGAACTGGATATGACTGGCTGTCGATGGCTAATAAGTAAAAAGTGGTCATTCCAGTCTCCCTTTCCTTTGCCGGCAATACTATCTGCCTAATTTTAGTATGTCAATTGCGTCCTACAAATACTGTACCCCTGGCACCCACACAACACTCATCTGTGGCATTCTCCGAGGAGGGCTTCAAGTGGAGATCCAAAAATTCAGGCCAATAAACGCCATGTTCCAGCGATCGCATCTTGTTTTAAACTAAGTACATTTCGATAAAAAACGGCCTTTGTATTAGGCAGTTTTTCGGTTTCATGTGTTCAAAACACGCTTCTTTTGAGGTTTCAACCAAAATCTCCCCACCCTCAAAAGTTGAGGAAAAAACGGCAACGATTCCTTGTAAGGCACACTACATTAACAAAAAACTTCATAGTTATATCTTACAGGACCGGTAGTAACAGGAGTTTTGGATGGTGTATATCAATGGAAAGTAAAAATAATTAAGAGTGCAGAGCTTATAAAATAGTAAATAATTGGCATCAATACTTAAAAAACCGAATGTTTGGCCACAAAAGCGCGCAACTATTTAAATGAGAAAAACGAGCAATAGGAAGCAAGAAATCCACAAATTGTAGAACTGCGCAAACTGTGGAACTATGCAAACAATGCGAATTTCCGAGATTAAAAAAACATGAGAGATAAGCTTTTTCCATATTTTAAGCCGAAATGCAACCACATGTCGCTAAAAAAACTAAACTAACTAAACTGCGGGAAACTGATTATCTTAATCTTAATTGTAATCTTAACAAACATTAACTAAGAAACCTAAAAGCAATCGTACGAAAGAAAATCTTAAAAAAAAACAGAATAAATAAAAGCACATCAATCCACGCTTCTATGAAATAATAAAACAAAACACGTATAGTAAACTATAGAGTGTTCCCTACAACGAATCTTTGCCAATAAAAGTTCTTGGAGAATCTGCGCCTGAATGGTGTCACAAAATTTTCCTTCATTCTTAATAATACTTAAACTGTGCGTACACCTTCACCCTTATTATGCCCCGTAGGAAACCATCATTCTGTTTCTCACAACGCAGTCATCGCAAAGGCTGGCTGGGCAGCATCTGCGAATCCTGTGGAGAATAACTTCATCTCACAGATGCGTTCTGCATTTTCTAACAATCCGGGATTTAGTCTGAGGATTGCGGTGCTCCGTGTACACAGTTACAGATGTTTTTGAGGATAGATGTCACAAAATTTTCCGCAATGTAAGGAATAAATTTATATTTGAGAAAAAACGTATAGCAGAATTTAATGGCACCATAAATTTCGCCAGCGCTCATCAGCTGCGTCTTCTGGCTGTGTAAATTGAGTAACGAATGACAAAATACAAAATTGAATGCATACAGAACAGGTCATAGAAACGGTCAGGGAGGTCAATTAGTAAATTGGGCTAATTAGTCTAATTAGAAACGTAAGTAAGTGAAGCATTGTGGACATGGCCAATTCACCATTTCACAGACTAGCGCAGTGGCTAGTGAAGGAACTAGAGCCAATCCGCAAAAGATTCTCTACATATACACTGAGAGACAGTTTTCACTTTGTCTATGAAATTAGGCATCACAATATTGCCGATAAATATATGATATCCATGGACGTTGAGTCATTATTTACCAACGTGCCTCTCGATGAAACAATTGACATCATTTGTGGATGTGCTTCAGAAACTCATCTACCCCCGTAAATATTACGAAACTTGCTGCAATTATGCACAAAGAACGTCCAATTTCTATTTAATGACCAAGTTGATGGAATGGCAATGGGTAGTCCCCTTGGTCCTACCCTTGCAGACATATTCATGGGTCATCTTGAAGAAAAAGTAGCTTCAACATTGAATAGGACACCACTCTACAGAAGATATGCAGACGATATCTTTGCGATTGTTGAAAACATAACGGAAGCAGAACTTCTGTTTATGATGAACACGCTGCACCCTAAAATGAATTTTACGATGGATGTAGAACGTGAGGACCAGCTTTCTTTCCTAGATGTCCACTTGTACAGACAGAAAGACGGTTCTATAACACGAAGAGTGTTCCACAAGAATACATGGAAAGGGCAGTACCTACATTATCTAAGTTTTGTTCCCATACAATGGAATCGTAACTTAGTTTGCACCCTCTTCCAGAGGACAAGCAAAATCTGCTCAATGGATACACTGGATGCAGAAATTGCCAGCCTCAAGGAAACTCTTCTCAAGCGTGGTTATCCAGCTCACTTTATTGACAATTATAGCAAACCCTTACGGCAAAAGGTTATAGAACAATCAGCTCCAAAAAAGCCTGTATTCATTTCCTTGCCCTCTAAGGGAGACAACACCTTACACACCATCATGAAACGTTTACGCAATATCATAGAAAGGACATACTTTGCAGCTGAGCTTGTATTTTGCAACTCGGAGAAGACCCTTCCGATTCCAACTACGAAGGATGCCTTGCCGTTGTACGCCACTTCTGATGTTGTTTACCAATTTACATGCACTTGCGGATGCAAGTACATAGGGCGAACACAACGGCTTTCGGCAGCCAGAACAAAAGAGCACTTGCCGAGTTGGCTATTAAGAAAGGAAAAAAAGGACTCCCCGTTCTTCTATCACTGAAAACCTATTGGATACGGGTCACTCTGTAGACCCCAAAACAGCCTTTCGAGTACTTGTTCGGGCACGAACAGCTCGTACATTGCGCTACCTGGAGACAGCCTCTATACGACGGTCAAAGCCTGACCTATGGAAACAGCTGGAACATGTCGTGAACCTTACTTTGCCCTGGTAACACCGGCTCCCTGTTTTCACACCTCCCCCCTCTCGCCCGCATTTTTGCTTAAACGTTTTTCCCCTATCTCACTGTCCACAATGCTTCACTTACTTACGTTTCTAATTAGACTAATTAGCCCAATTTACTAATTGACCTCCCTGACCGTTTCTATGACCTCTTCTGCATTCATTCAATTTTTATTTTGTCATTCGTTACTCAATTTACGCAGCCAGAGGACGCAGCTGAGGAGCGCTGGCGAAATTTATGGTGCCATTAAATTCTGCTGTATATGCTATCTTCCGATTTGCACCTGGGAAAAGATGCTTTAAACAAACATATATTTTGTTGCGATTGCAACTTAGTGTTTATGTTCCTAAAGATATTTCCAAAAATCATATTTTAGGCAGTTTTGCTTGGTTGCAGATTGGTGTCTAGACCCGGAGGGAGAGTTTTGGGAGATACAGAGGTGACTTACTTACTTGTACTTGTTACGGCTGTGATCATGTCTGATCAAGCCGGCCTCAAAGATGTCACGAACGGTACCTCTCCATGCGTGGCGATTGGCGGCAGCGGATCTGGAAAGCTCCATCCAGTCTCTTCTCCAACGACGGAGACCGAAGATGGAAGGTCCAAGAACTGCCTCCATGGCTTGACGGACGGTGTTGAGCCAAGTCTTCGGTTGCCCTTCTCTTCAACGTTTCCAGGTGGGCTGCGGCGCCGGGTCGAGGGCAGCATCGGTAAGCTCGTGGGGCGGACGACGGAGGACGTGTCCAAACCACCTCAGTCGTCTTTCTTGAATGACTTGAGATATCCTCGCGATACGATCGCAGCGGGTGCAGACTGTCTCATTCGAGCTGAAGTCGATATACTTAACTCGCAGGATCGTTCTCAGGCATCGAGGGTCAAAGACCTCCAGTCTTCGCTCATCTTCAGCGCGCACAGCCCAGCATTCAAATCCATAGAGGAGGACTGACCGGATGGATGCACGGTATACACGAATCTTCGTGACGATGGAGATGTCACATCGGATCCACAGGCGCTTTCGAAGGATTGAGAAAACCCAGCGAGCAGCATCGATACGGGAGACAATGTCGTCCTTGCTCTGCCTATTCGGTAGCGACCTCGCCCCGAGGTATTTAAAGCTGTCTAATTCTTCAAGTTGATGGCCATTAATCCCCAAGGGTGCCTTTTCCTGGTCAGGGATGCAGCTCGAGAACAACTTCGTCTTTCCGGAATTTATGGACATGCCTACCGACATAGCGATCACATTTAACCGCGACATTACTGACTGTAGACCATCAAAGTTTGAGGCTAACAGCGCAATATCATCGGCGTTGTCGAGATCAGTAAGTCGGCGTCCGGGTGCAAGTTCACTACCGTCCTGTTCATGTAGGGCTTTGCCGAGAATCCAGTCAATGACGTAGTTAAACAGAATGAGCGAAAGGTCGCAGCCTTGTCGGACACCAGACCGGATATCGAACGACTGAGAGCGATTTTTGTGGACCAGGACTCGTGCGGTGGTAGACCGATAGTAGGCCTTAATCATCGCAATGAGTTTGGTCGGCACTCCATCCAGTTCCATTATTCGCCACAGGGACTCACGATGGATATAATCGAATTCGGCGGCAAAGTCGACGAAGCAAACGGCCGTCGGTTTCTCGTAGCTTTGGCGGAATTCTAGAGTGCGCCTCAGTGTGAATATTTGATCCGCACATCCACGCCCAGCTCGGAATCCGGTTTGGTTGGGTCGTGTCCTGGAGTCACGTACAGACTGGAAGCGCCTGAGAAGAACAACAGCGAAGATCTTTGCAGCAACATCGATAAGACTTATGCCACGGTAGTTCTCGCATCTTGTCTTATCTGCCTTCTTGTGGACAGGTACAAGGATACCTGAGCCCCAGTCATCGGGAACGGTCTCTTCTCGCCACGCCTGAACAATCATCTCATGGAGCCGAGGAGCCAGGGTGTCGACACAGGACTTGTAGATTTCTGCAGGAATACCGTCCTCTCCGCACGCCTTGTTGTTGTGTAGCCTCTGCATTGCATCAGCAACTTTGTCTTCGGAAGCGATGTCACACGACACTGGCAGGAGAGGATTGAAAATCCGCTGTGGAGGAGATGGAGGGTGTGATGGGTTGTTCGTCAAAGTTGAGTAGGTGCTAGAAGTGTTCACGCCAGCGATCGAGCTTGGCCGAGTTGTCGGCAATAAATCCTCCATTCACATCGCGAACAGAATCACAGAGTGTCGGGGGCTTACCACTAACCTGGCGTATGATTTGGTACAATTTTCGAGTGTCACCAACATTAGAAGCCTGCTCCATAGAAGTCGCCGTTTCGGACCAATACTTCTGCCGATCATCTCTAGCCGACTTTGCTGTCAGCTTTCGAAGTTGGCGGAAGGAGGCATCGTTTCGGGATCTGGCTCGAGTCGTCTCGGTCGATAGCTGCAGGGTTCTTCCGCTGATCCAGTCACTGCGGCACCGCTGAGTGAATCCGAGAATCTTCTCAGCTGCCCTATAGATGGATATCTTCAGTGATGACCACTTTCTACTGCTCTCGTTGTCAGCCTGGGTCATAAGACGGAACTGGATTTCTGTGCTTAGAGCCTCGGTAGTGTTGGTTTGCCGGAGCTTTGCGACATCAAGGCGTCTCGCACGTGGCAGTTTGGGCACAGATGAGAGGTGAACCTTCAGGCGCGTGCGAACGAGAACATGGTCAGACCCGTGGACGTTACCAGTTTCGGCACCTCGCATCGACCTGCTGTCGTGGACCCAGCTGCAAAACCGGGTATCAACTAGAATGTAATCAATCTGACTGGCCGTACGGCCATCGTTCGAATACCAAGTCAGTAGATGTTTGTGACGATGCTGAAAGCATTTGTTGGTAACAAACAGTCGGTTCTGTTTGGCAAACTGCAGCATCCTCTCACCATTGTCTGTTCGAGAGCCAAGCCCAAAATGACCAATAAGGTGGCTGTTTGTCGGGTCACCGGGCCCAGTCCGATCATTCCAGTCCCCGGCAACAATTAGCAGATCTCGGCGAGGGAGTCGTTCGGCTAGCTCCTGCAGCTGCGAGTAGAAATTATCTTTCTCTTGCTGCTCAGCCGCCGACGTAGGTGCATACACAGATACGACCGAGATGTTCGTAAAATGGCCTTTTAGTCGAACATAGGCCATTCGGTCGTTGACTCATTCCTATGCTAGTAGTGCACAGCTAGCTTCTTCCGAGAGGGCAATAACCACACCGTGTCTACCAGATGAGTCACTCGGACCGCTGTGATACAAGGTAAAATAAGAATCGACCCCAGGATTTTGATTTCTCGGATGCCTGAGTAGGGGAGTCGGACCTCTGACAAGCAATAAACATTCACGTGATATTCATGGAGACTGTGCACTGTCAGACTTTGAGTACCAGGTTCCAGAAATGTTCGCACATTCCAGCATCCAATCCCAAGAGTCCGTTTTTTGTTTAGCAGTCCAGCTTGCACATTATTCGCCCGCACCACCGGACAAGGGTTGCGGAGCGCGTCGGTTCCCGCGGACGCCGTAGCATGGGTCGTAAAATCGTAAGTTGATATGTTCATGAGGTTTCTTGGGAATTTCGAATACAGGCGGGTCCCCAACGGCCGCTCGGATTCTTTGTTCGAGGTTGTCTCCTCTAGAACTTTGGCTCAAAACCTAGCCACAAGGCAGTGGTGTTGGTGGCAAGCTAACCTATTTAATGGCGGTTCACGCTCGCCATGTCACAGTGTCGTCATTGGGCCTTGCGGCATTTTATAAGGCAGTCGGTGCGCCAGACAGAGGTGAATAATTAAACGAATTGCAGGGATTCAACGTAGACATGCGACACAAGATCTTATGGAAATGCAGCTGATGAAAGAATTTTTCTGGGCATGCTTCATAGAGAAAAACATAAACATTTAAAAAATCATTGAAAATCAATGAGAAATATATACCACACAAGTAGACATTCCTTTTACAGAGTAAGACATTTGCAGGCGGTCAGAAAGGAAGCTAGTTCAAAAGCCGACATGATTGAAATATATTGAGTTTAGCCAGCATGATAAATCTGCAATCCTACTCAAATAATCTGGTAGAATCTAGAACACATTTGAGAACTTTGGTTGATATCTCATGAGATTATAACCTCTCAAGCGTAAAAACCGCTTTTGTGCCGTAAAGCCGGCATGTCGCGAACGCAGAAACAGTATACAAACAAAAAAGAGAAAAAATTGCAGATATGCGAAGTACGTACTTCTAGAAACTCAGCAATCGCCTCTTCGATCGTCGCGGTTGGCGGAGTGGCGAAGAGACGTGAAGCGAACTGGCGTTCCACCCACGAGAGGTTATAGACCTAAGGACAGAAACCGTTACAGGGTTATTAGCGACCTACTAATTACTAGTAAGTAGCTGCCGTTTGTTACAATTAATATTCACTAGTTAGGTAAGAGTTCAACCGTCGGTTTCGACTAGGTTCACTTTAAGCTCCACAGCAGGGTGGTGCAGCGACGGTGACTTTCGCAGCATATACTTCACACTCCTTTCAAATCCCAACACACGTGAAGACAAACTCAAGCGTGGATTAGTTTCAAGTGATAATTGTATACTTGCGTTGCATCTGGCGCACGCCCTCTCTTCCCCCACCATACTGTGCCCGGTGCCAAGACAGAGCCAAACAGAACAGAGGCAAGAGCAAGTACAGGTAGCCCGAGCCACCATGCCTGACTCACATTCCATGGAGTGAGTGCTGTTGGCGGCTGGTGCCTGAGTTTGCACATAAGTCTGTCACCAACACCCCTCCTCCTCTCCCTGTCTTCGACATTTGTCACGGGAATTGAGCCTAAATAATGCTTGTCGTACCCTTATCTAGTCACGTGTTGGTCCAGCGTATCTATCACGTGGCCTGTTGAGGGAGTACATGGGACTGATGGATAAATGAGACTAAGTTGCGTCGTCATGAATATCTTTATCAGTAGCCTACTACAGAGCTTTCGTTCTTGGACAACGAAGTAACAGAGTGGTTTTAGTTTCTGCATGGATTCCGTCGGTCAAACATTTACTCCACAACGGTTCCTAGGGGAATACACCATTTCCAGTTTACCCACTTATGAGAATATTATAGCCTTGGTGGGAGTCAAATCAACTCAGCAGGGAAGGCTTTTGTGCAGCCAGCGCTCTACCACTGAGCTATGAGGATCGAGTTTACCCGCCCAGCTTACTGCTTGCATAGAATACACCTTTAAGGAACAGCAAGCTGACTGTTCAGGCAGGATTTCCTCAGCAATAATTTATAATCCACCAAAATTACTACTAGACTCAATTAATTGTTAGGGGAGTTTGGCAGATTTGCTTTATTCACTTAACCCAATTTTAAAGATTCGCTGCCTCAACCCAAGTGTGATTAAATTCACGGCACACAGTAAGTTTCTTAGCTCAGTGGTAGAGCGTTAGCTGCGCAAAAGCTTTCCCTGTTGTGTGGGTTCAACTGCCACTGAGGTCGCGAATTTTTAAAATTGGATCAACTGAATTAAACAAATCTGCCAAACTCCTCTAACGATACACTATATATTTTTCCGAAGGACAGTTTTCACAGCTCACCGAGGATGACGGTATGTCACGGAATTTTAGCGGGTCATCTTTTCAAACCAAGTGAGTGATGAGTAAACTTGAGTTATATACTCCCTTTCTTGCAGTAGCAGGCTTTCTGGACACTTAGGGTCCCTCAGTTACGACGATTTTCCCGTTTCCAGAGTCTTCTGATTTACGAGTGGTCAGGACGCTGTGTGGGCTGATTTTCTGCATACAGCACCGACTTCCTCAGCCTGAGTGAAATCGCTTCTGCTAATGCTAGCAGACACTGCCTTTGAATAGTTTGCCGGGACCTTAGGAAGCTCCCAGAGGGCTTTATTTGGGGTCCACACAATGCAAGGAAGCAACAATACAGGCGACAATAGCGCTGTTTATGCTCCTGTGTTTTTCCTCAGTCATACTGGGAGTTGTTCCCTTATGTTTTTGGATAAATGCCGACTCGTGTGGCCAATGCAACCTACCTCATAGGAGCGAGTAAATGCCTATATGCACATGGATGTCGTCTGCTCCCGCAACCTATCTTTACCCTTCCCGTGCAAGACCAGATTGGTTGGGAAAAGTAATCGAAATCTCGCTGTTAGGAAGGTTCGTGACAAAACTTGGTGGAGGCGCCTTCTTGGCAGTTTCCTCGCTGCATTTCAGTGAAATGGGATTTAAAGGAATGGAGTTTCCTTTTCCCAGCGTGATGCGTTTTACTGGTCTCCTAACCGTATTCTTTGTTTATTAATGTATCAGGATACGCATTCTCGCAAAGCAGGTACGGAATTTCCCGAAGTTCACCCCCAATGCCGTCTACCCTATAAATGTACTAGCCCGACGAGAATTCTTCGAAAGTACGCGTATGATCGGCAACTGGTCTTCTAAGCTGTCAATTACAAAGAAGATGGTCGTGGAACCAGGAAGCCTCTAGGTCTATCCTCTTCATACCTTAGGTTGGCCGGCAGCGTTTTACCATTTATAGAAGACAGCAAATTGTCTGGCTTCTCCAAAAAAGTACGTGTTGTGGATAATGCTCCTTGAACCGGTCAATGGACCTTTGTGACATGTGCTCACATTTTAGACCTCTCCTAGCCGATGCATTCATGGGCAAGCTGGAGAAATGTCAACTAAGCGATCAGATCAATGAGCCTACGCACTATGGGCGCTACGGTGATGATACCTTTGTAATCGCCGCGGCCGAAACCGATGTAGATGCACCCTTACATACTGCCAACCAAACACGTCCGTCCATTACGTTCACGTTGGAGGTGGGACGGCAGGTACGCTTCCTCTCATAGAAGTCATCCTAAGTCGGCAGGGTCCGAAGGAGCGTTTATCGAAAGAAAACCTGGTCCAGACAATATACGACCTTCAAAAGTTTCATCCCAATGCCACAGAAGCGCAATCTAGTCCGCTGATTAGCGCAAGGGACTAGAAAAAATTACTTGGCGGACAGTATTGCGGAGGATTTTAAGAAAATCCAGGACATGGTTCGTGAGAACGTGTATCTTGAGAAGTTCATTAAAAATAATACGGTTGCGAGGGAAATAAAACCCAATAAACTGAATATGAAAAAATTCTATTCCTCAAAGTTCCCTTTCAAGGGAATGAGATAAGTGAAATTTTGAGAAAAAACCTCGCCCAAGCCCACTCATGAACCTTACGAGCAGCGACAGTTCGGGTATTATTCGCATAGAACCCGGAACAAGTAATGATAGATTGCTAACTCAGAGCACTTCCATATGCATCTACTCATTTACTCATATGGAGCAGGTTATATTGGTCGTGCGACTCGGCACTTATCCAAAAGAATAAGAGAAGAGCTCCCAGCATGATTGGGAAAGGGCGAAGGTAAGGGCATAACTGGCACTATTCTTGCACATATTGTTGATCTCGGGCATCGTGTGGACCGCAAAGAAAGCTTCTTGGTGATTCATAAGGTTTCAACATACTACCCCAAGTCTCTGGGTCAACATCTGCTAGCAACAACAGAAGCCACCGCTAACAGATTGATGAAGGCAGTCTTGTGTGAACAAAAGAACCTCTTGCAAGCTCCGTGCCTGGCATGGCCAACAGTAGCTTATATAAATCCACTCTTCGGCGCTTTCTCCTCATCCTCCTTGGACCGGCTCCACTAAACCCTCAGCGCCACGTAATTAGCCGTCTTTTATTCACCCCCACCCCATGGCCCACGTGAATGAAGTGACGAACATAACCGACCGCATATTTTACTTTAAACGTGTTCTCACCTAAATGTACTGGCCTGATTAGAATTTATCAAAAGCTTGCGTATGCTCGCCAACTGTTCTTCTGAATTCTGTGATTTTTTTTTCCAAATTTATTAATTTATAAGAAATGCCGAGAGCACTTCCCCTTAGTCAACGAGACAAGGGATAAAGCAAATAAAATCAGCACAAACTGTTTTAGTTAAGAATAATTTTAACAAACCTCAAAACACCAACGCCCCTTCAGGAAGTGGCAGTAGGCGTCTGACGGGTCTAATTTGATAGCGTTGTCAATGTTTTTCTGTGAGAAGAGAAAGAAAGACAGAGGAGGTGCATATTTACCGTGGAACGGTTAAACGTCCAAGTGGAAAGTACGCACGTTATGCTAGACTAAATGCAAAGTAGGAGGAGGAGACAAGAGACTGACGCAAAGTATCAGCGACTGATGAAAAAACCGTCTCAGAGACTTAGCTGGTAGTTCGTCAGCTAAAGAAGACGGACAAAAACAATACTACACTGATGAAGCATTCAATGGAGTCGGTAAAGCCGGCCTGAAATTTTAGCATGGCACAAAAAATCTCCAAACTAACATCCGCGCTCGGCAACATTTCAACCTCCTTAACCTACTCCTTGTAGGTAAACTTATTGTGAAGGACGTTGGCCAGTATGTTAGGAGTTTTTGCTCGCAATGTAAGTGCTGCTGCGGAGGGCAGATTCATTGCTATGAGGCAACTCAGTCTTTCGAACTACAACGCTGAATCTTCGACACAAAGGGTTGTGCAGGCAAAACCAGCGATTGACGTTAACGCGGTAGTTCTGCGATTCTGAAATGTGTTCTTGATTCGAAAAAACATAGTTGTAGTATTTAATAACATGCCGCCTAATCCTAAGACGTTTTATTCGTGCGAGCTTTCTTCCAGCCACTTGCAAAAATAACACTTTTAAAAACGACTACTGAAGTAATATGAATTATCTTCAACCCTTATCGATGCCCTTATAAATTCAAATATACTTCATAGACAACAAGCATTCAAATATTCCTTCTTGTAATCATTTGAAATCAAATTACGTTTTATACTTATCTGCTACTTGAACTACGTATATCTTGCGGTTTTTAAAAAGGGTATAGGATTTTGAAGGCTCTGAAATGTTCATTTATAATGCATTGGATCTGTCTATTTATCAATGCAACTTCTAAAGTACACAATGTGCTCCATATCCAATTAAAAGCGTTGAGCATTGAATGATTTTTGTCATAGCGTACAGGGGACTACCACGTTCGCGTTAGTCGCAAACGTCGCCTGTACAATCCACCATGTCGCGGATTCAGCGGTATAATCGGCAGGACTGAGTTGCATCATGGAAATGGCCCTGCTCTTCGCATCGACACTTACCTTGCAAGTCAAAATCTCTGAAACACTGGCCAATGTCCTTCACAATAAGTTTCAGTAAAATATTATTCAAACGAGGTTTAAATTTTGCCGAGCGTGGAAGGTAATCTGTAGTCTATCATCAGAGATAAAAGCAGCAACAAAAAAGTTATAGGCGGACAGGGACCAATCAAAAACCGGTGACGTTTGTTCGAAGGTGACTGTTCCTCTTCCGGGGATGATCCAAGGAATATTTTATCTGGACCTCTATTTTTTTGCATATAAAGGTGACTGTGCCTGGCTCCATAGTTCACACCAGATGAATAAATCTATTGACTGAATTCTCATTAGAAGCCCAAGTTCTAATCAATTTCCAACTCATCTTGCTCCTGGTGTACTTTATTATCCTCGCGGTTGCGAAGATTTGACGCCGTCCGATCAATAAATCGGGTAACTGAGTTCTGATCTGGGGCGCAGGCTTCAATCAATTGCAGGCTTGCCTTGCACCTGGTCTAGGCAGCCACTTGGGATAATGCGTCATACGGCCATCTCATGTGCAATCTGCGACCAGGGCATTGTAAATCAAGGGAAAAACACACCACTTAAGTAGTTGATTTTTCTAATCCAATTTGTTCAGACTATGAAAAATATGAATATTCAAAAGTCTGCATTCAATCGTACATGAAATACAGTAGACGCCACAATTCACGCAACATTTCCACACAGGCGAAAAATTAATACTCTTTCGCTAAGCGGTATCGGCTCAGATTGTGATACTGATTATCGGGTAGTCTATTCCGAAGTTTATTACGTCATGATAGGGTGCGGGCTTTTTAACGAACTTCGTTCCGACTACCAGCAGAAAGAATATATTTTAAAAACCGGCTACTTAAGTAGCATGCTTTTTTATCATTGATTTTGACTGCCTTTATACATTCAAATATATTTTATGGAAGACATGCACGAAAAAAATTATTTCTTGGACTTGTTTAATAGAAAATTACGCCTTCTTTAAATTTTATACTCAAAGAAAGGGAAGCTTTCGGTTATAAAAAAGTTTGAGTTGACCCAATTGTGAAAAAAACTCGAGGCGTTTGGCGGGATTTGAACCCGCGCATCAGAGAAGACCCTTGCCGGAGGTCAATGCTCTGACCGCTAAGCTACAAACGCCCCGCCTCGCGCTGTGAATTTAATCACACTTGGTTGCTAATTATGAGCTTTTTTTACAATTATGAGGTGTATGTTCATTATACATCGTATCCACCAATTTATTAATGCTGCCTATCCTGCATAAAATATGTTCGACATCGATTTCAATATTTTATGAAAACTATGTGACTTCTTCCTCAAACTGTGGCGAAAACGTACTTTTCCTTAAACAGGATGTACACAGTGTACACTGTTTAAACTTCGAAGTCGGGTGCAGCATTCACTAGCTTAGAACATTATTCGGCAATTGAGCAACTTTTTTAAAACCAAAAGCTACCCTTTCTTTGAGTATGAAATTTAAAGAAGGCGTGATTTTCTATTTCTGGTGCTGGAGATGGAGAAAAAAGTGAGGTGGATGTCTCAGCGCACCTTTCTCACTGCAAACCATTTGACACACAGGAGGCTATCACGGTACGCTAAAAGCCGTGACTTCGAAGACTGCCCACTGACCGGACAACTCGGACCGCGCGGTCGACCCAGAGGGAGTTTGTGTGGAGTGGCTCACCGACCGGCGGACTGAGTGTTAGGCTGCAATGGCTTCTCCTTCCTAATGTAGTACTCTTTCGCTCAGCAGGGATCAAATCCAGGTATTGCGGCACACTTTGGGGGCAGCGATCCCGACCGCACCAGCCGCCTGCGCCCTGTCTCGCCTCCGGTCTTCTTGACTTCGTCATGAAACTGGGCCCACGTGGGTCAGTGGAACGGAGAAAGGAGAAGGTTCAATGCAAATCTAATCTCACTATAATCCAGCGCAAGTCGCCCTCCCTGCACCACCCTACTCTACAGCACACGGTGGATCTCGCCTAGGAGGAGTAAACGGGAACTACACCACTTTCTTCTCAAGGAACTTATAGCACTTAAATTTGGCATTTTTAAAGGTCAAATATTTTAGTTTTACAACTTTCCTAATTAATGGATGTTGCAAAAATTAGCTGACATAACATTTGAGTACAGTGGAGCCTTGGGTGACGAGTAGCCGCATCTAAAAGCATATCAGGTAACGAATGAGCGACTAACGGAAAATTTGTTTTGATTGATAAGCTTCCGCTCAGTTAACCAGCTATCAATGAGTGTGTGTGCCTGTGTCCACGGTTGAGTCTTGCTTCCAGGACGTGGGTTCTCGGTTACCTACAGCTAAACAGTGAACGAGCTCGGTGCCGGAACGGATGAGACTCGTTAATCGAGGTTCTACCGTATATGTCTTCTATTGTTTGGCAGGTGGCGACTCACAACCAGTCCCACTGGAAGAGATAAGGAACACAGCATTTGCCATTGCTGTGGCTTAGTTAATTGCAAACGGACCAAACAGTTCGTTTAAAATTTACAGATCCGAGGCTCGTATGTAAAAAGTGCGTACACAGAAACCGTCGGCCACCAAATCACCTTCCGAAGTAACAATTACACATGTGATTATGCAACTTGGAACAAGTGAGCAGTCATGTTCTTTACAAATAACCGACTAACCTTGAATTCGTATCCTAATGTGATCTTCTGATTGATGCTACTGGACTCAGCCAGAAGGCCAACGAAGATAGCCAGCCACTTGTAGGAGAGGGCGGCATCCCTTCGTTCAACATGGCCCTGGTCAATGCCCAGTCTGGACAACTGCACGGCGCGTCGAGCCACACGAAGACCTAGGTCTGTGAACTCGCTTGCCGTCCGGAGGGAAATGATGCTGTTCAAAGCAGAAGAGGAGAAGATAAAGTTGGATGTTGGCGAGGTCGCGACGTCAGTTGCGTCTTGTTTGCGCTCGACTGATACAAGATAAGCAGCTCGTGCGAGACGCCAGAGGTACTCAGGACGTCGCTGGTACTGAAGGAGGTGGAGATTAAACAGATATGCATCAGGGTTGGAGTTGCAAAATTCAAGACTGATAGACACCGATAAATGCCGATTGGTTTTCAAGATAACGAATTTTTCATAGGGTTATTCACACCTACACACACCCGTTTTGCTATTGCCTCTAATTATGGATCCGCGACAGATTTAGAAACTTGAGGCGAATAACACTCTTGTTCCAGTTATCACATTTGCTCCTTTTCAATTACTTTCAGAGATTTTTTTTCTTTTTCGGGCAATACTATTGCTTTCTTTTCTGGCCCCATAAGGGGTAACTTACAAGGGTCTACATTTTGTTTTAATGGTCAGGTGTCCACCTGAAATTCGGATATGGCCGGCTGATGTCCACTAAAGAAGTCAGAAACTGTCGCACTATTCAGCGTTGAGATGACTACGACGGACAAAGTCCTCGGCAGGGGCTTGATGAGAGTGCGGTAAATTAAAGTAAATTTCGCAAAGATATCAAAGATTGATCAAGTTAGCAACGACCTACTGGAGGGGGTTTAGGAGGGCGGCCTTTAAAAGTCACAGAGGCCTACCTGCTTCTTGTACACTAGACATCGGGCAAAAGCTCGGCTTGCAGCTCCTATGCTGGAAGCAAGACTGTCCTCTCCGTTTTCAAGTGGCACTTGGCGAAGAGGATGTAGCGCTGCCTCGGCGAGGGCGTCCAATTCAAGAGCTACTTCTGCCGGAAGGGACGTTGGCGAGAGGTACTTAGAGTGTCCAGAGAGACTGGACGCAGAGGGTGATATGTAGAAACCACCACGACCCGAATCACCGGCAGAGAGAAATTCCGCACTATCACTGTCAGGAACAGAGAGTGGAATACAGCAAACAACAGCAACCCCAAAAACCGCTGTTTCTTCTCTTTTAACAGGGCTCACCACACTTTGGGTGGCAGGGAGAAGTTAATTTGATCATATGGCGAGGGTTTTATTGCAACAGCGGTGGTGCGGGTGGATACTATGCCGGGCAGAATACTCAACCGGGAAGGGACTCCTGGTATTGGGTGCTGGAATGTGCGAACACATGGTCAACACAACACTGTTGGCAATGGAGGACTCAGGTGCAATATCGGCAATCGACTGACGCATGGTGAGAGCGCAAGAAATGGCCCTGGCCCGCTTCTACGGTCTCCCCAAAGTGTACAAAGAGGGTACACCCCTACGGCCCATAGTTTCTCTCAAAGGAACTCTTACATACGGACTGTCAAAGTGGCTGTCTCGACGGCTCAAATTCTTGACCACTGATTCAGGCACAATAGTCACGTCGTCAACAGAGTTCTTGGAGAAACTGAAAGGAATAAGTCTCCTGCCAAACGATGTCATGGTATCTTTTGATGTCACTTCTATTCTATCTAATTTATGCTACAAGACAAATACGATAGAATGGAGAATCGCCTCGGGCACGCCCAAATTCTGCAGCTCACAAAGTTCTAGACTTTACCTTCAACAGAACCATTCACGAGTAGGGCACGCCCACGGGTTCGCCAGTTTGCGGACTCATAGCCGAAGTGGTCTTGCAACGGTTGGAGTCGCTGGTTGTCCAACACTACAAACCGAAAGTCTGTGCTCGGTATGTGGACGACACCTTCGTCGTAATTTAGCGGGATCATAGGTTGACATTCAAGAAATATCTAAAAGCCGTCTTCCCGGACATTCAATTTACGATTGAGGAAAAGGAAAACAACCAGCTAGCCTTCCTGGATGGCTCGTTTGCCGCAACGACGGTAGTAGTCTAAAAAGTAAAATGTTCAGAAAAGCGAGCAACACTGTGCAAGTGCTAAACTTCAACGGCAACCACCCAATCAGTCACAAACGCAGCTGCGTAAGAGCGCTATTTCAGCGCGTTGAAACGCATTGCAGCAAAGCGGAAGACAAAGTTGCTCAATTAAAAAATTTGCGAGGGGTACTGAGAGCCAATAATTACACGCGCAACTATGTCAACCAATGCAAGCGCAAACGAGAGAAGAAGCCCCTTCCAACTGGCCCAAACGTTTGGCGAGCTCTTCCGTACGTGAAGAATGTATTGGAAGCAGTCAGCCGCCTACTCACCCCACTTGGAGTTGCGCACAGGCCAGGAGCAGCCATCAGGCGTCGGGTCATGAGACCGAAAGACCCACTGCCACAGCAGGAAGCGGCTGGAGTCGTTTACTGAGAGCAATTGGTCAGCGAGTGCATATGCAGACAAGAGAAACCCCACTCAACTAGCCCAAAGGTTTGACGAACTCTTCCGTACGTGAAGAATGTATTGGAAGCAGTCAGCCACCTGCTCACCTCACTTGGGGTTGGAGCTGCGCACAGGCTAGAAGCAACCATCAGGCGTTGGGTCATGAGACCGAAAAAACCACAGTCACGGCAGGAAGCGGCTGGAGTCGTTTACCGGATCTGCGGCAGTTGTGGGTAAATCAACTACGTCTGAAAAACCGAAAGATTACTCCGGACACGAGTGGCGGTGAACGCAGCAGCGGTGAGGAAGAAAACTGCACAGATTACAGCTCACTCGACGGGACCCGGCTATATTTTCAAGTTTAACGAGGCCAAAATCCTCGCAAAAGGTGACAACCACGTGAGTCGTGAGCTGCTCGAGTCATGGTTTTCCGACCCACAGTCCAACAACAAGCGCAACGATTTGCCGTTCCCATACTGCGCACTGAGACATTGCCTGAGCAAGATAATCAGTCACATGAGAAGGGCCGCATCCAGCAACAACTTTGGCGACAACGAGCACAATTGCCGCGCAATCATCAAGCCTGCATCCAACACGGACAACGACATCCCGGCATTTAATTAGTCGAACGAGAAGTGTTAAGCCATCACCGCACCAATAAAGACCTCAATCGGTGGTTGCAGCAGCTGACAATTATAGTACGCATGCAGATGACGGCTATAAACTACAAATAGTGTGCAATCTGTGCATGTACCACCCCAGTATGCGCATGTCTCACAATATCTCATGGTTACTGATGATTAAAATTTTTAGACAGAATCGGAAACTTCAGGAAAAAGAAAACGCCAGTTTCAGTAAACGCACCTTCCTTTTCTTCTGAATACACACAACGGTTAATGCGCACTCAAAGACCGGCCATAAAAGTCACTTTTACCGTTCCACCTTGGGGCTCGCTCTTGAGCCCTACCAGCAGAAGTTCAACGGCTAGTATAATATTAAATATCATAATATACATAATATATAATGAACCAAACAAAAATACCTGCTGCCGTTACTCCTAACTTCAAAAAATTCGTCCTCTGTCTCTTCGTCTTCGTTCGCCTCGAACGTGGCCTAAAATGGGAGCAGACATTTCTCGCTGATAAGGCAATCCTTCAGGGAGTACTCTGTTAATGGGAGCAAAAGCACGCACCGAGGGTCGACGTCTAAAGCCACTATAACGAGGTTGTGAGTCTGTCCGCAGGGCCGCAATTTCATTTCGTATTGCCTCTATCTGGTGTTCCAGAAGGTCGCGACGGTCACTCAGTAGACGTTGGACGAGTACGCCTACGCCTATGCCGAGGGCTAAGCCTGCAGTGAAGGCGGAGGCTGTATAGGCAACAACAGTCCGGGCCAATCTATTGCACGTAGACTCTGTGCTCTCGCGCACGATACGAGATAAGAACTCCACTGTCGAGGTCGAGATTCGACCAGCCAACGCGTGCTCCGCACTCAGTGCACTGTCCATACTGTGCGCGTAAACATAAAAGAGGGCTCAAGAAAAGTGTACTGGCAAATATTATCTTAGATAAGAAGCACGGTGTTTAACTATACAACTTATTCCGCAAACAGGGGGTATTTTAAAAACAGTGTCCTAAAAATTGTGTCACCCTGGGACGCTAGCAATTCTTAAGCCATTACGTTTCCGAAAGTATAACCAAGCGAAAGCGGTCATTAATAATAAATAAATTGTTTAATTAGTTAATAAGTATTAATTTATCAAAATATTTGCTGATAGAATATGTCAGCAGCAACTGCTGAGTTCCAGAAATCAACCCTATATTTTAATCCTATTCATTATTACTAAGGATAAGTCAGACGATAGCGCGTAGTCCAAAGACGCCTTGAATTCTGCTTTACAACGACTCATAAATTTGAACGTACCTACCCGTAGATAAAAAGGCACTATTGCAATATAACACAGCCGACGATCCTTACAGCACGTGTTGGCTACTGTGAGTGACAAGGAAGTGTACTTTTACGACAACACAAACTGTTTGGAGACGTCGTGGAGGCTATAAGATAATAACATAAGAGATAATAAACAGAACAAGACTTAAAAAACAACTAAAGTAAGTAGTTGCGTACACTAAATTAGTGTGGTTACACAACGTATCATAACTAATTCATCAGCATGGGTTAGAGAGTTCAGTTTTATTATAGGGGAAGATAGGCAAACGCCTTTGAAAGTGATAGGATAAAAACATAGGTTATACTTGGGATGAGTAAATAAAATTTCGGCATACAGACTAAAACCTCGACAGTTCGATTGCCGTATTCAAAGAGGTCCACAGTGTGCCCAACAACAAGGTACCTTGCACGTGACCTGGATTGCAGTGAGAGAAGACTTGCGCTGGATTTACTGCACACTCTCCCATTCCGCCATCAGGGCCCCATACTTGTACTTGTTACGGCTGCGATCATGACTGATCTAGCTGGCCTCAATTATGCCCCGAATGGTGCTTCTCCAAGCGCGACGATCC
Organism: Ligula intestinalis; assembly: GCA_036362985.1. Classification (NCBI taxonomy): domain Eukaryota; kingdom Metazoa; phylum Platyhelminthes; class Cestoda; order Diphyllobothriidea; family Diphyllobothriidae; genus Ligula; species Ligula intestinalis. The sequence continues at coordinate 117,734,241 of JAYGXS010000001.1, read as the reverse complement.
ATGGCCACAGGCCTGGACAGTTCAAACCATTCTCTTCGCCAGCGCCAGAGATCAAATACCGAAGGTCCGAGAACCACTTCCATGTCTTGACGGACCGAGTCGAGCCAGGTTTTGAGTTGACCCCCTCTTCGACGTTTCCTATTATGCAACGGTTTCATGTCGAGGGCACTAACACTGCGCTCTTGAGGTTGGCGAAGAATGGGCCCCGTGTTATTTTCAAGTCAAAAAGACAAGAGAAGGAAGAGAACGCAGATAGCTGACAAGGCCAGAGCTGCCGCTAAGAATGTCGTCATACCTGGCTCGGATCCCACGAAGTGGGAGTGTCCCATTTTCAGTCTGCCAGTCAGCCCCTCCACCAAACACACAGGGAAAGTGTGGGAGTTATCGCGTCATTTGGCAACTTTACAGGCCACGGCTTCTAACGCACGATGGTAATTTCAAGCGTGTCTGATTGGTTTTAGTGAGAAAAGTGGGCAGAGCCGTTGACCTCACCCCCTATTCCAATTACCTGACCCCCAGCCACCGTCCAAACCTCTCAGTTGACTCGTGCTGAAGACGAGCATAGTTGATGACATTTCTAATCACCTCATCTAGGCGTATTACGCACACCAGGATATCTGCAGCTCAGGCAACGCAAACGTTAGAGGAATTTTAAGCCACCTTTAACCTTTTTGTTTGCGAGATAGATTGCAACGATCTTGTTTTACATGGAGAATGTTAGGCAGATATCTACAAACGGCCACAAGGTTATTAATATTTGCGATTAAATTTAAAACCCCTTGCTATCCTTACCCTACTATGAGAGATTCCTTATTAAGTTTGTCAATGTCAGTAAAAAACGACAGCCTAAGCGGCAGATAGCTTAAATGAAATCCAAGAATTCATAATAGGCTTATGGAGTTGGAGATATCAAACAACTGAATTAACCAAAACACAGGTCTTGGGTTTTTAGTCAAATTTGAGCTACGTAAATACGAGGGACTCTGACAAATTTGCCTCAGATAACCTGTGCAGTTACATCTACTTCCGGATTTACGTAAACCACGCTTGTATGTAGTATTACAGATAGGACTAAAACAAACGTCGTATGCATTGCTTTGGCAAGGGCTGGTAAAAGTTACAATTAAGTATAGGATCTTTGAGTGTCAGGTAAAAACCGGATAATATTAGTACGTTGTGCAAACGCATTTTCTAGTTTCTCCCCGGTGAGTTATGAGGTCTTCGGGCTAGTAAATATTCGCTACAAGCCTGCAGGATTTACTCCGCGAAGCAACTTAAATGCAGTCTCTTCGGATAAAGATTTGAAAAAAGTCGATTCAAAGCTTGTGTCTATTAATATTTATATGATGATACATAGTCTGGGTGCAGATCCTTCAAGAGCATAAATCTGCCACAAACAAAACACAAAGAATGTAAATCACACGTGCAATAGATATTGCCCTTCAAAAAACATCTATTTCAGTTAACGGCGTTCATTGGGCCCAAGGTTTATAAAGCGCAGGGCAGGAAACTGTGTACGATATCTTATTGAGAATGGACTGACTTTTGGAGCATAGAAAAATAGGAGAATCACGAAAAATGCATGAGGTAAATCATATAACAACATATGGTGGATCATTTGTCGTGTAACGTGGCGCCAAAGTGGGCATTGGCCAGTTCGCATTACATTTCGCCGCTTTAAGTCTAACAGCAAGATGGATGCGCACTGCATTCATCGCCAATGCAAAATTAGCGTCAATTAACAGGGGAATTTATATTGGCACTTCTCAGACAGAAAGCCACACCATTACCTCACTCGCTGTTTTTAAGCCCAGACATGTCCATCCTCCTCCTCGGTCTACATACTCTTTTGTACACGGTGAGAAAGCCGCATAAAAAAGGGCATACGCACCTCTCTGTTGCTAATGTACTTTAAATGCGCATTAGTCTTACGCATATGCGTGAGATTTTGTTAAGATGATAGTGGAAAAACTTTCGATTATGGAACAAAAGTAAGTTTACAAAAGTTCACGGAATGATATAGTACTATTGTCAGTCTAAGTTAGATCTACATGCGATATCCCTTTGAGTAAACAAAAATGAGTTGTTGCCTAAGGCGTTCCCGATTTAAAATCGAATTCGCACACAATTAGACTTATTGGCGGACCACATAAGATTTACGAATTACGCAGAACCCGCCAAGTTATTACGGACCTCTAAATAAAGTTGGCTAGCACTGTCGAAAGGAATCAAAAATATAGTCCAACTAACGCCAAGGCTGATCCCGAGGGAAACTAGTATACCATGGTATCCAACTAATCTCAAGGTTGTTTGTAGGTCGATTGAAGGATTTTACTTCGAATTGTGAATTAAGTAAGTTAACTATGTGTCAAAACGGTGACAATAACCAATAAAAGTCTAAGGAGCTCGTTGTTTTATTGTAGATTTATGAATTTAGTGCTAACGTCGACGATGGTCTTCCTTACGCAGCCTACGACAAAACCCACCAACAGCAGCCTGGGAAACCAAAAGTACTCAAGCACATCTAGAATCCTTGAAAATCAGCAAGTATTCAAAACTAAAGTTCTACAAACGACTAAAACGTTCCTGAACATCCTTCGCACTGTGTATGCCTGTTTTAGGCAAGAAGCCAATTTTTTATTCCAATATTTGCCGTACGTCCTATACAAACAGATAATTTTTTCTTTTTAATCTTGAAACCAAAACCGAGTCGTCTTTTTCTCATTTTTTTCCTAGAAATCGCATGCTCGCTTGCATTGGCAACCTTTCAACCGATATCATACTATATCATATGCAGGAAAACCTTGCAAAATGTCCACTCTGGTGCGTTTGAGCGTTATACATCAAAGGCTAAAAAGGTGTCAACGGGAGACACACACCCGAGATTATAACCGGGTCTCTTCTACGAAGAAGAAAAATGCACCGTCCACTGCACTGCGAGAAGACGGTCTGAAAGTAAACAGATTATTATTTTATGGCAACTTACAACAAATGAGTGCCGTGCATTAGCGGTTTACAGTGAAAAAATACCTGTAGTTGTTTCGGACCCCGGGACGATCACACAACCTGTAATTGAGGAGCCGCTTCACTGTCGTATTGGCGATACTATACAGTCGACCAGGACGCAAAAGTTTTCGAAAACATTGCAATGTCGTCAATGATGTTAAATCAGGCATTTTAAATTGTTAATACTGAAAATACATACCAGTGTCCACAAACAAAACGACTGTCACACTTCATTTCGACAAAGTGTCGGACTGGACAAAAATTAAAGCAGACAACTGGAACTGTTCAGTGCCATTTGTTAATCTCAATAACTGCCTTATCTTGATAATAGAATTTGAATACAGAAAACATTAAAGTGCATTGGTTTATTTTTGACGAATGAGTTTGACCGGCCTTAGAAAAAGAATTGGTGATCGGAAGGCCGCGTGAATTACGCCGCTCTAAAGAGGCAGAAATCAGGTCTCCAGAAGCCATTGCAGACCAGTCAGGCGAGTTTATTTTTGCTACAAAATTACGGAAAATGACTAATCAACAGTAAACGCAGTTTCTAAGACAAGATAATCTGCTTCATGATTTTCACTCCGACGTCCATGGAAGCAGTTCGCGTGTGAAAAATATTTCAACAATGTGGGATTCTTGACTTAAGTCGTTGATGGAATGAATGCAGTTCATGTATTCATCAACGCCTTTATGCAGACATTTTATAACCTGCCCTATCACAGTCCGTGTATAAAGTCGTCGCAGCACTCGTCGGGTCTTAGCACGTGAAGTGGAGGAAACCGTAGCGGACGCACTTTCGTCGCGTTCCCACTCGCTGCACAGCAGCCAGGATCTGCTTCACCAATCCCCCTACTATTCATCAGTCTTCCTTTCTTGTCAACCTATGTATTTGATGACGAAACAGCCCCTCTTGGCAATGCTGCCACGTCTCCTCCTCCTCACCACCGTAAGTGAGGCAAACCCTGGACCTCCTTGGTACTGCTCCTACAGTGAAGTCCGCCTCGGCCCCCGCCACTGTTCTGTACATTGCAGCTCCAGCCATAATAGGGTCCATCTTCGCTGCAATGGCCTCGCCAACTCTGAACTGCCTTAATTTGCTTCAGATTTCCCGGACTTTACCTGCACCTAAGCCTCCTACCCTTCCTGTCTTCTGCTCAAGACTCAAATCAGGCCACGCCGCCTAGACTTGAGCTTCTTCAGTTCACCGCTTATGGCCTACTCGGTTAGCTTGACCAGTTCCTCACATTCATGCGTTCGCACAGCATAGCTCTAGCACTTATCCGAGAGACAAAGTGGTAAAACTTCACGAAAGTCCCCTCCTGTGCTGACTATACGGTCGTCCGCCAGGACCACAGTCGCAAAGAACGTGGAGGCTTGGCTTTCTTAGTGGAGAAATATATTGCCCACCATCAGCTCTCCATGCATGGTGCCGACCACATGGATGTATTGGCTATTTCTCTCGATATTGGCCCGGTGCCGCTAAGCATCGTGAATATCTGCACCCCTCCATTGCTCTCTACTTACTTTTGGCGACAGCTTGGTGTGAGGTGACTTCTTATTGCCCAATTGCTCTCCCCAGTGTGTTGGCGAAGATCGTGGCATGGCCCATCCACCCAATTCTGAAGCCCACGGGGGATCTGTCTGGCCATCAACATGGTTTCCGATCGGGTTATGGTATCATAATGGCGCTTATCGACAATCAACAGAATCCCGACTCATGCACTGTGGCAATCTCATTCATCCGGTCATGCGCTTTCGAATGCGTTCGGAATTATCAGCTGCTGTAGGTTTTGGTCTCCTTGAACCTCCAGACTGGCCTGGTCCGATGGTTTGTGGCTTGCATTTGTGGCCGCCACGAACGCGTCCTATTTCGTGGCCCACACTCTAAGCCCCGCAAACAGGCCTGCAGCGTTCCTCAAGGCTCTGTGCTCAGTCTGTGCTCTTCAACATCTACGAGAGATCCATCTCCCCTGCGTAAAAGTATCGTATGCAGACTATTTTTGGTTCTTTTTCCAGCTTAATCATATCAAGCAGGCTGTGGAGCTGCTGTTGGAAGTCATGCCTGATGACAAAAACTTCGTCACGCAGTGCGGAATGACGATCTTGGCAGCCAATTCGTTCGTCTTTCTTTTTACCCTGGGCCAAAAAGAGTTCAATCGTCACCGGGTCATCACCATCAACGGTGCGTCTTTACCACTTTGCCGTAAGCCCAAGCTCCTTGGCATGCGTTTCGACCTCCTTTTTACGCTCGTGGACCATGCCAGAAAGGTTGCAGGCAAAGTGAGCCGTTCTAGAGGGCAAAAAAGACTTTAAGGAGCACATTAAAAACACTGGCCAAGCCGCACCTCACCTATGCAGCATTAATATCATCTCCTACGATAAACTCCTTTAGGCTCTGCCACCTTCCGTTGGCATGGAACGCTGCTCTTCGCATGATCACGGGCTGCTGTAAAATATCGGCTATCGACCATTTTCATGCAGATGCTTCTGTTCAGCAGTTATGGTTCACCTGTTTTCAACCCGTCTATCCTAATCAGCACCGTTGCCACTTTCCTCAGCCCAGCTGCAAAGTTCGGCTGTTTGTTCAAGCTCTCCACAAGGAAGCTAACGCTTCGTTTCTCTCGGATTTACCCGTTGATGGCTCTGTAACCAATACAGGCTTCCAGCGTCCTTACAAGTGAACATTTTTCGATGAAAAAAGAGGCTATAAACCCCGAGCATTTTGGGCGGCTATCTGTTAGGACGGCCTAACGAACAGCCTTACCAAGTAATAGCTTACAAGCTATAGCCGCACTCCAAGCAGGCTATCGATCAGCCTACATGGGCGAATGTACACATGCCGTCAATCAATCGATAATTCAAATTTTCAGTTGCAGTCAGTCGTCGCGTTTTCAGCCAGTAACCCTGTTGGCCTATCTAGAAGAGGATTCGATTGGCTCAAGAGACATCGTTTGCACGCGTTTGTCCTAAATAGGTTGTGCCTCAGATACTAAAAGTCTTCTGCCATTGCACACTTCTTGTCATGTTTTTCCTTTTGGGGGCTCACACAAAGCGTTATAGGGCGGTGATATCCCCGCGTGAGCTTCCATCAAAACATTATCTGCCTCAAACTGCGGCCTCCGAACAACAACTCTCGAGGGTCAGTCACGGTATTTTGTTCAAATACAGAAAAGCAACTCAATAGTCCTTTGCTAATACCGACATCGGCTCGAGCAGTCCACACCCGACTGCTGTCTCGATTGTGGCGTCTTACTTACACAAATAAGCTTGCATTATCACCTCATGCAGATCGAACACAGATATGTGGGTTTATATCACATAATTTTTTCCTTCCAGAAATTATGTTAAAAATATACCGCATTTTTGTTCTCCCTATACTAGAATACTGCTGTCCGCTTTTTGGTCTCATGACCCAGCATTACCGTAGTAAGATTGAAAAGGTTCAGCGGGTTTTCACTCGTAAAATATTTTCTGTTTCTGGGTCTGGTATTTGTTATACAGATAGATGTCAATTAGCAAACATTAAATTTCTTTGGGTAAGAAGACTCGAAGCTGGTATATGCTTTCTGTTTTGCGTTAACAATAGTTCTCATCTCCCACAAATTAACGCTCTCCTTCCGGTAGACACACCTTACGCCACTCGTAACTCTTCAATGATAATTTTACCACCCCGGAGCTCCACATCTAACCGTTCTCGCTTTTTTACGTCCAAATATGCTTTTATTTGGAACAAAATTCCACTCGATCTTAGACTGC
>JAYGXS010000001.1:117689850-117717479 GCA_036362985.1 Ligula intestinalis | reverse complement strand
ATAATGAAGCTTTCACAGAATATAAAAACCAGCGCAGCAAGTTAAAATGTTGCTTTTCACAGGACAACGGGAAGTTGAGAAAGATTTACTCTATCGAGCAGTCAACATTTGGAATTGCTTTACAGCCACTAAAGGAAGACCACACATAACAGGAACCAAACTTTTGTTAGGAAAAATGATGAAGGTCTCGAAATTTCCGACTGTAAAAAGAAAGCCAACCATTTTCCAGAGTTCTTTCAGTCAGTTTTCACTACAGAAACTGTCTCCGTCACAATAAGTGACGAGATCGTGGGAGCACCAAATATTGAGGATATTTCGTTTGGAGAAATGACGGGTTTTTAAGCAAAGTTGGGTAGAAAGTTTGAGGCTGTCTGTCATCCACATGCCAAAATCTTTCTGTATTTACATTCCTTCCTTTACATTTTTTCATTTTTTGTTCTTAAAACCCGTCCCTTCTCCAAACAAAATATCCTCAATATTTGGTGTTCTTTGGCGGAATCCAAACTGGTATTAGTAATAATAATAATAATAATTTGTATATTTAAGGCCCAAGGGGCCCTGTCGTTACAAACTTAGTGCTATCGTGAAAATAAAAATAATAATGATAAGCAGTGAACTCTTATAAATAATTGTCATCGGCAGTAAAAAAAACTCCTAGATCGGTGGATGAGTTCAGCGGGCCACCGAGTTCAAAAAAGTTTAGGAGAAAAAACTGCCTTAATAGGTAAAAGGGTTTGATGTGGTTAGTTTGGGACCTGATGTTGAGGGTTCGGGACGTTTATGGTCATGGGAAAAAATAATATATCGTTGAGTTAGGAAGGGGTCATCCGGAAGGCAGGAGAAGGCAGTAGAAGTCAAGGCAACGTCATCGAGTTGCGACCCACCAGATTCCAGAGCCAATCGCGAAGACCACAGCGAAGGTTGCAAAAACGGAGAAGAATTCGCAGCCCTTGGAAGTGATGCTTGACTCTGCAGAGGGAAATGCTAACATATTTAGAAACCATTTTAGTATCCTGGGAAGAGCTTTAAATGCCAGGAGGACCCTTTTCTAAATCTACAACTTGCGTGTTTGGAAAGGAAACAGACAGTAACGACTTTATTTCCTCTAAATTTAAATGCTTATATAATTTGCCTTTAAAAATCGACAGTGTAGAAGACAGTCTAATATCGAGAGGAAGGTTGTTCCAAATAAAAGCATATTTGGAGGTAAAAAAGCGAGAACGGTTAGATGTGGAGCTATGGGGTGGTAAAATTATCATGGAAGAGTTACGAGTGGCATAAGGTCGGTCAACTGGAAGGAGAGCGTTAATTTGTGGGAGATTAGGACTATTGTGAACGCGAAACAGAAAGCATAGACCAGCTTCGAGTCTTCTTATCCAAAGAAATTTCATGTTTGCTAATTGACATCTATCTGTATAACACATAGCAGACCCAGAAACAGAAAATATTTTACGAGTGAAAACTCGCTGAACCTTTTCAATCTTACTACGGTCATGCTGGGTCATGAGGCCAAAAAGCGGGCAGCAGTATTCTAGTATAGGAAGAACAAACATGCGGTATAGTTTTAACTTCATTTCTGGAAGGAAAAAGTTATGCGATATAAACCCACATATCTGTGCGGCCTTGGCAGAAATTCGATCTGCATGAGGTGATAATGCAAGCTTATTCGTGTAAGTAAGACCCAAATCCTTTATCGTAGATCTTTCTAACAGTGGACTATTTTGGAAGATAATGGGTCCAGGAAGCCTTGCGGGACCAAAACTCAAGAAACTACATTTTGATGGAGAAAACTCCATCTGCCATGTTGCGCTCCAACTTGAGAGAGTACGCAAGTCTGCGTTAACTTTATCAACACAACTACTGGCCGTGTCCTTAGAAAATGAGTAAATACACTTAAGGTCATCAGCATAAATGAAATTTTCCGAATTATTTAGCACTGTTGAAATTTCATTTATGTAAAGAATGAAAAGGAGGGGACCTAAAACCGTGCCTTGTAATACACCACTCGTTATCGGCTGAGGCATCGAGTAGCTATTGCCTACTAAGACCTTCTGGCTGCGGTTAGACAGGTAGGAGGCAATGAAATCGAGGAGGGGAGGCCTGATGCCTAGGGCTTCCAGTTTCACTAAAAGGCGCCTATGAGGCACCTTGTCAAAAGCTTTACTAAGGTCAAAGTAAATCACGATGACTGATTGCTGTTCATTACGAAGTGAAGTAACCAGGTTAAGGAATGCTAAGTGGCAGGTTTCGCATGATCTTCCAGGTAGAAATCCATGCTGTGAGGCACTTAATAGTTTATTTTCTACACAAAAATCGAGAATTTGATTAAAAATGATCTTTTCCAGAAGTTTGGCTAGGGCCGGGGTTTTATGAACACCTCGGTAGTTATTTACGTCCGAACGAGATCCTGACTTGAAGACTGGAAGAATAATAGATGTCTTCCATGAGTCAGGAAAGAAACCGTTTAGAAGATAAGCTGAGAATAGATAACTAAGCAATCGGGGGAAGCTGAATACTCTCTTGATAAGTGAATTTGGAAGGCCGTTAGTTCCCGAGGAGTGCGAGTTTTTTAGACGGATAATGTGCTTACGAATTACTTCTATGGAGAAATCTATGGTACTGATAGTATTGACTGAGCATGGCTGAAACGACGGGACCGGTTCAGATTCCGTCGTAAGGTGTTTTGCAAAGAACGCATTGAACAGTTCAGCCTTCTCAGACTCATCTTGCACAAAGTTTTTATTTTCATTCAGTAAGGGGGGGATTTCGTGACCTCGTTTAGCGGAGGACCGACGGCGGAACAGTTGGGCAATCGATTTTGCAGAGTTTAACTCGCTGAGTGCGCAAGATTCCCTATGTTTGTCACGTGTAAGACGAATCTTAGACGCTAATTCGAAAATCTCTGCGATTCTAAGGTGCACCGATAATGAACTAGTAGACTGGTCTTTCAACTGTCTTTGCAATTTCGTCAGTCTAGACATAAGAAAATGAGGAACGGTGGGGTCCGAAGTATAAGGCTTAACAATTTTGATCGGCACAAATTCCAAAATGCTATTTGAAATTGCCGTCATTAAGTCACCGAGAATTGTTACACTGTTCGTGGAGGAAAGCTCCTGCCAGTCTAGTGAGTCCATAAAGTTGTTAATTAAATTAATATCAGCTAGGTCAAACGCACGGTAGGTACGAGTGGTGCTATTTTTTTTCGTAGAAGCAAGCGGAAGGCAACAATGGATCAAAGTATGGTCACTTGGGAAGAGGTTCTGATTGTAGTCAACAAAAAGGGGGAAAATGGCATTAGTGAAAATTAAATCTAAAATATGCTGATCCCTTGTTGGGGAACAGACCAACTGAGACCAGTTTGAAAAATTGATGGTATCTAGGAAGGGCTGAAATCTGGATGGACAACAGTTCAATGACCAATCAATTTCGGGAAAGTTGAAATCCCCTGCGATAACTTTAGCATCAAAGGCGGACTCCGAAATCAGCCTAAATATTTCGCAAAGCTTTTCATCATCTTCCGATGATGAGTTAGACGGACTATAAATGCATCCAATAATCGCCTTTTGACGTGGAGACAGGATAATGGATGCACAGCAGTAATTGCCCGAGAATGACTCAGCATCTAGGTTGAAGGGGAAATGCTTAAAAATAGCTTTAATATAGAGAAGACAACCACCACCACGTTTACTAGGGCGGTCTTGACGGTCGAAATCATACTCGTCTATTATGAGTAAAGCATCAGAAATTACTGGATGGGTCCACGACTCTGTAATGCATATAACATCTGGCTTCAGCTCAAGCGCAATAGCTCTAAGCTGAGCCATCTTATTTAAAACATATCTTGCATTTAGCAGGATGATATCTAGTGAAGCTTGAGTAATCGAACTAGGGTTATCTTTATTTAGTAATAAAAATTTGGAGGTGGGTAATTTGGTTGGAAGTTTGGAGAATAGCCATCGACTGGAGCAGGACAATTAACATAAGAAAGCTGAGGGGGATAGCTGAAAGCTGCAGGTAGACAGCTCTGTGAGATCGATGGGCCATAGGGATATGTGCCGTGGTGAGTTTGCTGATAGTTACCGGGAAATTGGGAAAACCAAGACGGGAAAGAGAGGCTGGAGGGCGAGGTAAGGTAACTATGAGGATTAAGCGATGGAAAGCCTGGCCCAGTATGATACTTGTGATAAGTAGGGTAACTTATATGTTTGTTAGCTTCCTGTTGTAAAGGCTTAGTTAGTGTTTGGGAAGGCTGCATGCTCGCGGTTGAGTTCCGGATCCCACCCTTTCGACGACCTGAATTGGGTGCTTTAATAGAAGGTTTGGGAGGACTCTGATCGAGTATCGAAGCTGTTGGTCTACCTGACGTAAAAGGCTTTTCGAAATTTCAAGGAGGGCTACCAGAATTACTAGCTATGGCAACTGGAGAAGCATTAAAGTTGGAAGTAGACGGGGATATCTGGTGACTTGAGGGGGATGAGACAGTTGCTGTACTGGGGAGCAGTAATCTAGGTTTGGCAGGAATAAAAGTACATGGCTCGCTAGGCTTCCTAGGGCTACGACCAGGAACTTGAGCCGGTTGCGGTGAAATTACTATTTTATTCGAAGAACTTGACGCTATTCTTCGCTCCATTGGAGTGAGATCATGACAGAGGAAATACATTGCATTTCTCAGATATTTGGAAACAAGCTCTTGCTGTTTAAAAATTGCGTCTATTTCAATGGGTGAAAATAGCTTGACTAAAATGGGTGGGTTTTTACTGCGAGATGACAGTCTTATAGCCTCTGCTATTTTACAGTTAAATCCACAGGAGCAGAGGAAATGCATTGCAACGTCCATTGGCCTAATTGATTTCGGAACGTTTTTCAGAATAAAATTGTACGACCTTTTTTGTCTATCCTGTGACTCACTTGCGACCAAATTAACGAGACTATCTAAACGTTTGCATTCCTGAGAGGAAACTGCAGCGATATTCCCATCAAATAGGGTCCCAAGGATTGAGAGAACTGACCCAAATTTCAACATAAACTCGCTGCAATTTTTCATTGCAGACAAATCTATTTGCTCGGCAGTCAGATCAGGCTGAATACTGATGTCAGGCTGAAGACTGATATCAGTAATGATGTTTGCCTTTCGCAGACACCGCTTGGGTCTGGAATTCTGTGGCTTCCTACTGAATGAAAGTGTCGCCTTCATACTTTTCGAAGCAACAAGTAGACTAATCACGAAAACAGTTGGGAATTCAGAATAATACTAGAAGTACAAAACAAATGATTTGTACAGCGTTCTATGAAACAGAGGACAATATCTGACCAAATCAACGAAGGAGTTTGGTAGCAGATTTTGGCTAAGATAGTCAAATGTTACTTACTGATAATTTATTTAAGAAAACCAAAGACTTTGAGTCGTTTCTTCTCTTATATAAATCAATTTATAATAAAGCTTCACTTATCTTCGAATTTGAACAAACCGCGTTCAAGGTCAGCGTTCAAGGTGGGGTAATTAACTGTTGATGAGGGAAAGCAAAATGTGTAGGGCGAGGGATCAATTATCGGTCATAGGGGCGGGGGAGGGAAGGTAGCAGGGAGGGAAGGAGGGACAGGACGACCAGTGCCATGAGTCCGGAGATACCCGCGCAGGGCAACATATGAGGGCGCCAGCTCGATGCATCGGTTAACTAAGTTGTCATCCGACGCCCAGGCTTCAATTAGCTCTCGGCCCGTCTTGCTGCTTGCGTGGGCAATTATCTTCACTGCTGCAAAGTTGAACTCATGACCCGCTCCGTAGGTGTGGGTGGCCACTTGTGAAGAGTCATCACCCCGTTGAACAGCCGCCTTGTGTTCCTGTATGCGCAAACTTAGCATGCGTCCAGTTTGTCCCGTGTAGTTTACAGGGCAGTTTAGACACGGTATGCGATACACCACACCCGACTGCTCACTGGGATTTAGCCGATCTTTGATCCTCATGACCCGGCTGCGCATTGTAGCCTTGGGACGATGCGCAATTCCAACGCCTAGTCCTGCGGCAATACGCTCGGTCGCTTCTGACACGTCCTTGATATATGGCAGCGCATGCCAAATCGTGGGAGGAGGTTCTGTTTGGATCCTCGGAGGGCGGGATAACTTTTTCTACCGAAAACTCGTTGTCTGTTAAAATATCAGGGTCTGAGAGGGGATGGACACTGGTGTTATTGTTCGCTGCTGTTTAGCATATACTCCCCGGTATTGTGATGCCAAGGCCTGCGCTTTCTCTCCGTCCGATAGCATGCGCTGACCATCCGCTGCAATTAGATCTGGGATTCCAGGTTAAGCTCTACGACGACGGTTGATATAGGCGTGGAACCGCTTTGACTGAGAGAGGATACTTCCAGTATGGCATGTTCGTAATCCTTTTAACCTTGCCTTATAACGGCATGGCATCTATTACGCACTCGTTTATAGCGATCAAATGCAGATTGCGTTCCGAGTAAACGAAATGCTTTCCACGCTCGGTCGCGCCTTCGCAATAACCCTTGAGCTGTTCGGCTGATCCAGGGTGGAAATAACCGGGACGAGCCAGGGACAGACATTGGAGTAAACTCCGCGACAAGTGCAGTAACGTTAGATTTCAAAAGTGCCCATTTTTCCTCTACAGAGGCATCGGTAAGCACCGCCCATAGTAAAAGTGGAGCAGCTTGACGCATGCCGTTAAAGTCCGTACGCCAAACATTTGGCCATGGTGGTCTTCGGGGTCTAACTGTTGGTCGTGAAAGCAGATAGTGCGCGGAAACGATGCAATGATCACCAGTGGCCAGTGGGTTCGAGATGGTGACCTTCGAAATTTCATCATGCTGGTTGGTTAAAATTAAATCTAAACACGATGACGAGGAAGCTGATATCCGCGTAGGCGACAGTACATGTTGCACAAGACCATTGACCGAAACAACATCCAGAAAAGCGTTGTTAAGACAGTTTGGAGATGTGGATACTGGGGGTGCCGTAGACCAATTAACCGAAGGAAGGTTAAAGTCGCCCAAAATACAAACATGAGAAGATGATGCGTATTCAGCGAACGTGTCGAGCCAGGCCAGAGACGTAGTGCTAGGACTCCTGTACACGACACCCACCATTACAAGTGATTCGCGGGAGCTGTAGACTGACACCCAGAGTTGTTCAACGAGGCCTTCACCTCCAAGGCTTCGGATAACCTTGTTTTGAAGGTCCTGTCTCACGTACAATGCGACCCCCCATACGCAGGACCGGTTCTATCGGTTCGGTAAACGTTGTAGCCAGGAATGTGAACTTCAGCGTCACCAATATCAGGATAGAGCCAAGTTTCCGTAATTCCAAAGAAGAACGGCCTTTGGTTGTTAACCCAATGGGAGAGCTCGGCGAGTTTGGGAAGCAAGCTTCGGGCATTGATTAAACCGATTGGGGAGGCTGTTCGACTGAGTTGTCTAACAACATCACGATCAATGGTGCAGTGAGGAGACGGCGTCTCCTCATAACTCGAAAATTTCGGATTATCAGGTCCGTTTTGCCGGTGAGTGTCCGACGCTTTAGCTCTTGGACGGCCATGCGGCGTTTTTCCCGTTCTTCGGGTGAGAGGTCGGGTTTTGCTGATACTGGTAGGCCCTTGAGCTTATAACATCTTGACAGCCATTTTTTAGCAATCACAGATGACTCGAATATGAGCTTTAGTGGACGTGGGCGGCTTTCTGATTTGGCACCGAGTCGAATCATTTGGTTAACCGCGATTTCCTCACCAGCATTCTCCAACAGCCGTTGCAAAATGAGATCGATCGCAACTTTGTCAAAGTTTAATCGAGAGATTGCATCGCCTTCTGTCGGTTCAGGAACGTTGAACATGATCAGACAACTGTCATGTTGTCTCACTTCAGCAGTTGGTCGTTTCACCGACATAGATGTGGGAGCTGCAGCAACAACCGGGGTGTTCATGCACTTCGGCACACTAGTTGATGGGGTCTGCTCCGGAATCGAGTCGGGGGCGGGAACAGGCACGGGTGGGTTGGTTTCTCTCTGTCGTCTAGACCTCGTGGGCTTTTTGGTTACAGGAACAAAAGGTGGAGAGGGACATGTCGTGTCACCCCGGCCAACAGAATCTGCAGCTGAAGGGGCTATAATAGGTAGAACTGTCGCCTCGTCCACAACTGCTTGGACTGTGCCGGCATGGATAGTGGAAAGATGGAGTGCAGATAGGGTTTTACATGACTCACAGTAGATGAAGAAGCATTGAACATCGAATTCTCTGAGAATTTCGTACCGTGTGGCGGTCACAGCTAAACAAGCAATATGGAACCAGCTGGAACAGCCCTGGCACTGGACGGCTTTCGTCCGACGTGTGACATTGCAGTTACATAGAGGACATTTAGTAGAATTCGTCATTGTGAGAAATAAGTGGATTCCAGATAAAAAAGATCTAATAAAGAAGATTTGTATAATGAATACACAGACTAAAAGCCTTTCTTCTTGTAAATAGATCGATTTATAGAAATCGTCCCCGTTGTCTCAAAATTTGAACCAACCGCGGTCAAGTTCGCCGATAGGGAGTTCAAAGGCGTTTGCCTATATTTCATTTAATAAATTGACTTGACTCGACACAAGGTGTTCACGAAAAGTAAGATGCATCCGCAAACACGCCTTTGACACGCTTTGACAACTCTTGCCTAGGGCGAAAAACTCGTGTTAAGATCAAACTAAATGCGTTCTAATAGGGGTGGGGGACTACGTGCATCTAGTGCACTCCGAGTAAGCACTGAGAGGGGGCTGGCTACTAAAAACATTCGATTTAATCAAGCCTGCTCAGAGAACACTAGATGTATGTAGTCGTCCCTCTACCCAGCCCCCCTTATTAGAACACATTTAGCTTGATCTGTACGCGGGTTTTTCGCCCTAGACATACGCCGGCAAAATTTACCGAAGCAAAACATCGATCCAGGCACCATATTTGGAGAGTGCGGGTAGGGGCAAACGTACGAATTGTGCGTGCGCGTAGAATTTTTCTTGGATGGGGGAGGAGGGCTGGTGCGTGTGGTTTGATCATCGACTTCGATTACGGCTTGTAACCCCCCCTTCCCAACGCACGGAATACCACCCATATAGGTAATCACGCAACTCTTGTACCAACGGCTATAGGGGTCTATTCGCCTGTATCCCTTGTTCAGAATGGAACCAATTTATCCTTTGGTACTAGAACATTGCTATAAGGACATTAACGAACGAACAGATACTGCTGCATCAGCTAGCAAACTGTACGTACAATCGCGCTTGCATAAAATAGAGACCACTGACTATAAAAAATACGGAGATCAAACGAAAAATCTAAATTTTCCTTCAAAGAACTGAGACTATTTCATTCCTTTTTTTGACTGGGCTGAAATTCAAACAAACTAGAAGAAAAACTTTTTATTGGATATCCTAATCAAATAATAATGTCGTTTACTCAAGCTGCCTACTAAAGATTTTACTAAAGTCTTCGGCTAGAAGAAAACATTTTTATTCGCTGGGTATATTTTATGGATGGAGCACCCGCAGTGCGTTTGAGCGAGTCAGAAAGTGTCAAACTTTACACCGACACTTATTCAGTGGATGTGAGTTTCGCGAAATATTAATAGCGTATTTAAAAATTAATTTCGTGGCTTTTGACCATAAGTTAATATTTATTGCATTTTGAAGTCTCCTATTAAGGCATTTTGTGCCTTGGTTTCCTTCTCTCAATTGTGTTTTATTTGTCAGTAGTAGTTATAACTAACACTATACTACTTTAGTGGTATAAAATCCTGTCCTCCTCGTTAAATAATTAGATGATGAATTGTATGAAGGCTTTCCACAATGTCCTGCTAGACCATTAGACCTAAAGGAAACCGAAAAATCACTCAGAATTCTAGATTCTGTATAATTTGCAATTTAGCCGTAATCAAAACAGCGCGTGACCGCTTAAATAGTCGAAAACAAGAGAACAATAGAATGCGTAACACAGAAAGTGGAATGAGAGTTTTCTAGAAACAATAAAATTGACGGCTGTGGACTGTGCAGTCAGGCAATTGAACAACCGCCAAAGGACTGCAGAAAGAGCAACAAGGATACAAGTAGATAATAAAGTCGTCAACCATCGACGAAAAATAAAGCCGAACCTAGATAATGCTTACATATCTTACGTGCAGGCACAGTGGTTAACTATTGGCCTTATCATTTCCTCCGTCTGTGATACACTGAGAATGTCATCTGCCTAGCTCGTGAGTGCAGATGTAGCCTATACAGCCAGTAAAAACGCTCACTGATATGGAAAATTTGACTTATTTAGAAGAAGGGATAGCTGTCTACAGTTTAAGTGCCATTAGCCGTCTCGTACGTTTGACTGAGACCTGCGCGTAGCCTTATCTGTTCAAGGCGGTGTAAGCTGAATCCTTTCAGGTTCTCTGCATCACAGAAGTGTCAGAGCCAACAAACGAGCTCTGTTTTGCATCGAATCTTTCATTAAACCCATGCTACAAAGGCAAACCAGGATAAAAATTTTAGAATAAGAATGAATAAAAGTTGTGTAAACGACATAGAGTTTCTCTTCGTTTAGTTTTTACAAATATTTTCGAACGAGGATACCTTTGTATGTCTTAGCGGCGTTCAGTAAGTTTGCTTCATCCACAGTTGTTGAACTTTATTAATCAATGACCTCATTGGCACCACGAATCATCTCATATCCCGGGGTGGTATATAGGCACCATTTGAGTTGCTTCAATCAAATTGCGATCGTATTACACTTAACAAATTTATTTGTACTCTCTTCGGCTATTGGCCATTGAATATTCGATCGTCCTCGTATTTTTATTGCTGCCCAATATTAAAAATTATCTCAGAAGTACGTTAACATAGAAAGAACAAATTTGGCAAACGCAAACGTCGAGACAGAGGAAAGATTTGATGATTCTAGCTGACAGTATGGTAGTGCGTACAATGTGTTTTCTCCATTCAATGCATAACCAGAGCATTAACGTTGTTTTACATATCCGACACTTTCTGACAGAAATGTAGACATTAAGAAGTGGCCAACATAATTAATTTCGATGATAAGTTCATACCAAAATGCAGTCGTGTTTAATTGGAGAGGGACCTTCGCAGACCTGTATATAGCATGAAGTGTGCGCTTCCTTCTGTGCCTTTTAACTCCAACTTGGAACACTGGCCTGAATCACTAGCCTTGTCCATTTGACAACAACTTCGCCCCGGATTATTTAGAACCGTCTAGTTGTTTATATTACCAGCCATCGATTCTGAGATGTGCCCTAGCCAATTCCGAGATGCAGCTGTAAAGCATATTAGACTTCCCAACGTTTATAGACAAACGGACGGAATCAGCGTAACAAGAGACTGCAGGTAGCAAGCGTTTCTAGTTAGCAAGGCAATATCGTCAGCATAATCGAGATCATTCTGCTCGCGTCCGAATGCGAACTCAAAACCGTCAAATTATCGCCGGACCATAACAAAATCCAGATAGTGGCGTAATTGAACAGAATGAACAACATAATATCAGTCCGTGATATGCCAGAGAGCATATAAAACAGTTGGATAAATTTCTGGCATACCATATGGTTTCAGTATCCGCCAAAGTGGTGAACGCAATCTAACTCAGGGGCAAAATTAACAAAGCAGACACCCGTCAGTTGCTGTCGATGATTTCGGAATTCAACGGCGAGCCTTTGTGCATGTCTAGTCTGCGCATCTCCGCTTATCTGGAAACTTGGCCTAATCGAGCCTCGATACTGGGTCACAGACACCCTGGAATCACCTGAACAGGACAATTACGACGAATTTTGCAGTACGTTCCACAATGTGTCTTATCTTAAGACAAGCACACCGTCTGCGATTTCCCGCCATCAGGAACAACATAATCTTCCTACATTTACCTCACTAGCTCGAGTGTTGTTACAACAGGTCTAACATCCTCTTCAGCAAATACCATCGCAACGCGTGCCCTTCTATGAAAGGCAAGTTGTATGGCACTGTTAGAGATGGTGAAGAGGAGCGAGGGCCTAGCAGGCCCATAATCGGAGTCATGAAAATGCGCGAGGTGTTCATGCCAACCTTTATCCACTTTTAAAAAACAAAGTCGTCGTTCTCATCGCGAATAATCACTCAATGCAGAGAGCTTTTCACTTACTTCGCTCTTACTCAGTAACCTGGTTGGGCGCAGCGAGCAGAGCTTTGAAAGGATACTTGGATAGGCTGGAGAGGGAAAAAAATCTGGCGCAGAGGTGACTGGGGAAGTATTTAGTAGTAATTGGAGATGGTGTGGCCATTGCCCTCTCGCAACAAGCGAGCCGCGCACTACTTGCCTGGGGACCAGTCAATGAACATATGGCTTATGTGCGCTTGAAGGGCCGCTTCACAAACATAGCTATGGTCGCGGTATATGCACCAACGTCCGCTGCTGACCAGCATGATAAAGAGATGTTTTCCTCACAGCTACAGACATTGGTTGAAAGGCTTCCTTGCCGCGATTGGCTTGTTGTTGCAGAGGATTAGAATGACTGAACTGGGCCAGGTGACTCCAAAAACGGCCATCTTATCGGCCGCTTTGGGCTTGGTTCTCGATGTGAGAATGGGGACGTATTACTGAACTTTGTTGAACGGAACTGACTGTTTGTAACGAACACGTGCTTCCAACATCGCAACAAACACTTGCTGATCTGGTTCTCCAACGACGGTCATACAGCGAGTCAGATTGCCTATATTTCAGTCAGCTCAAGATTCCGCAGCTGGGTTCATGTTAGTCGGTCGCTGCGTGGTGCTGAGACTAGTAATGCCCATGGCTCTGACGACGTCCTTGTTTGGACACGCTTGAAATCTCACCTCTCATTTGCACCTAAAGTGCCCCGCGCTACACACCTCGATATCGCAAAAATCCGGCAACCCAACACCGCTGAGGCCCTAAACAGAGAAATCCGGTCCTGTTTCACGACCCGCGCCGACAGAGAATGGGGTTACCCATGGTCCTTACTGAAAACGTCAGTCTATGCAGCAGCCGAGAAAATTCTTGGATGCACCCAGCGGCGCCACAGTAATTGGATTAGCGGACGAACCCTGCAGTTGTCTGCGGAGACAGCCCGAGCTAAGGGCCAAAAAGACGATTCTTTCCGTCAGTTCAGAAAGATGACGTCAACATCGGCCAGAGAGGATCGAAAGAAATACTGGATTGAAATTGCAACTTCCATGGAGCAGGCCTCAAACGTTGGTGATACTCAAAAGCTCTACCAACTTATTCGCCAGGCTAGTGGTAAACTGTCTTCACTGAGTGACTCAGTTCGTGATTTGAATGACAAATTTATTGCTGACAACGCGACCAAGATCGAACGCTGGCGTGAGCATTTTGAGCACCTCAACTTCGATACGGAGCCCACCGCTCCCTGCTCCTACCTACGGTGGAGCCTCCTCCATCTTTGATTTATCCAGTGTCATGCGAACTGCCTTCTGAAGCAGAAATCGCCGATGCAATAAAAGACTGCGCAAAAATAAAGCACCTGGAGAGGACGGCATACCCGCTAAAATCTACAAGTCCTGTGCTGACACTGGCGCCTTGGCTCCATGAGGTGATTGGACAAGCATGAAGAAACGAGACCGCTCCTGATGACTGGGGCTCAGGCATTCTTGTGCCTGTCCACAAGGAGGGAGACAAGACAAAATGTGAGAAATAACGTGGCATAAGTCTCATCGACATTACTGCGAAGATTTCCGCTATTGTTCTCCTCAGACGGTTCCAGTCCGTGCACGACTCCAGGACGCGACCCAACCAGGCCGGATTTCACGCTAGGCGTGGATATGTGTATCAGATATTTACACTGAGACGGATCCTTGAATTCTGCCATAGCTACCAATAACCAACGGCCATTTGCTTTGTTGACTTTGCCGCTGCGTTCGACTCAGTTCACCGTGACTCCCTAAGACGAATAATGGCATTTAATAGTAAACCACCAAAACTAATCGCCATCATCAAGGAATACTACCACCCCACCACTGCGCGGGATTTAGTCCACAACAACCTCTCAGAACCCTTCGCTATTCGGTCAGGCGTTCGGCAAGGCTGTGTCCTGTCGCCAATCCTCTTTAACTACGTCACTGACTGAGTTCTCTGGAAGGCCCTACAAGAAGATGACGGTATTGAGCTTGCACCGGGGCGCCGGTTGACTGACCTTGACTATGCCGATGATATCGCTTTACTACCATCAAGCTTTGGCCATCTCCAGTCCATGGTGTTATGGGTAAACGAGGTCACGAAAACAGTCGGTTTGTCTATAAACGCTGGGAAGCCCAAAGTGTTTTCATACTGCATCCCTACCGAAGAAAAGGCACCTCTCGATATTATTGGCTGTCAACTTGAAGAAGTCGACAGTTTCAAATACTTGGGAGCGAGGTTACTGCCTGTGGCAGCTGTCTCAATATCCCGCCAGGTTTGGCCTAGTGGCTGCTGTAAAGTTTTCTGTCCTCCTTCCGTCCCAACGGCCTTCACAGGCTTGTTAACTAACAGACGCCACAACAAAGCACGCCCCCCCCAGATTTGACCTCAGCACAGTCAATACCACACCTGCAGGCAGCACTTACCTGGCGCGCGCCGGCCAGCCTGCCTTTCCACTCATGGTCAATGTTCCCCTGACTGGCCCTTTGACCTGCCCAATCAGACATCACACACGCACCCCCGCATCTTGATGCCACCATCACCATCACCACCACCCACTGGAGAAAGCTCGCCCCCGATTCGCCACACCAGGTCTGACCGTCGTGTTCACTGGCCCGACAGATTTGAGGCTGGCTAGATTATCAACGCCTCCACTCCGTTTGGCGTCTGGGGGGGAGGGGGAGCTGTGGCAGCTGTCTCAGTGTCCCGCCAGGTTTGACCTAGTGGTTGCTGTTGTGTCTCCTTTTTCCCCTTCCGTCCGAGCGGCCCTCACAGGCTTGTTAACTAGCAGACACAACAACAACACAGTCAAGGCCACATCTGCAGACAGCGCTTACCTTGCGCTCACCGGCTCCGTCTGCCTCTCCATCCATTGTTATTGTTCTCGTGACTGGGCCTTTGACCTGACCAATCAGACATCCCACACGCACGCCCGCACCCTCACACGAACAGTGGCAAATGCATACACAAGACACCATGGTGACCTTGCACACCGAACGGTTGCATCACACACACCGCTTCAGACAAGCTCCCAGACGGACATTTTTATCGCTCGCAAGCAAACAGCCCCTTCACGGCAACTTGCCTTGTGTACTAATAAACTAGTCCTAAGATTTCGACTGCTTTCTCCTATCGCACACGGAATACTCCTAGTGTAGTGGTTGTAGTAGATCTCTCATACTAGATCGCTACATGCCGAATGGGCAAAGTAAGGATGACATTGTCTCCCGAATTGATGCAGCACGACGAGTGTTCTCCAGCCTTCGGAAGTGCCTATGGACCCGACGCGATATTTCTATCTCAGCAAAGATCCGCGTGTACCGAGAATCTGTGCGGTCCGTTCTCCTATACAGATGCAAATGCTGAGCTATGCGCCTGGACGATGAACAGAAGCGAGAAGTCTTTGACCACTACTGTCTAAAAAGCATCCTTCGAGTGAAGTACACCGACTTCGCCTCAAATAAAGCAGTCCGCACTCGCTGTGACAACATCACAAGGATATCCCAGGCCATTCAGGAAAGATGGCTGAGGTGGTTTGGATACGTTGTTCGTTGCCAACTTTAAGAGCTCAGTGCTAGTGCCCTCGAATTGAAACCTTTGCCTAATTGGAAACGTCGAAGAGGGGGTCAATTCAAAACCTGGCTTGACTTAGTCTGTCAAGACATAGAAGTGGTCCTTAGACCTTCGGTATTCGGTCTCCGGTGGTGACGAAGAGAATGGGTCGAACTGTCCAGGTCTGCGGCCACGGATCGTCGCGCGTGGAGAAGCACCATACGGGACATACTTGAGGCCGGCTAGATCAGTCATGATCGCAGCCGTAACGAGTACAAGTAATTGGAATAATCAAGCTACTCAAAATTTGAGTTTGACTCGGTTTTCAGCAATCCACTCACAATTTTCATAGCGAACAGTCACTCAGCTCAGAGAGTTTCCCATTTATTTCGTGGTTGGGATTTCCTGTGTTACTGGCTTTTAAATCCTGTTCCGCAGAGGTAGTTGTTTCAGCCCAATATATAAAATTAGTCATTTTTTATAGACTTTGCCGCCTCTTTCCGAAGTTTCGGTACTAGGGACGGTCGCTTTTTACAGACAACAGCAGGGTCTCGCTGCTCATCCAATCGGTAAGACTTTACAATGTCAACACCGCCTGCTATGGTTTACCCATCTGTGGAATCTTGAACCAACTAGACTGTGGGCAAGCTGACTGGTCTTATAGTCGTCGTTCGAATGTCAGGTTGGCAGATGTTTGTGCCGATGCTGGAAGCATGCATCACCTCTGGACTCACTGTTTATCCAACACCTTGGGTACCAGGTAACACGTCTTCATGGCTTCGATATGTGATTTGGCATTCGACAGAAATGCAGCGCGTTGTGCATTCCCTTCAATTGCGCCTTTGCAGTTTTGGGTTTGCACCTGGAGGCCGCCTGACTGACGTCGACTAGACCCACCGTGCCGTGGTGGCGGCCCACCTTAACCTCCGCCGCCACCATCAAGCAAGCAAACGGTATTTCTGGTTTCTCTGACGTAGTTCGTTTCTCCGAAATTGCACTAAATCCATAAATCGACTTCAACCGTTTCCTGCCACGCCAATGTGATTTCGGCTGCCTGACCCGGCGTCTGATGGTTGATTCTAGTCTGCATGCAACCCGAACGCGAATATCTGAGCACGCAGCAGCGGTCAAAAGCGGTAGCGGTTCACTTGACGGAATCCAGCCATATTTTCATATATGAGTGGGCCAAATCCTTGCTAGAGATAACAACCCGATGAACCGCGAGCTGCTCTAGTTATTTTTCTCAGGCCCACAGTCTAACAAGCGCAATAACCTGCCGTTTCCATATTCTGTACTGAGTATATCTGCGCAGGGAAATCATCCGCTTGGGGAGTGCATGGGCCTACATCAATTGCAATGATAACGAGCGAAATGGTCACATCGTTACTACGCCGACGTCCATCACGGTTGACGAGATCGCGGCAATTATCGATACGGAGTGCAAACCCTTCGTCGCATCAATTATGACTTCTAACGGTGATTACAGGGGGTGTTACTTGTAGTATGCATTTGTGGTCACTTGGTTACTCTGCATTACGAATAATGTGCACATTGGGTCTCTTCCACGCTTAGCTCCGATTGTCTCTGATAGTGAGTTAGAACCAGAATCCGAAATGTCAGGCCAGTTAAATTCTTCCTCAAGTGATCGCGTCTTCTTCTGAACTGCTTCCTAAAACTCGCCTATTCACTTCTAACAGCAGATTTTTGGTTGCTAAACTAATACTTCCGACCGTAGACAACAGGACAGTGAACTAATATGAGGGTATTACCACTTGGTGGTTTCTTTTCACGGCCACTTAATAAGTTTCCCATGTACTAGCTTTAATCTTCATTTTATTTTATCCTTCCCTCCTTTTTCAGATCCCTAGGTCCGCCCTTATCTCCTCAAGCATGTTTTTCCAAGCAGCTTTCGAGAGTGGAATGTCGGAAAGTCTTTCTGGACGATTCTTCCTGCCCGAGTTTTCAGATCGTCAGCTGCAACATCTTGCCAACTTCACATCTAATCTTCTTGTCTCCGATTCATCCTCATCCTCACCATCTCCTGCTTTAGAAAATGTTCTAATGCTGCCTTCCAGCGGTGACTGTGAAAAAGAAGAAAATCTCTGTCGAATAATTGAAGCTGCTCTAGTTGCCGATTACTTGCAAATGCCTCGCTTCAAAAAACAGCTCGTGAGCTGGCTGCAGGAGTTACTTTCTTTAGCCTGTGATAGTCTGTCGCCCTGCCTTGCTCAGACCCATCGTTGCAGCTTCTTCGCTGATGCGCTGACCATCCTCTCCGACCGCCGTCTGCACGATCTTAAAAGGGTACTAGTAGAATACCTCTATCGTCTTCCCCAGTTTTTCCTCAGTCCCCGATATGCTGCTGCGCTGGACATTACTCAGTCCTCGAGGCTAGTCGTACGATGGTTGTCCTCAGACAAGCTATACTTCAAGTCGGAGGACGAACTTGTTGACATTGTGAGCGAATGGATTCACCAACTATCTTGTCAGTCCAAACGGCGTTGTTTATCCAATGAACGTCTTTGCGAACTCCTGCTCAGGTTAACTTCTCCGCTTAGATTGGGCCTCCTCAGTTGGTGCGGCCTGCAGACCCTTATATCTCTCCTGAATGAACACCTGGCTCTGGTGCCGGAGCACTTCTCCCTGAATTGTCTTCTCCTGGTCTCGCAAGCGCTGATAGCGCGAGACCTCTGTTCTGCCATTCAATCTGCCCTCTGTGCATCCCTCCTCTCCGCCGACCTGCGCACATCCCTCGGCTGTCGGGCCTTCAGACAGCGAGCCAGCGTGCCCGTGTTGACTTTTCTGGTCCGGCAGGAGTACCCCCAGCCGCCGACAATTTCAGCGCATTTCATCGACCTGGTGCAAGGGCGTAGCCTATCCTCTCGACTACCCGCTCCGGTGGAGTCGGCTTTCCTGTCAGAGACCAGCGAAAGCAACGCCATCCACCTCTGCACTGCAGAACTGCCGGGCTGTCAAAGCCTGGTGTTTGTGCTGATGCATCAGGTGAATGTGGCCTGCGTGCGTGGTTGTGTATGGAATCTGGCAACCCTAGAGGCAGAATGGTTGCCGCCCCTGAGCCTGAAACACAGCATGTTCGACTGGGCCGCGGACGTACACCAGTCTTTCTCTGCGCCGCATTCGGTTGGTGTGGTGTATTCGGCGGATGGCCTCATGGTCTACTGTTCGTTCGCAATTCTAGGCGATGCAGTACTCTGTCTCTATCAGTTTGATCCCAGTAGCTGGACTTGGAGACCTCTGAGTCCACAGAAACTGGAGGTGAACGCTACTGGCGGCTGCGTTGCTAGCAATGGCAACTTTTTTACTCCGATGCCACACGCTACACGTCAAGGCGACTCCTGGCTCTACGGAACTATGGAGCTACTGGCCCCCGCCGGCAGTGTCTTTATTCGCGCTAGACCCTCAAGAAGAACCGCTTCCCGCCTCATTGAGGTGGAACGCCTGCCCTCACCAGATTTTGTTCTGCGGGCTCATAGACTGGTAGGAGTTGACGCTTCAGTGGACCCCTTCAGCGCAACTTCTTCAGGTAAGCCTTGTTTTTTTTAACTTGTTCGTTCTACCCACCTCTATAGTTTCATCCTGTTGGAACTGTAATTACACATAATTGTCTACTGCAGTTATTTTAGTAGGCCTTGTCAGGTCCCGTTGACGAACGCGTACGCTGTGACTTAATAACCTCTTCAAAATATTTTTGTCTTGTCGGTACTCACAAAACATGGGGTGTCGGTAAATGACTAAGCAGAAATAAGGACACGTGCTTCGGCCAAGTCGGGCTACTAACACGCAATTAATAGCAACTAAAAATCAGATTATGACATTGAAGTGGGGAATGTCACAGTAATTTATTTCCCCCGGTAGCGAACGGGAAATCATTGATCAGTTCATGGCCAACAAGTACAGTCACACATTCAAATTGCTGATCGGTAGTGGCAATTTACGATTTGACAAAAGAGAGCCGGTTCAGCTTTCCGAAACTTCAGCGAAGACAGAAAATTGTTCTGTGAGCAATAACGTGTTCTCGGAATTCGTATTTGTGTTACATCCAAACATATGCAAGAGGTCATTGTTGATCAACGGTTTTGGAAAATACGCAGTTCTAATAACTCAATGTAATACACTTGGTAGCCAATACACGTATTTTGAGTGGCTTTGAGGAGAGCAGCCCAAGATTGAATGTGCTGCGTTATTCCAGGAAGAAAGACTGCCTGCCAAAAGAAGACTCAACGCAGCGCATTGCAATTTTATCGCTTGATATCCCAAAGCAAAACCAAAAGCCCCTGTGCTAGACAGTACATTGGTCTCTTGTAAAACTTATGAGTAACTTTCGTAGTAAATCCATCATTAAGTTGCCCAAGCCTACGCCAGTTACCTGATAGTCTGACAGTGGTGCGTAATGAAAGAGGCACGATCACCGGAGTGAGAGCTGTAATTACCTGACGTTTCGGATTCTCCCGGAAGTCTATCTTCAGAGAAAAAGTCGAGGAAGATAATAAAGCCGTGTGGGCTTTGGGTCCATATGGCACGGCGATCTTGTGTTAGATAGTGTGATCTTAAGTTGGCGTAATTTAGGCCATATAATAACCTAGTAGAAATCAAAAATAAACTACCTCTTTGTAGTCCTTAACCGTCATCAGTCACTTTCGTATTTTCCCGCTGCGAATTTGCCATCTGTCCGTGGTAGTGTTCGTCCTGATTGAAAGCCTGACGTTCCCTTCTTAAGGCTTGATGAGCATTTACGTTGTCTGCCTAGTGTGCACAGAGTCCTACTTATTCCTCTTCAGTGCCTTGACTGTCGTCTCAGGTTGGTAATCTTGCTTGCGCTCAGACGTCCGCCTGAATTTGCACTTGCAGGGTGAACTGGCTGAGGTGATAATTGCTCTTTAGCCGGGTCCGAGTTGCGGTGCGACTACTTGTGTGCCCACCACTGACTTGCACGTGTTCGGATTCAAGTTAAGCTTATGTTCCAGTCTGCACTTTTTTACTGACTTTCGTTCGGCTAGCTTGACAGACGGCAAGAAACGCCACAAAATATTTGAATAACAATGAATGTTATTGCCTACAAAACCTGGGAGGCGTGGTACCACTCTTACCTCCGACGACAGAAGCTTGTCGACTTTCGTAACGTCAGAAAAATACAACTCTTGTTCCCGCGGTGGCTTTTTATACATATTATAGGCCTGACATTCACTTCTTAAGGATTGACGTGCGTTTATGTTGTCTGCATAATTTTAGCATGCACAGAGTCCTACATATTCCCCTTCAACGCCTGCTCCCGTGACGGTGAGGCCATGCGAATGTGCTATTCTCAATCGTCGGGTTCCTGGCAACGGTGGGACCCGTTGGATGATTCTACTACCGTTTCTCCCATGTCTTCCCAATCCCTCCGATTCGGTCTCTCTCGGCGGCTTCTCGGTTTTCGGGGCGTAGTATGCACGAGCAGTCTCAGTCTGCAGACGTCGGCAACGGCAGGCGACAAGAAGGCGGATGACGCCACTGACTCCTTAGAGTCTGCCTCTTCCTCCTCCTCCTCCTCCTCCTCCTCCTCCTCCTCCTCCACCTCACCAAACGTTTCTCCCCACCTTTCCTCCTCCGCAACCCGACCGAGCTGCCTTTTGTCCACGAAGGAATCTGTCGGCGCATGCAGTCGACAGCGGAGGCTTCGAAAGCGCCATCCCTTACAGTCTTCAGCTTGCGGACACCACAGACGTAACAGTCGCCTCAGTCCAGGTAGTTACCTGGCTCTGGCCGGCAGATTAACCCAAATAGCTGCGGACCCGCCACAGCCGCGGATCTCTGGCGTCTGGTTGGTGGACCCCAGTCGGTGCCTACCTCGGGCCCCGATCTTTGACCTGCCTGACCAACTAGACAGCTTGCTGCACCGCAGCTCAGATGGCATACGAGTAACAGTGGCTTTGGCTAACTGGTCAGCTCTGGCACAAGCCACCACCTCTGCTCCTCCACTGATGCGTTTTCGGCGGGTCCTAACACCTCCGGTCGGAACCAAGACTGTCACCACCTCCACCACCACCGGCGCTTCATCATCCTCCTCGTTGCCTGGCGCCGGCAGTGATTCGGACTGAGGAGTCTCCTTTCCTCACACCAGAATGACCCCCATAATTGAGATGCAACTCGCCTATTTAGTCGCCAGTCTTTCGCCATTTCAATCCATGGTGGAATATTGCTCTCTTTCTCTCTCTCTCTCCCATTCACCCGCCGACTTGCGGGCTTCTTGGTGATGATTCTGCATTTTGTCTTCGCTTCCTATCTGCCCTGCTCTACCTCATAAGAGAGTCATCAAATTGAAATACTGTCTCCTTATTTTGCTTTGACCGAACGCGCGAAGATGGCCACCATCCCCAGGCTCGACTGCCATTGGTGCTATTACAAGTTTTGTTTGTAAACTGAGAGTCGACCGACTGGCTATTTTAACACGGGCTCGTCGCTCTGTCGGTTGTGACCCGAATATGATGATAGTAGGGAGCTCTCTGATCCTGTAAAGGAACATGAAAGTTCCGCTGTGCTCTGGAGCTCACTATAGAGCCCCGCAGGCAATCGCAAAGTGACCTCTATTTTATGATGGAGTTTAACCGACATAGGCAAGGGAGACTCAAATGGACATTTCTGGCTTATTAGCCGTCATCAGCCAGTCCTACCCAATCCACAGTGTGGATCACCGTATATTGGACACCACGACTCTTTGGTCACAGAATTTAACGGTCTACCATTTACCTACGGGTCCATTGTTTTGTTGGTTGCGATTGCGCATGTGATGATGTGGCGTCTAAGCAGTAGTTGTGCAGTACAATCACCATGTCAAATCCTATACTGATGGTTAAAGGCAGAAGGCACCAGAATGAGGGTTTATTTCGCGCATAACCCCGACCGTGTTGGCTGCACCCAGTCATGCCCGAGAGAGAGAGAGAGAGGGTGATGACAACTGCTTTTATGTGATTGTGGAGCAGGTGGTGTGTGGTTGATGTGTTGCATTGCCCGAGGAAGTGTGGTGTATAGTGGCCCCTGCTGCATCGGTCGAGGGATGGTGTATTCAAGTGGCCAGTGCTCGTGGTAGAGGCCAGTGTGACGTGACCTGTGCTGAAGTGCATTTGTGACATCAGCCGGAGGATGTGTTGGCGTGATCTCGATAAGATGTGCCAGTGAATCTACACGTTTGTGAGGAAAGACAATTTCGGGTACAAGGGATCTCAGTGAGTACTAAGCCGGACGAACGCGCCTGTGAAATAGGCCCAGAGTGGTGTGTCGACAGTTAGAGAATTCTTCGATGCAGTTATATTCTCATATTGAGTGTATGGTATTGCCTAACTGATGGTATTTTATTGGCAATGGGCAGAGGAATCTCTCGGACAGAGGGGAGATGTGATTAATAGCGACACATTTATGTGATCGATCTAAGTGGATTTATTGAGGTTCGATCTGGACTTGTACGGTTGAGTTTGATGGAAAAAATTAATCTCGATTCGCGACAGCGCCCCGAAACTGCGTTTCCCTGTCTGTAGGTACGATAAATGATGCAGGGAAAACAGTACGATGGAACTGGAATTTCGTGAAGAGGTTGCTCAGCCATTTCTAGTAGTTGCGTGTTTGAATCACGTCGAGGTGAGCAGTTTGTAATGGCTAAGTAGTAGTCGCAGTGTAGTGTAATCATCAGTTCGAAATTCCAGATGTAAGATAAAAAACTGAAGGCAGCAATAGGAGGGATTTATTTTACACTGAAACCTGAGTGGTTGCCTCAGGTAGCAGTGGCCACTGGCAAAGCCGGGGCTAGCGTTGACTGCACCCACTTAGGCTTGAGAGTGCATCAACGGTTTCTGCTGCTTTAACATGATAGTGACGTAGGCTCAAGTAGTGTGCGATTGCCTGAGGCCCTGCTGCACCAACCGTAGTGCGGCGTGACCAAGTGGCCCTTTGACAGCTGCGACTATCTGTACGCGCGGAAAATTCGGTAAATGGTCTTCAGGTCAACAGGTCGGAAAGGCTTACCTGGGAAGTTGCGTGACCTGAAGGCAATGAACGTTGAAAATGGTCACAATAATAGTATTGGGCTCACCGACCTGGTTATAGAATGAGTATGCCCGTAGTGCCCTGCAGTTCACTATAGAGCCTTTGCAGGCAGTCGCATGGCCACTTGTGTTATATGATGAGGTGGAATCGGCATAAAGTAGGGAGACTGGAATGGCCATTTCTGGCTTATTCGGCATCATCAGTCATACTCAATCCAAAGTGTGGATAACCCGAGATCCGAACCCGCAACCCCTTGGTCATGAAGTGTTACTGCAGCGACCGGCGCCTAGTACACGTAATTAGCCTGTTTTACTCAAAGCCAGCACGAGAGCAAGAAAAAGCAAGCGTCAAAAGATTTCTTTGAGCTAGCAACCACCACTATCTTGCGCGGACATCCTCTCAAACTACCTGTGACTGGGGCAAAGTTGAACGCACGAAAATTATTTTTCTCTAAGAGGGTAATTCAGGCATGGAATGCTCTGCCCGTAGACATTGTCATGTCCCCATCTATGGACAGGTTTAAGATGAAATTGGACCAGTATAGCAAAGACATTCTCAGAAATGAAGCCAGAGTAATTACATTCATAAAAAAACCTACTGCTCGCTACTTTTCAATGATATAATTGCTTAGAATAACTGCTGAGGATCATGGTGGGCTCCCGTGTTTCTCATCTGGTCTGCAGACCCAGTAACCAGCAAGGGCGTATGATAAGTGCATCTGTGACACTCAGTGATGTTCTCTTGACTTTCTCGATCTTCTCCTCGTGTGACCCTTGGGATATTGAAAAAACCGCGATGACCTCCTTACAGGTTTCAAACACTTTCAGCAGCAGGCCATCCGATTTACATATACTCTTCACCACCGCCCCCAACGGGCGACAGTTTTTCTCCTTAAAATCCCACAAATGGCATTTAAACCTAGACTCATGAACAATGCCTAAGGAGTTTTTTACTGTCTGCCCTTCTTACGCAGTTCTGTTACTGGAAACGTCACATCGTCTGCATCATAGCTGCTCTGTACCAAGAGAGAGTTCAAAGATATTTACCCATATTTCCCTTATAAAACCTGACCTGACCAGGAGCAGATGTGTATTCATACAAAGCAAGTCAGAGCAAGCCATTGTCACACAGAGGCTGCGTATATTTAATGGTGCGCGTGATGAGTCATCCTCTGAGGCATGAACCAAGCAAAACAGAAATGTGAGATGGCTAGTCAGACAGCAAAGTAGCTCACGGACGCCTTTGTGTGCTAAGGCACTTCGTGGGCATGGGGGCATTCCAAACAGTTATAATGTACAATCGTCAGTTCTGATCGGGGAATAGGATGCTAGTAGGGTGCCAACCGATCTGCTTAAGGAACATGCCCGTTTCATTGTGCCTTGTAGCCTCATCTAGGGTACTTGCAACCAGCCGCGTGGCGGCTTATGATATAAGTTAGTAAGGTGGAATCGACAAAGAAGAAGTGGTCTATTCTAAACTGTTAAACGGAAGTATCCCAATAGTTACACGCCAGTAAAGTAAGAACAAAGACTGTGGCAGCTGAGACAGAATTTAATTTTAATGTGTTATTCAAAGTTCTGGTAGACATCTAACAAAGCGTATTTTTACTCAGTAAAAGGAAAAGCTTTCTTATATGACTATATTAATCCCCGTCCTAGGAGAACAGAGCTCAAAATCGTTAATTGGAGGAAAATATGGGAGTCGATTTCGTCATATTCAGGGTACTGTACTCGGCTTAACGTGAAGTGTTTTAAGCGTGGGATCGTAGCATTGATTGCCTTTTTCAGTAGCTAAAATATCCTACTAATTAAAAAGCCTCAGCTTTTGAAACGCTGGGCTGAACACTTCCACAGCGATGTGATCCCTGCGGAGCCTTACAAATACGGCGGCTACCATGCAATTCCAGGAGATGTGGCGAGAAGGCCAAGTCCCCCAAGACTTCAAGAACGCCACAATTGTCCATCTCTACAAGCAAAAAGGGAACCATCAACTCTATGATAATCATCGTGGAATATCGCTGCAGTGTTCGCTCGTGTTCCCCAAACCATCTGAACAACAACCTGGAACAAAGACTCCTGCCGGAAAGACAGTGTGAGTTCGTAGTCATCGTGGCACCACCGACACGTTCACCACGACGCGGCTGCAGACGTGCCGGGAGATGCACAGCTACCTCTACATTACGTTTATGGACCTGATGAAAGCTTTAAACACGGTTAATCGCGTTGGACTACAAAAAGTCATGGAGCGGCCATCTGGTACGAATAGACGACTAACGACCACCCAAGCGACTGTTTTACAGTGATGTTACCGTGAGTACATGCCAATCAGCTTGGCGGGGAATAGTTAAAACTGGCGCAGTTATCTTAGAAGTTAATCAGATCGCCATCGCCAAAGCGAATAGGACGACTCGAAAACCTCAAGACCTGCGAACGCACGCTGTGAATACCCAACTCTTTCCAAACTGCTCGCGCTGTCAAGTACCTTACCTGCACGTATTGGCCTGGCCGGTCATCTTCGGATGCAGTGGACTATTACTCCCATGGCATCAGCTTCTACGGCGTCAAATACTTCACCAGTCCATCCTTGTGCCAGCATTTCATCGACGACCGCCCTCAACACGGCAGCTCAAATATCCGACACCATGCTGGCCTCATCTAGCGACACCATTCTCCGTACTGCGACCACCACACCCCTAACTCACTCCAGCCCCTCAGATTAAGCGCCTCCCGCCACCACCCTGATCACCACATCTGACCCCTCTACCGAAACTGGGGGCTCGAGTCTAATCTGCCCTCATTGCAATCGCACATTCACCTCACGCATCGGCCTGGTTGGTCACTTGCGAATTCATCACAGACTGATGAATCAGTGCCAGGAGCTCGAACAGATAGCAGAGACTACCGCCTCCACTCATCACAGGGGCCTACTAGGTCACATGTACATACACGAAACCCGCTGCAAAATGTCACTGGTTACCCCACACCATTATGCGGCTCCTCATCGCCCACAGTCTCACCAGTATAAACCCACCTGCTTAAAGCCGAATACGCACCACCAGATTTATTGTGCATACAGTTAGCTTGAAAATGGCAAACGACACTACTTTGGCACATAGAAGTATGATAAAAGTTGGGCCATTTCTTAATAACGTTTCGGTAACCCATAGGTTGTGTATTTTCCGCGAAATAACTTGGGCTGTATACTAGGGATCGGCAAACTACGATCTTACATCGAAGACTGCCTGTCTTCTAATAGACAGCGCTATTGATAGATCATGAATCCTCCCTCCACACACACCAGTTGTCTGGCCACCATCTCTGTTGACGAGCTGTTGTCACCAGCTCGAAATTTGATGAGCAATATTTGCTTTTTCGAAGAACCTCCTTTTTCTCTATAGCGCTCGGAATGCATACAATCTCTGACCTAAGTATTTAGTCTTTGTCGGTTCCACCTTAACATTATATATTTTAGTGTAAGTCCTAATGAGTGCATTTTACCGTTGGATTCGGTTGCTATTTTCCCTTCAAAACCACATGATCTGGCGCTTGAGAACACAACTCGACGCTTGGTGAAATCTTCCGCTGAAATTTCAATTCAGTAATTGTTAGATATGCGTAGACTCTGCTTCAAGGACTATTGTCAATTTGACGGCTATTATTACCAACAGTTTCAGGGTAGTCCAATGTTTTCACCGATATCAGGACTACTCACCGGATTAGTCGTACATTGAATAGATTAATTCTGTGGTTCAAACCGTCACAGTGAAATATTTGGATACGTTACGTTAATAATACCTTCGTCGTTATAAACAAACTGCAAAATTGAAAGGCTATAACAGCATCTCAATGATGTCTTTTCTGCCATATTTTCGAAGAAG
>JAYGXS010000001.1:117671896-117689840 GCA_036362985.1 Ligula intestinalis | reverse complement strand
ATACTGATACTGAAGAGGTTTTCCTCTCCACTTAAGTTAATGTATCAGTATCAGTATATTGAGGGTATGTAGGAAAAATTCCTTGGAGTGCCCTATTTGTACATATGTGCAGTGGTAGCAAAAAATTTGTTGCTTAGAGTAGACTGGACATGCATTAAGTACAAATGCAAATCATGTAAAAACTACTGTATCACATTACAATGAACGTCACGGTTTACCACATACACTGCATCAAATTATACTACTCGTGATTTGCGAGTAGTCATATTTTGTCTGTCATATTATGCTAAGATTTGACTCTGGTGTCTTCCCGGAACATTTAATTGACGTAAATTTTAAATTTTTCTTTGGATCCATTTATTCCCTATCATCTTGTTACCAACAGGCAGTTTAAAGGCGTTCATCTATCGTTCCCTCAATGAACTGAAGAGAAAACACGATATCAAAACGGAATACGTCACTCGTCGCAGATTTCAGTTCTAAATGTAAGTTTCAGAAGTTGTGGACTAGGTCTTTAAGGGCCGATTAATTTCACGTTGTGAAAACGCGATCGATTATGCACCACGTTCTCCAGATACCGATGGTCGGGTCATATCTTGCACCGATCAATGGGAGTGATGAGGAAATTTGAATGGTTAACTGAGGAAACTGACGTGAGAACTGACTTCGAGACAATCTCAAGTCCCGCGGTCTAAAATTTAACTGATTAAGACACAAATGAAATAACCTTATCGAAATTGGCCATGAGTTCTATATAAGCGAGCGCAACGGTTTTTGATATAATTATCTAGTAAATTTGAGTCGGTTGAGGTTGTCTGAATTCAGGTAGATAGGAAGTATTAAACACGAGGACACTGATAAAACTGAAAAGCGTAGCAAGTTTCCTTACTCAAGAACTCAATGCAGCAAATGCAGAAAAAACAAGGTAAGGCCTTCTGGAGGACAATCGAAATTAAGACGCGAGAAACCCTCCCAGCGTAACCCTAATGCAATTCGATCGTTTGTCTCGAGTATGTCCACCACGTGCTTCACAGCAGGCCGGGAGCCATTGTGGTGACTTGCGTATGAGTTGGATTATAGTGAGTGTAGATTTGTGCTGCATCTACCGCAGTCTCTCCCCCTCCTCCAGCCTAAGCCCGATGTCTTGATCGAGTTAAGAAAAAGGGGGCGGGAGATAGCGCAGGTGGCTCTGTTAGAGCCAGCCCCAATAGTGCCCCCACACCTCCCCCCCACATAAAGGTTGCACAACTTCAAGGCACCTGGAGAGGATGGTACACTTACTGAAATTTAGAGGCCTTGTGTCCATGACATGGGGCCTTGACTACATGAGGTGAGTGTAAAAAAGTAGAGAAACGAGGTCGTACCCAATGACTGAGAATCAGGCTCAATTGTACCTGTCTACAAGAAGGGAGATAAAGTAAGATGCGAGAACTACCGCAGCACATGTCTTATCGACGTTGCTGCAAAGGTCTTTACTATTGTTCTTCTCCGGCGATTTTAGTCTGTGCGTGACTCTAGGACGCGGCCCAACCAAGCCGGATTCCACGCCAGGCGTAGATGTGTGGACCAGATATTCACAGTGGGATGTATCCTTGAATTCTGCCATAGCTAGAAACAACCAAAGGCCGTGTGCTTTGTTGATTTTGCCGCTGCGTTTACTTCCGTCCATCGTGAATTCCTATAGCGGATAATGGCACTAGATGGTGTACCACCAAATATCATCACCATGATGAATACATACTAGCGCTCTACCACTGTGCGGGTCCTGATACACAAAAACCTCTCAGAAGCTTTCGCTATTCGGTTTGGCATTCGAAATACTCGAACGCGACGGTCGAACTATCAGATAATCCTGCCGTCCATTCTATTCAACTGAAGAAATGGCTGGATCATCGGAAAGGCCTTACGTGAAGAGGAGGGGGTTGAGCTTGCGCCCGGACGCCGGCTGACTGATCCTGACTACGCCGATGAAACTGATTTACTAACTTTAAGCTTTGGTGATCTACAGTTCATGGTGTCACGGAGAAAATAGGTCGCCAAATCAGTCGGCTTGTCCATAAACGCTGGGAAGACCAAAGTGCTCTCGTGCTGCATGTTTGCCGATAGAAAGCACCTCTTGATACGGGGAACCACAGCAGACGCGTCTACGAACCGCGTTCCCACCCGCCCTCCCGGCGGCCAAGGTCTGCTACACCCATCTCCCTACGTTGGATCAACTCTCCCCTCCGCCCAATCCGTGTTTTTGATGACGGAACAGCCCCTCCCGGCCACGCTGCTCCGACTCCTCCTCCTCGCCGCCGGAATCGAGGCCAACCCTGGACCTCTCTGGTACTGCTCGTCCTGCCGAGTCCGTCTGGGCCGCCGCGACTGGTCTGTACGTTGCGGCTCCTGCAATGGCTGGTGCCATCTCCGCTGCAGTGGCCTCGCCACGGCTGCCGATTGGTCGCCCGCCTTCGCGTGTCCCAGCTGTCCCGTGCCCCCACCGATCTCCATGCCTCCAGCCTGTCCAGTCCTGAACCCAAATTTTCTGGTCTCCGACCTTGCCTCACCACCTGGTCTTAAGATCTTACAATTCAACGCCAACGGCCTCCTTGGGAAGCTTGACCAGCTCCTGGCCTTCATGCGCTCGCACAGCATAGCTGTGGCGGCTATCCAAGAGACAAAGTGGTCTAACTCCACTAAGGTCCCTTCCTGTGCCGATTACACGATTGTCCGTCGCGACCGCGGCCGCAACAAAGGCGGAGGTTTGGCCTTCCTGGTGGACAAATCCATTGCCCATCACCAGCTTCCCCTGCTTGGAGCCGATCCCACGGAAGTTCTGGCGATTTCCCTTGACATTGGCCCGGCGCCGCTAACCGTCGTGAACGTGTACATTCCTCCAACTTCCAGTTGTTCTCCCGGTTTCACCGCCTCTATCGCTCCCTACTTACCTTCTGGAGACAGTCTGGTGCTAGGTGACTTCAACGCTCACCATGACCTACGGTGCTCTAACTTGGCAGCCGACTCCCGTGGAGAAGCTCTGGCTGATGAAATAGAACACGCCCCCTTTGCCGTTCTCAACGAGAACAGCCAAACGCGGCTCCCGACCAACGGCGCCTCCAGCTCGCCCGATGTTTCCCTCGCCAGTCTCAGTCTGGTAGCCTCCACCATGTGGAAGACGGAAATCAGCCTGGGTAGCGACCACCTCCCCATTGCGCTCGAATTGGCCACCGCCGCCGAGCGTATCAAGGCCCCCAACCGGCACTTCATTAATTTCAAGAAAGCCAATTGGGCAGCGTTCACGACCGAATGCGAAGCCGAGATCGATGGCTTACCGCCTCCCACCTGTGTCCACATGGCGGAGCGAGCCCTTCGTCGACTACTCCTGGCAGCAGCAAGTCACCACATCCCTAACGGCCGCATTCCCTTTCTTCGTCCTAACTATCCGCCCAAAGCCTCCCGCCTGGAACGAGAGAGAGACGAAATACGAGCGCGTGATGCCAGTGACCCGCGCGTTGGCGAACTGAATGGCTTAATCACTAAGACTATCAACGATGGCAAACGCCAACGCTGGCATGAACTAGTTTCAGATTGTAATTTCAGCGGCAACTCAGCTGCCACTTGGAAGCTTTTACGCAACCTGACCAAACCCCGGGCTGATACATCAAACCAGTCTATTAGCTTTGGGGACGGTAAGTTCATTTCCAACAACGGTAAGATCGCCGCGAAGATGAACAAGCTGTTCTCACCCCGCTCGGCGCCCAGTCCCAAAAGCCAACGCCCCCTTCTTCGCCTCCTCCATAAAGCCCCGCCCCCAGATATTTCCTTTTCGGCTGATGCCATCCTCACCGCCGTCAAGAAAATGAGAGCTTCGAAAGCCTTAGGACCAGATGGTCTGGCGCCTATCCATGTGCGCCACATCGGCCCGAAGGTGGCTGCCTACCTTGCCGCCCTCTTCAACCTTTCACTGGGAACTTCAATCATCCCTGATTGCTGGCGCCAGTCGATCATCATCCCTCTGGTCAAAGCGGGTAAGGACCCCTGCCTAGCGACCTTTTATCGTCCAATCGCCCTCCTCAGTCCATTGGCGAAGATCCTGGAACGGCTCATCCACCCAATTCTGACGTCTGTGGCGGAACTATCTTGCCACCAACATGGTTTCCGATCGGGTCGTGGAACTACAACGGCGCTTTTCGAGCTCAGCGACGCTATCCTCGAGGGCTTCAATCAACAGAAGCCCGCTTCGCGGACCGTGGCAGTCTCAATTGACCTGTCACGAGCCTTTGACTGCGTCCGCCACGATCAGCTCCTGCAGGACTTGGTCTCGTTGAACGTCCCGACTGGCCTGGTCCGATGGTTGGCGGCTTACATCCGTGGCCGTCACGATCGTGTCCTCTTCCGGGGCGCTCTCTCCAAGCCCCGTAAGTAGTCCTGTAGCGTCCCTCAAGGCTCTGTGCTCAGCCCGACGCTCTTTAACATCTACATGCGAGAGCTCCCACTCCCCCGGGCACCTGTGCAAGTGATATCCTATGCGGACGATATTACGTTCTTCTGCCGGCACCATGACATCGATCAGGCTGCACAGCTCCTCACGGAGTTCATGCCTGTTGTCGAAAACTTCCTCACCCAGCGCGGAATGACGATCTCGGCAGCCAAGTCGTCCGTAACTGTCTTTACGCTTGATCCGAAGGAGTTCAATCGTCACCCGGTCATCACCGTCAATGGGGCGTCCTTACCGCTCGTCCGCAAGCCCAAACTCCTTGGTGTGCGTTTTGATCCGCTCTTCACGTTCGCAGACCATGCCAGGGAGACCGCAAGCAAAGTAAGCCGCTGCACCAAGGTCCTCAAGGCTCTAGCAGGCACATCCTGGGGCTGTGCGAAAGAGACTCTGTCGACTGCTTTCAAGGCGCTGGCCAAGCCGCACCTCACTTATGCGGCATCAATCTGGTCTCCTACGATGAGCTCTTCCAGCCTCCGCCGCCTCCAGTCAGCCCAAAACGCTGCCCTCCGCACGATCACGGGTTGCTATAAAATGTCGCCTATAGATCATCTTCATGCGGAGGCTTCTGTTCTACCGGTCGCCAATCACAACACTCTCCTTAGCCAGCAGTTCTGGTGGAGTTGTTCGCAACCCGGCCATCCCAATCATCACCGTTGCACCGCTCCCGAGCCCTGCCGCAACGTCCGGCCGTCTATTCGAGCACTCCACAAGGAAGCTGTTGCCTCGTCTCTCGCGGATCTACCTGTTGATAGCTCTGCTACCAAAACAGGCTTCCAGCGTCTCCACCAGAGAGTCGTTGTCGAGGAGAAACGAGGTTACCGTCCCCCGGTCCTTTTGGGTGGCTATCCGCCTCCGATCGCGGCCTCGGAACGACATCTCCCGAGGGTTACTCGCTGTACTCTGGCGCAGCTACGCAGTGGCTACTGTATGCTCCTTCGGCAGTACCAGCACCGGCTCGACCCATCCATACCCGACTGCTGTCCCGACTGCGGCGTCTCGCCGCATGACTGCCGTCATCTGTTCGCCTGCAGTTCTCGGCCAGGCACCCTCCTCACTCCCACGGACCTGTGGCTCAAGCCGGTCGAGGTCGCGGCTTTTCTCCGTCTCCCAACTACTCCCAGTTTGGATTCCGGCGGGGATTCCTGATCCAACTATGGGCTACGACACACACACCTCTTGATACGTGTAGCTGCCGAGTTGATGGAATAAAGATGACATTGCCTCGCGAATCAATGCAGCTCAACCAGTTTTATCAAGCCTTAGAAAGTTCCCATGGACCTAGGGCGATATTTCTATTACCACGAAGGGTCATGGAAGGTACCATGCATCCGTTCAGCCTATCTTTATATACTACTGTTAATGCTGGACTACACACGTGGAAGGTGAAAGAAAACTGGTATTTTACCACCATTGCTTGAGGACTGTGTTCCACATCATGGCTCAGGCCAATTGACCTCGCCAAAAAACTGAGATACAATGTTTCTGCTACCACAAAACACACGTACAAATAGGGAACTCAAAGGCGACCCACCTAGATATTCCTCGAATATACTGATACTGACCATCCTTCGAGTGAAGTGCACCGACTTCGTCTCAAATCAGACAGTCACCACTCGCTGCGCCAACATTGCAAGCATATTCGAAGACGATAAAGAAGGACGGCTAAGGTGGTTTACACACGTCCTTCGTAGTTAACCACACAATCTCTGTTACTGCCCTCGATCGTACACCGTTACCCAACTGGAGACGTCGAAGAGGGTCTCAGCGCAAAACCTTGCTCGGCACGGTCCGTCAGGACATGGTAGTGGTTCTTGTACCTTCGGTATTCGACTTCAGGCGTTATGAAATAAAATGGATTGAACTGTCCAGGCTTGCTGTCACAGATTCTTATGCGTGCAGGAGTACCATATGGGACAGCATAGAGGCCGTCTAGATCACTCATGACGCAGCCTAACGAGTGCAAGTACAAAAGGTGAGGTCCACTTGGTCGACTCTGTGAATGCAATGATACTCTAAGTTATCATTACTCGCCACGGAAATAGATTTAAAACAATAAATGTGAGCTAAGCAGTTTCTTTTTAACGAACTGAAAGAATGAATTACCTGGGGAAATTTGAGACTAAAGTAGGTACTCTTCAGGACGACGGTCGACGGATCCAGTATAACGCCATGTTTGGTGTGCTCATAATTTGTTACTGCGTGCATCTCATTGGCAATGAAGTTGCGGTATTCATTGTTGCCAAGAATCCGCTTCAGGTAGAGTCCCGAGAGGTAACCAGCAATACCGTAGGGCAGCCAGGCGGCAGCCCAAGTTTCCATCTGAAGCGCGCAACCAAAGAACTGTTGGGCCACCGCGAAGGAAAATATGCGTCTTGTGGTAATGGCTTGGTCAATTATGCGTGCTGAATGCAAAAGGTCTACCGAGAAAACTATGAATGAGGCGAAAGACTGGTGGTCGTTAAACGCTCGGTCCACAAACACTGTCTTCAGGTTATAAAAAGGAAACTGCGAAGCCAAAATTGCCTCATAGTGCTCGACAATGCCGGCAACAGATGATATTGTGTGTTCTAGAAGGGGCAGCAGTCCCTTGGGACAGAAGTGTGTCGCCGCATTTGGCAGTAAAGGATCAGGGTAAATTTCAAATGCCCCGACGGCCAGGCCAATGTAGGGCGCCGAGACGGGCTGCGCCATGTAGAACTGGTAAGTCTTAGATCGCAAATCGTTGGTGTACTGAGGTGGACCGAGGAGTTGGCCGGGCGCAATCGCAACCAGATCCTCGTCTACCGTAATCTCGATCTTCCAGGTGCAGGGCTCACTGCAGTCGATGCAGGGAAACCAGAGTCGAGAGGCGTTTGGTGGACCAGAAGTGAAGGCATGCATGCCCGCAGTAGAGTATGAGTCGCCAGCGTTTGGCAGGACAAATTGAAATCCGTATTTTGGCTTCGAGAGAGAAAACTCCACGGTGATGAGGAGTGGTCGTAGATCAAAGACGATGCTCAGGAAAGCTGGCGGAATACGAATAGACAATTCCCCATTACCTTCGTCCGGGTCAGTGGACGCGACAACTGAGGTTTGCCGGCGCTCAAAGCTATCTAACGTTCGTAATTTGCAGTCGCGTTTAGATATTTCCAGACAGGGGTCAGTGTAGTTGGTTGACACATCTGTAGGAGGCGGGCAGGTAAACGACTGAGAAGAGTCTAGGGAGGAATGGAAGTGCTCATCAGCAGACTCAACAAGCACTCGATGAATACGGCACTGGCGGACGTTGAGGAATACTTGACGCACGCTGGTGGTTCGAGGCCAGATCACAAGCTGGGTAAAGCCGAGCACGAGCTGCTGGGAAAAATCAATTTGTGTAATGCACAATGACTGATGAGCCAATCTATAGGGGCGCCTGAAAGGCGGCCTCGCCTGGCTCATTTCCAGAAGGGAGCCCACGGTAACTCAGTCTGCAAAATCAAGGAAAGAAGACAGAAAAAGTAAATTCAAATCTAACAAGGAGGAACGTTACCTCTATTAGGGCGACGGGCGTTTTTAAGACAGAAAAGCCCCTTTAAAAAATTAAGTTGCTAGAAGGTAAGCGGTGCGTAAACGAAAGGTAGATTAGTAAAAATGATAACAAAAATACGAAAATGCTTTCCACATAAAGATAAAGATAAAAAGAAAAGTGCTTTGCGTTAAAAATAAGGTTATATGTTCGCCGAAAACTATAACTGTTCAGATATTAAACACTGAACCGTTTAGCTTGCATCGACAGGTCACTGATCCTAACACACCTAGCAGGGTTCAGCGGAATGAAATGGGTGAATTGTGGCATACACCCGCTGTACACATATGATAGGTTCCTATTTAGGTCGGTTAATCGTACTGCCCGCCAGCGTCCGCAAATACTTGAGTCAGAATTCCGGAACAAGCAAAACGTTGACGGGGAATAGCAGGAAAATGAAAGTCCGCTTATTGAAGAACAGGAGTAAATTTGGGATTGGTAGGCAAGTCAACGAACTGCTGTTTCAGCAGATTCCTACGCACGCAGCCACACCATTCAACGACAAATGGTATTTGGATTTTCGCTTACGTCCGTAACACGCGTATTAGCTTATTTTTTTGTGACACTTGCAAAGATTCCAAGAAATCATATGCCCTTACATACAAGCCATTTGCCCACTGAATCGTTCTTCACGCGTTGCTGTACACAGGTGGAAGACCCAAGACGAAGCCTATTCGCTTTCCGCGTGACGTAGACCCTACCGACGTCGACAGGGAACTCAAATATGTATAAAAAAGTTCGAATTAAATAGTAGTTATGCGCTTAGACGCATGCATTGCAGGTTTAGTAACCCGTTCGTATGTTACAAATCCACCATTGCCAGCGATTATTTCCACAACGTGCATCATGGAATGGGCGCAACCTCCAGAATTTTCACGTTAATTAGTTTATAAAGGCGGACTTGCTCAGCCTCCACCACATTCTCTCTCTCTCTGAGCTAAGGTGGCAAAACAATGTTAAAACAGCCGAATGTAGGTTCGGACGCCATGACTAACGTGCTAAGAAACCCTTACATAATGTAGTTTTTTCTTCTTCAAAAAAGTGGGTTAGATTTCACGCTCTTAAATAGCATAAAAGCCACATTAGGGAGCTTGACTCTTGGTCTTAGAGGCAGTTTCCTTTGTTTTCTATACCCCTGCACAATGCCTACCACGCAAACAGAGTAAATTTGTCAAAATTTGAAACTGGTTTTTAGCTCATCGGTTGGATAGCAATGTGTTCAGCAATACTCACCAATACCTAAATCATGTCAATATCGTTAGGGCTAACTTGAAAGGTTGAGATTGAACAAATACGCGCTTGCTACTAGGACGAAAAGGGTGTTTACTGGAAAATCTACTTATAATACCTGGCCTACGTAAACTCAAGGTGTTTTGGAAAAACCAGTTTATCACTAATGGGCAGGCACCATCAGCAAACTCGATAAACAGTAGCTTCTATTTATAAGCCACCATATTCAGTGAGGAAATAAAAAATAAACCAAACGGTCTGCACTCAGATACGAT
The DNA here is from genome assembly GCA_036362985.1 of Ligula intestinalis. Lineage (NCBI taxonomy): Eukaryota > Metazoa > Platyhelminthes > Cestoda > Diphyllobothriidea > Diphyllobothriidae > Ligula > Ligula intestinalis. Next base: position 117,680,308 of record JAYGXS010000001.1, on the reverse strand, counting down.
TAAACCAATAGGCTAATTTAAACGCTAGTGAAACCATTGGGAGAACAAAAACAAAATTTTAAACCTAAGTGGACATAAAAAAGAGAAAATCCATTGGTTTGATCCATCAGGAAACGGTCGGTTCATGTCGAAAGTCAGAGGTTTCGAAAAAGCATTGAGGCCGCTGAAGTCAGCAGTTTTCATACGCGTATAAACGACCAACTTTTATGCCACTTCATGTGCAGTTTACCTTTCTGCTTACCTACAGACCAGATATGCCCGCATATATAATTATTTCGTAAGCTAAGTGGTAACATAAGAGGTAGCCAACTGAGCAATCACCTTTGCCTTTTTACTTTAAAGACGACACGAAAGCTAAATGAGGGAATTGTCACAAAAACCGCATTAAAGGCATCTTCTATAGATTCTTATTCAACGGAGGAAGAACGTTGACGTACGTTTATCTAAGCCAAAATTATGATAAACTAGAGTTCCCCATGCATGCGCGAAATAAGCGCCTGTTCGATCGTCGAAAATATATCTGCAGCAGACGAAAAGTGGAGAACACAAAAGGGTTAAGGATAATGAATATAGATGAAGAGGCCTGACACCTATGAGTTGGTATACAAAATACTTTTTCAAGTTAAAGCCTGCAGTCGGGTTCCACAATCTCTTGAGATACGTTGCGGCTTTATCATGATGGAGTGAAGGCCTTTTCACCAGTGAGATAAGCTACGACCTAGGTCGTAGTAGACAAAGGTGCTACTTTGCTAATACAAGCAAACATCCGTGTCCCAGGAAGCAATTGAGAAGAAGTGCTACTGTTAAATCGGCTAATATCTAGCCACAGTCAAATCATTCTCCATCTATTAATAACCTTTACAGTGTTATTTTAAGTAATTTAACTAATATGCAATCCGCAGAAGACGCAAATGATGCGCAACTCCGAGGAAACTGTGCTCGTGATCGGATCCATAGAATAAAGACCGTAACCCTGTAGCGGGCAGGGAATTTAAGGATTGGCCCGTTACATAGCCTCACTGGGAGTTGCAGCACTGTCCTCAGTGCTGGTGAAGTTGGTTCTCGGAGGGGGCGGGCAGGGGAGTGGAAAGGTGTGTGCGCCTCTCCACACCACCGCTGCCACCAATGTAGCGGGCCGAAACGCATTAAACGCAACCAAAAAACCAGTCCATAACTCAAGGTCACTCAATTATATGTATTAAAACTACTTCAAAAAGAAGCAAAAAGATAATTAACTTTAATCAAAAGTATTCAAGTAGATTAAATGACCACAATCTAAAAAAATTATAATCATATTTCACTGAATCAGGCCCTCTGTGTGCGACCGAGACCTGCACATGCTCAACCCCAGCAAAACACATGTGGACTCTTGGCTCAACTTTGGCGTTGTTTTAACTTATCAATATCCAATTTTGTTTAAACTCGAATATAACACACATGCACACTTTCGGTTTTGACGCGTGCCAGCAACTGTATTGCCAAACACTCTCCACTGCTCAATTCCCTCCTCACCTGCCAATGTTTATTCTGCCCTTCAATGAGACCTCTCTGGTGATCATTCTCGGGCTCAGGAGAATCCAGCAACAATTTGCAAACGAGATTTCCTCAATTTTCACAATCGCTCCCCAACGAACTTGGATCCCGGTCTTCAGGGAGTCATCCTTTGGCAAGTCGACTGCTTGACTACTGCCGGCTAGGATTGTGAAGGATCTCAATGAGTTGTATCATTTATAATTATCATCTTCATCCTGATATACCAGTTTTTACAATTTTTTCACTAGAATAGTCTGGTAAATCACTAACTTTGAGTTGGACTACCTAAGAAAGTTTTCAATTGCATATTTTTTCAAGACGTTTTTTTATATTGGTAGTGATATAGCCTCTACAAATTTGGTGACCCCGTTTCTATTGTTATCCATGTCTTATTATTTATTCCATTCACCTGTTTTACCCGTTTGACTCTGCCGTTTATAAGTTTTTCAACGTGGGCGACGGATGCCACCAATTTCACGATTGTGACGAAGATTATTCTGGTTCAAACAACTCGTGTATACCATCTGATCTGGAAAAGCCTCAGGCTTTTCAGATATCCCCGGTACGAATTGCGTGACCCGACGGTCTGGTTCAAACACATTGAGGCTGTTTTCACCTTACGTCAGATAACTGGCGAGCGTACGCGTTACGCGTACGTCGTGCAGTCCTTACCGTTCGACATCGCTTTCGCCGTTCAGGATCTCCTTGATCCTATCCCCAAAGTCAAGACCTACTCTAGCTTAAAAGGGCTATTCTCGAGCGTACTGCGCAATCTGCCGACAGCAAGCTTCGCCAACTCCTCAAAAACGTCCAACTCGGCGACCAAACCCCCTCTGTTCTAATGCGCTACATGCGTCACCTGCTTGCTGGTCGCGCCTTAGATGATTCAATTTTCCGTCGCATTTGGATGAATAACGTACCCCATCCAATGCAACAGGTACTCGCCCTGCTTGACGACAATGTTCCGCTGATCAAACTCGCGGATCACGCACACCAGATCCAGCAATGTTACCCCGGTACTAGTTCGGACGCTGTAAACCAAGCCTCGACCTCAATACCTCAGCATGCCGTCTCCCAGGTTTCGGCCTCACGATCCGACCGTAAACCTGACAGTTGTACACAGAAAAAGTCCACTAAACCGCTTGGTACCTCATTCCCGTGGTCTACTCCACCCTCTCAACCGATTCGAGACGTTACAGACAACAGAGGTGACGACCTGCAGTATCTTAAATATATTGTCAGGTTATTGTGCTCCCAAGTGAACACGATTTGTCCCACACTCAACCGGCTTCAAACCGGTCGTCCCGCTGCAATCCGCAGCCGCTCTGACTCAATAGAGCGTGCAGACGACAAAGTCTGTCGGTACCACCGAACATTTGGCCTGGATGCTATTAAATGCGTCCCACCTTGTACTTATGCTCGACGTTCACGTTCGGGAAACGGCACCGCCAGCCAGTAATGGCGACGACGGGTGCTGGCCACTCGCGACACAGTCGCCTGTTTTACGTGATTGAAAAGTCTACAGGGTTCCGTTTTTTGATCAACATAGGTGCCGAGGTTAGCGTTTTGCCGCATCCTCAACGTCATAAGCTCCAGCCCTCGCAGTTTACTCTGCAGGCTGAAAAAAAAACACTTCTATCGCCACGTTCGGTCAGCAGTCCCTTACCTTAGACGTTGGACTTCGTCACCGCTTCCAGTGGGTTTTCATCCAGGCCGACGTCCAGTCGCCTATCATTGGAGCGGATTTCCTGTCACACTTCACCCTGACAGTTGACCTTTAACATCAGAAGTTGCTAGATCCTACCACACAGCTGTTTTCCGTCGGGGTAGTTTCGCATGAGCCTTCCGCTGGCATCCACTTGGCCGTATTAAGCCCGCCATTTTCTGACATCTTGAGGGATTATCCTTCCCATTCTAAGCCCTCTCAGTTCACAGAGCAGGTTCAACAAGTCATTTGCCACCATATCACTACCACCGGCAGACCGATCCATGCTCATCTAATGGACGTTGCAATACATTTCTTCTACTCCTGCGGATTTTACTTTAAAATAGCAGAAGCTAAAGACTGTCATCTCGCAGTAAAAACCCACCCATTTTAGTGAAGCTATTTTGACCCATTGAAATTGACGCCATTTTTAAGTAAAAAGAGCTCGTTTCCAAATATCTGAGAAATACAATGTATTTACTCTGTAATGATCTCACTCCAATGGAGCGAAGAATAGCGTCAAGTCATCGGTCCTCTGCTAAACGAGGTCACGAAATCCCCCCTTTACTGAATGAAAATAAAAAACATTTTGCAAGATGAGTCTGCGAAGGCTGAATTGTTCAATGCATTCTTTCCAAAGCACCTTACGACGGTATCTGAACCGGTCCCATCGAATCAGCCATGCTCAGTCAATACTATCAGTAGCATAGATTTCTCCTTAAAAGTAATTCGTTAGCAAATTATCCATCTAAAAAACTCGCACTCCTCGGGGACTGACGGCCTTACAAATTCACTTATCAAGAGATTATTCAGCTTCCCCCGATTGCTTAGTTATATATTCTCAGCTTATCTTCTAAACGGTTTCTTTCCTGACTCATGGAAGACATCTATTATTCTTCCAGTCCTTAAGTCAGGATCTCGTTCGGACGTAAATAACTACCGAGGTGTTCATGAAATCCCGACCTTAGCCAAAATTTTGGAAAAGATCATTTTTAATCAAATTCTCGATTTTGTGTAGAAAATAAACTATTAAGTGCCTCGCAGCATGGATTTCTACCGGGAAGATCATGCGAAACCTGCCACTTAGCATTCCTTAACCTGGTTACTTCACTTCGTAATGAACAGCAATCAGTCATCGTGATTTACTTTGAACTAAGTAAAGCTTTTGACAAGGTGCCGCATAGGCGCCTTTTAGTGAAACTGGAAGCCCTAGGCATCAGGCCTCCCCTCCTCAATTTAATTGCCTCCTACCTGTCTAACCGCAGCCAGAAGGTCTTAGTAGGCAAAAGCTACTCGATGCCTCAGCCGATCACGAGTAGCGTTTTACAGAGCACGGTTTTAGGTCCCCTCCTTTTCATTCTTTACAAAAATGAAATTTCAACAGTGCTAAATAATTCGGAAAATTTCATTTATGCTGATGACCTTAAGTGTATTTACTCATTTTCTAAGGACACGGTCAGTAGTTGTGTTGACAAAGTTAACGCAGACTTCCGTACTCTCTCGAGTTGGAGCGCTAAATGGCAGATGGAGTTTTCTCCATCAAAATGTAGTTTCATGAGTTTTGATCCCGCAAGGCTTCCTGGAACCATTATCTTCCAAAAATAGTCCACTGTTAGAAAGATCTACGTTAAAGGATTTGGGCCTTACTTACACGAATAAGCTTGCATTATCACCTCATGCAGATCGGATATCTGCCAAGGCCGCACAGATATGTGGGTTTATATCGCATAATTTTTTCCTTCCAAAAATTAAGTTAAAACTATACCGCATGTTTGTTCTCCCTATACTAGAATACTGCTGTCCGCTTTTTGGTCTCATGACCCAGCATGACCGTAGTAAGATTGAAAAGGTTCAGCGAGTTTTCACTCGTAAAATATTTTCTGTTTCTGGGTCTGTTATGTGTTATAAAGATAGATGTCAATTAGCAAACATTAAGTTTCTTTGGGTAAGAAGACTCGAAGCTGGTATATGCTTTCTGTTTCGCGCTAACAATAGTCCTCATCTCCCACAAAATAACGCTCTCCTTCCGGTAGACTGACCTTACGCCACTCGTAACTCTTCCATGATAAGTTTACTACCCTGTAGCTCCACATCTTACCGTTCTCGCTTTTTTACCTCCAAATATGCTTTTATTAGACTGTCTTCTACACTTTCGATTTTTAAAGGCAAATTACATAAGCATTTAAATTTAGAGGAAATGAAGTCGTTACTGTCTGTTTCCTTTCCAAACACGCAAGTTTTAGATTTTCAAAAGGGTCCTCCTGGCATTTGAAGCTCTTCCCAGGATACTAAAATGGTTTCGAAATATGTAAGCATTTTCCACTGCAGAGTCAAGCATCACTTCCAAGGGCTGCGAATTCTTCTCTGCTTTTGCAACCTTTGCTGTGGTCTTCAAGATTGGCTCTGGAATCTGGTGGGTCGCAACTCGAGGATCTTGCCTTGAACTCTACTGCCTTTTCCTGTTGTCCCAGATGACCCCTTTTTAACTCAACGATATATTATTTTTTCCCATGACCATAAACGTCCCTAACCCTCAACATCAGGTGCCAAACTAACCACATCAAACCCTGTTACCTATTAAGGCGGTTCTTTCTCCTAAGGTTTTTTTGAACTCGGTGGCCCGCTGAACTTATCCACCGATTTAGGAGTTTTTTTACTGCCCATGACAATTATCTTATAAGAGTTCACTGTTTATCATTATTATTTTTATTTTCACGATAGCACTAAGTTTGTAACGACAGGGCCCCTTGGGCCTTAAATATACAAATTATTATTATTATCATCCACGTAGGCTTCCTCCTGAAAAGCTGCAAATCACGAAGAATGAATTTGAGCACATGTCGAATTTGGGGATTATCCGTCCTTCGTCCAGTCCATGGGCTTCACCACTGCACATGGTTCCCAAAAAGTCATCCGATGATAGGCGGCCATGTGGTGATTATCGCGCACTCAATCGAACTACAGTCCCGGACCGGTATACGATTCCCCATATTCATGACTTTTCCCACATGTTGGCTGGAAAGACGATGTTTTTCCAAGATTGACCTCGTGCGAGCATATCACCAAATACCGGTAGTGGAGGAGGACATCCCTAAAACCGCCGTCACGACCCCATTCGGCCTGTTTGAATTCCTTCGCATGCCTTTCGGTTTGCGGAACGCGGCCCAAACGTTTCAGCGTTCTGTCGATGGCATTTTGCGCGGTCTCTCCTTCACGTTCGTATCAATCGACGATATCCTTGTCGCAAGCTCGTCACCCGAGGAACACTTGAAACACTTACGCCAAGTTTTCGATCGTTTTCAACAAAATTGTCTACAGCTTAACGTCGAAAAGTGTCTTTTTGGCGACACTTCTCTGGATTTTCTTGGCCATCATCTTGACCAACATGGAATCACACCCCTCCCAGAGAAGGTGCAAAGCGTGTTGTCTTTTCCAGCCCCGAAGTCCATAAGTCAGCTCCGCCGTTTCATCGGCCTAATCAACTACTACCGGCGTTTCATCCTAAATTGCGCCGCCACCCTGGCACCTTTGATGGACCTTTTGAAGTCAAAGGCCAGGTCGCTTCAAATTTCACCCAGTGCTCTTGAAGCATTCGAGTCAGCCAAAACAGCACCCACGGATGCCAACCTGCTTCATCATCTGAGCACCGATGCTGATACACAGCTTATTCTGACCACAGATGCCTCAAACATTGCCGTAGGCGCAGTCCTGCAGCAACATATCCACGGACAGTTGCAACGGCTAGCCTTCTCCTCCCAGAAACTTCAGCCAGCGCAGACTCGTAATAGTACTTTCGAGCGTGAACTTCTCGCCATTTACCTGGCCATCCGACATTTTCGCCACCTGCTCGAGGGGAGAGATTTCCAGGTCAACACGGATCACAAACCTCTCACTTATGTCCTGAAAGCTAAGCCAGATCGATATTCACCGCGTGCAGTAAGTCATTTTGACAAAATCTCACAATTCGCCTCAGACTTACGCTATGTCCGTGGTAATGAGAATGTCGTTGCTGATGCCTTGTCCCGTCCAGAGGTCAACGCTCTTATCACCACGTTAGACCTGGCGAAGCTTGCGGAAGCGCAGGCGCTTGATGACCCCATCATTGAAATGATTGCGTCTTCTGTGCTTCAGCTGCGTGAGGCTCCCCTCCCCACGGCACCAGGCTCTATCGTGTGTGATTTTTCTACGGGTACCCCTCGTCCTGTAGTACCACAATCTTACCGGAAGGTTTTTTCGACCACTTCCATTCACTATCCCACCCCAGTGTTCCTGCCGGCCGCAAACTCATCGCAGCCCGTTTCGTCTGGCCAAAGATGAACACTGACATTGCTACCTGGACCAAGCAGTGCTTAGCCTGTCAAAATAATAAGGTCCACCGACACACCGTTTCACCTCCCAGCACGTTTGTGGTTCCCGACGCCCATTTTCAACACGTCCACATGGATTTAGTCAGACCGTTACCCCCATCTCGCGGGTTCACGCACATTCTGACCGCTGTTGATCGTTTCAAACGATGGCTCATCGCCGTTCCCATCTGGGATACCTCAGCAGAGAATTTTGCCATGGTTTTCCTTACGCACTGGGTAGCCAACTTCGGTGTTCCAGCTACCCTCACTGCTGACTGCGGAAGTCAGTTTACATCTGCACTCTTCCGTGAGTTTACCAAACTGCTCGGGTGCTCGCACATCACCACAACTGCCTATCGCCCAGCATCAAACGGCCTCGTGGAACGCCTTCACCGTCAGTTGAAGTCATCGTTGATGTCTCAACCTGCCCCGCACAACTGGAGCGACAACCTGCTGGTCGTCCTCCTCGGCATTCGCTAGGCTGTTAAAGAAGACATTCGATGCACTGCCGCTGATCTCGTTTACGGCACATCCCTCCGTTTACCTGGTGAGCTCGTGCAGTCATCCTCCGTCGCCCCCTGACGCCACAAACAACTTCGTTCAACAGCTGCAGCAACGCATGGCCGCACTGCGCCCAACCCCCACACGCGCGACACCTCGACGCGTATTCGTGCACGACGATTTGCACACAAGTCCATTCGTGTTTGTCCGGCACGACGCAGTTCGCAGGCCCCTTTGCCCACCATACCATGGTCCCTTCAAAGTGCCTGAACGGAAGGAAAAATATTTCGTCATTCAACAGGCTGATGTTACTGATACGGTCTCTAT
>JAYGXS010000001.1:117650223-117671796 GCA_036362985.1 Ligula intestinalis | reverse complement strand
CGGTCTTTACGAGAGAGGCTGAGTTCACCGCTATTAACTGCAGTGTGGGTGTGATCCAGACCATAGACTCGGATGTACTCACGGAAGCTACCGTTCTGTGAGAACTTATACAGCTTAAAGAAACGAAGTCGTCAGGTCCTGATGAGATACCTGCATAGCTATTGAAAGAGCTAGCCATCGAGTTGGCGATACCCCTGTACCTTATCTTCCGAGTTTCTCTTAATACTGGACAAGTGCCACCCGATTGGAAGGCAGCGTGGATCTCACCCATCCACAAAAGTAGGAGTCGGGCGACCGCAAATAACTAACGACCGGTCAGCCTCACCTCAATATCCTGCAGGCTTATAAAACGCATAGTCAAACGCGAGCTGATGCACTTTTTGGAGCACCATCAACTTCTTTCTGATAAGCAGCACGGATTCCGCAGGGGAAGGTCCTGCTTGACCAATCTGCTCTTTTGTCTATAACAATGGACCCGAGCGATCGACGAAGGGAATACGGTGCATACAGTCTTCGTAGACTTCAAGAAGGCGTTTGACACGGTGCCTCATCAACGTCTCTTATACAAGCTCAGCCGCATAGGGTAAGGTTAAATCTTTTGCAGTGAATTGCAAACTTCTTGACTGGTCGTACCCAGACCGTATGTATTGGCGAACAGCGGTCGGCGGAGGTAGCAGTTGACAGCGGGGTTCCGCAGGGATCCTTTCTTGGCCCTATTCTCTTCCTTATATATATTGATGACTGCATAAGCGGACTAGACTGCGAAATCGCAATGTTTTCGGATGACATAAAACTTTGGAAGGTCATACGCAACCAAGACGATGAATTAAACCTCCAGGCAAATTTGCATAGACTGGAGCAATTGTCGATCCTTTGGCTCATGCCATTCAATGTGGCCAAATGCAACCTTAGGCACTTTGGTAGAACCAGCACTACGCCTCGGAGGGTGTATTACCTGAATCCCAGGCCGCTGCCAGAGGTAGAGGCTCAGAAAGACCTAGGGTGTGGTTCACGCCTTCACTGAAGCCATCACTCCACGTCCTGAAAGTGGCTAAATCTGCAATGTCGAGCTTGTATCTAATCAAGCGCGCCTTTGCTAAGTTTGACAAAGTTGTGTTTGGCAAGGTATTCGGCACGTTCGTGCGACTTCAACTGGAATTTGCCATCCAAGCCTGGAGACCTTGGACAGCCAAAGACAATAAAAACCTTGAAAGGGTACAAAGACGCGCAACAAAATTAGTACGAGGCCAATGGATCCTCCCTACTGAGACCCGATTCGTAAATCTTGACTTGTTTCCTCTGGATTACAGGCAGCTACGTGGGGACCTAACTCAGGCATTTCGCATGTTGCGTGGTCAGGATTGCTGCCTCCAAACAAATGATTTCTTTGAGCGGGCCACCACCTCTAGGCTGCGAGGACACCCCCAAATAACCCAAGAAAATTCTTGTTCTCTAAGAGGGTAATCCAGGCATGGAATGCCCTTCATGCGGATATTTTCATGTCCCCATCTGTGGATGTTTTTAAGGCAAACCTAGACGGATTTAATGAGTATCGTCGCGATTAAGTACTCCAAATCCAATCGCTGAAGTATTCTGAATCCAAAAATTGAAGAGCTGCACATCCAAACCCTGAAATGCTAGAAATGCTATAAATACATACTAATTGTAATTTTTATGTAGAAGTATTATTAAGTCAAGTCAAGTCAAATTTATTCAAGGAAATATAGGCAAACGCCTTTGAACTCCCTCTTGGTACATAGGATTTAAGAAATGCATCGGCAAAGCCGAACATTCTAAAGAAGTCGTTGACACAGTTTCAAACGACTACTCGCTTGTTTCAAGTAATAAACTCACACGCAGTTTACACGAGCCAGCAGTGTAACTGAGGAAGAATAGCAGACAGTGAAAAAACTCCTAAGGCTGGCTCATAATTCAAAATGGAATGTCATTTTTGGTTTTTAGGAGAAAAACTGTCGCTCGTGGGGAAGCATGTGAATGATAGGGGCATGATGCTTCTGTGAATGTTGACGGTAGCCATTGCGTCCATGACGAGTAATATCTACACCCGAAGGACCATACGAGGAGGAGACCTCGGAGTCACGAGAACGTCCCGAAGACCGGAGATGCGACCATGATACGCCTTTGCTGTGCCAAGAGCCGAGGAACCCACCACGTTGTCAGCAGTCGGTTGATACGAGAAAGGGTGTGACAGGGCCGCATAGCATAGGACCATAGGTGCGGTAGGTGCGTCCTCAGACACGATCGGCGCAGATCGCATAGTGAGTAGAGACGTCATAGGTAGATAATGTCAGAAACTCATTTGGTTAATTACTAATAATAATACTACTTACAAGTTACTATTAGTATATATTTATAGCATTTCTAGCATTTCAGGTTTTGGATGTGCAGCTCTTCAATTTTTGGATTCAGAATACTTCAGCGATTGGATTTGGAGTACTTAATCGCGACGATACTCATTAAATCCGTCTAGGTTTGCCTTAAAAACATCCACCGATGGGGATATGACAATATCCGCAGGAAGGGCATTCCATGCCTGGATTACCCTCGTAGAGAAAAAGAATTTTCTTGGGTCAAGTCTTGCCCCAGTCACACGTAATTTGAGGGGGTGTCCGCGCAGCCTAGAGGTGGTGGCCCGCTCAAAGAACTCATTTGTTTGGAGGCAGCAATCCTGACCACGCAACATGCGAAATGCCTGGATTAGGTCCCCACGTATCTGCCTGTAATCCAGAGGAAACAAGTCAAGATTTACCAATCGGGTCTCATAAGGGAGGTTCCGTTGGCCTCGTACTAATTTTGTTGCGCGTCTTTGTACCCTTTCGAGGTTTTTTTTGTCTTTGGCTGTCCAAGGTCTCCAGGCTTGGATGGCAAATTCCAGTTGAGGTCGCACGAACGTGCCGAATACCTTGCCAAATACAGCTTTGTCAAACTTAGCAAAGGCTCGCTTGATTAGATAGAAGCTCGACATTGCGGATTTAGCCACTTTCAGGACGTGGAGTGATGGCTTCAGTGAAGGCGTGAACCACACCCCCATGTCTTTCTGAGCCTCAACCTCTGGCAGCGGCGTGTGATTCAGGTAATACACCCTCCGAGGCGTAGTGCTGGTTCTACCAAAGCGCATTAGGTTGCATTTTGCCACATTGAATGGCATGAGCCAAAGGGTCGACCATTGCTCTAGTCTATGCAAATTTGCCTGGAGGTTTAATTCATCGTCTTGGTTGCGTATGACCTTCCAAAGTTTTATGTCATCCGAAAACATTGCGATTTCGCAGTCTAGTCCGCTTATGCAGTCATCAATATATATAAGGAAGAGAATAGGGCCAAGAACAGATCCCTGTGGAACCCCGCTCTCAACTGCTACCTCCGCCGACTGCTGTTCGCCAATACATACGGTCTGGGTACGACCAGTCAAGAAGTTTGCTATCCACTGCAAAGGGTTTCCCCTTACCCCTATGCGGCTGAGCTTGTATAAGAGACGTTGATGGGGCACCGTGTCAAACGCCTTCTTGAAGTCTACGAAGACTGTATGCACCGTATTCCCTTCATCGATCGCTCGGGTCCATTGTTCTAGACAATAGAGCAGATTGGTCAAGCAGGACCTTCCCCTGCGGAATCCGTGCTGCTTATCAGAAAGAAGTTGATGTTGCTCCAAAAAGTGCATCAGCTCGCGTTTGACTATGCGTTCCATAAGCTTGCAAGATATTGAGGTGAGGCTGACCGGTCTATAGTTATTTGCGGTCGCCCGACTTCCACTTTTGTGGATGGGTGAGATCCACGCTGTCTTCCAATCGGGTGGCACTTGTCCAGTATTAAGAGAAACTCGGAAGATAAGGTACAGGGGTACCGCCAACTCTATGGCTAGCTCTTTTAATAGCTTTGCAGGTATCTCATCCGGACCTGACGACTTCGTTTCTTTAAGCTGTAGAAGTTCTCGCAGAACGGTAGCTTCCGTGAGTGCAACCGAGTCAATGGTCTGGATCACACCCACACTGCAGTTTATAGCGGTGAACTCAGCCTCTCTCGTAAAGACCGACTGGAAGAAGCAGGATAGATGTTCCGCCTTTTCGTTAATCTCGCAAATTTCTACACCGTCGTCTGTTTTTAGCAGAGGAATAGGGTCTCTATTTCGAGTACATTGCCTAACGTAGCTGTAGAAAAGCTTTGGGTTTCCTACTGCACGATTTATTAGATTACTCTCGAAGTTTTGTCGGCTCTTTACCTTGTTTCTCTGTGCCTCATACCTATTACACGATTCGGGGGTCCTCTCTCTGCGATAGATTTTGAACATCCTTCCATGCGGTTTACTTCCATCTTTAGCGTTGACGGTAGCCATCGAGGCCTTTTTGTTACTTTCTTTACCGTGATAGGACAGAAATCGGTAATTAGTCGAGGGAAACATCGGGCGAGCTGGAGGAGCCGTTGGTCGGGAGCTTCTCCTCGGGGATCGGCTGCCAAGTTAGAGCATCACAGGTCATGGTGGGCGTTGTAGTCACCTAGCACCAAACTGTCTCCAGAAGGTAAGTAGGGAGCGATAGAGGCGGTGAAACCGGGAGGACAGCTGGAAGTTGAAGGGATGTACACGTTCACGATGGTGAGCGGCCTCGGGCCAATATCAAGGGAAATCGCCAGTACTTCCGTGGGATCGGCTCCAAGCAGGGGTAGCTGGTGATGGGCAATGTATTTGTCCACCAGGAAGGCCAAACCTCAGCTTGCGGCCGTGGTCGTGACGGACAATCGTGTAATCGGCACAGGAAGGGACCTTAGTGGAGTTGTTGTCGTATTCATCGACGAACGAAGTCTCGGGGGTACCCATTTTGGGATAATAGTTTCTGAAGGTACTTCATTTCTGCTTGGAATGCCCCTTCATCCGAACATTGTTTTTGCTCGAATGAGCAAGCTGTTGATTGAACTGCGTTTGTGGGATATTGGGTGGTAGCTCCCAAAATGTAAGAGGACTTCGGAATGTGTACCTTTACGATACACTGACGTATGGAGTGTCCCATCGGCCTTTCTATGTACAAAACATCCAAAAATGGGAGTTGCCCGTTTGCCTCTGTTTGCCTGGAGTAAAAGCCGTAGCAGCACCTTTCAATTATCAAATAATTCAGTTTTCTTTGGACAAATATCTCATTTGACACATAGACTTCACAACCCGACTGCGAGAAGGCCAGCGATCAAACTGTCTAGATCTCGTTTTTAGTAACAACGAGGGGATCATAAGGGAGGTGAACTCACAACCGCCACTTGGGTTAAGCGACCACGTTGCTTTGACCTGCGTGTGTTACCTACTGTCTCCAAAATCGCAAAAAAAGAGGCACAGAAATTTTTGGAAAGCCGATTTTGAAGAAATGAGGCATACCGCTTCCGCAGAAAACTGGTTACCCAGTAGGAACGATACGAATGAATTATGGCAGTATATCCAAGGGACTGTAGAGCGCTTAATTGAAGTCCATTGCCCAATGAAAGTAATGAGACCATGTAACAGACCTCCTTATGTCAATCAGCCGATAAAAAGGGCCATGAAGAAGAGATAAAGGTTGTGGAAAAAGTACGAGCATCCTCAAGATTCAACATCTTTTGCCGAATATAAAGCGCAACAAAATATATGCCGTAAGGAAATACGAAATTCTAGAACTGCCTTTGAGCGTCAACTTACAACACAAGCCACAATATGTCCAAAGAAGTTTTATGGATACATCCGCAGTCAAAGGAAGCACCGGGACGACATTGCAACTCTAAGGGATGACCTCGTAAAACGTAGCAAGGGGAGGACCACGGAACGTAGAGTTACTGTCAGAGTTTTTCAGATCGGCGTTTATGATGGAATCCCCTGACGACAATTCGGGAGTAGAAGTGGGCGAAGGTACAGCCATTATTGAAACTGTTACCTTTTCTGTCGCAGACGCAAGCCGTGTCTTCAGTCACATCAAACCAGACAAGTCTCCTGGACCAGATGGGATCCCTGGACTGATACTTAAAGAACTGCCGACCGAGATATCGGTGTCTCTTTCAATTCTGTTCGAGCATTCCGTGAGAACAGGGGACATGCCTTTGCAGTGGAAGACGGCCAACACTGTGCCGTCATATAAGGGAGGTAGCAAGATGTCTGCAAACAGCTTTCGGCCCATAAGCTTGACTTGCCTTTCCTGCAAAATGATGGAGGTCTTTGTCAAGCAGGCCATACTAAGATTTTGCACTAAAAGTAACATCATACAAAATTTCAAACATGGCTTTCGGCGAGGGCGCTCCTGCCTTTTCAAATTTACTGACTTCAATTGAGGCCTGGACAAGAGCTTTCGAAGAGGGTTTCGAAGTGGACGTAGTGTACATAGATTTCCGCAAAGCCTTTGACAGCGTTCCCCATCAACGCTTTTTACATAAACTGAGCGTTCTTGGCATCAAGAGGAAAATTTTGGACTGGATCAGGTCATTTTTAGTCGGTCAAAAATAACGCGTTTTCGTTGGGGAGGATAAATCAGACTGGGTTGACGTAGTTAGTGGGGTTCCTCAAGGCTCCGTTCTCGGATATTATTATTCATTCTCTATGTAAATGACAGCCTTCAAGAACTGGACTGCGGTAAAATCATGCTCGCCGATGACGTTAAACTCTGGCAGGTCATTAAGCGCCCAAGCGACCGAGATGCTCTGCAAAATAATCTTTGCAAACTGCAGACGTGGTGGTGGATTTCAATGTGCAAATGTGTGGCATCCTCCACCTGCGTCCAAGAAACTACCCTATGTTCCAGAGCAGCAGGACATATCACCTGAAAAACATCCAAATTCCCGTAGCATCTACGCAAAAAGACCTCGGCATTTGGATGCATAGTAATCTGAAGCCCTCATTCCAATCTGTCATGGCGGCAAATAAAGCCACAGGAGTGCTGCACGCTATCAAAAGGGCGTTTCTAGCCTTCGATGAAGATCTCTTTGGCAGAGTGTACGGCACATTTGTTCAACCACACCTAGAGTATGGCATACAGTCGTGGCGGCCATGGCTAGCAAAGGACACAGCATGTCTGGAGAAAGTGCAGCGCCGGGCAACAAAGCTAGAAAGAAGTCTAGAGGACCACACTTAAATAAACTGAAACTGAAACTGAAAGGTGAACTGAATTTCTGGGAAGGTTGCGTTGAATGTTTGATGGTGCAATTCTACTTGGTCCATTTTTCCGATGACAAATGTGTCGTCCACGTATCGTTGCCACAATCTTGTATTTACTGAAGGGAGGGCTCTTGATTCTAATTTCTGCATTACCGCTTCCGCCAAAAAATCGGATATTGGGGACCTCATAGGGCCACCTTTTTCTTGCCGGTAGTATTTTCCAGCAAATGAAAAGTTTGTTTCTAGGCACAGTTCAGGGAGGTCTAGCAGGACTTCTGCGGGTACTTCTGTGTCGTAAGTTTGGAGAAATTCTGTTGTGTAGGTTCTTGCTTAATCTAGAGGGATGGACGTTAAAAAGGACACAACGTCAAAAGACACCATAGACTCGTCTTCTGAAATGTTTAAGTCCTTTATCCCCGCTAGAACTTGCATGGAGTTTTGAATGGAACTCGTTAAGTTCGTTGTAAGTGGGTTAAGTTGCTGAAATAACCACTTGGAAATCTTGTAATTTGGTGTACCGATTAGGGAGACTATCGGTCATAGTGGAATGCCAGCTTTGTGTACCTTTAAGGGCCCATATATTTTAGCAATCTTCGGTTCATTTTGTTTCAGCGATTTTGCTTTAATTCTGGAGATTAATTTCTTTTCTGTGAGGCGATTCAATACTTTCTCTATTTTTGAGGTTTGTGACCGTGCAGGATCGGTGCTTAGACGTGTGTTAGTCGATTCATCTACCAAAATCGATGTCATCTTTTCCGTGTACTCCGTCTTGTTGAGGATGGTGGTAGGACCTCCTTTGTCAGCTGGTAAAACTATGATGCTTTCATCTTTCTTAAGTGACTCTAATGCTGCTTTTTCATCAAAGTTTAGTGTTGAGAAGGTCTTATGGCTCTTCAGTGTGTGAACCGTATTATTTCGTATTGCATGCCTTTCGTCTTCTGTCAGGTTATTTGAAGAAAGGATAAATTCAAGACTGGCTAGGAAGTCTAGGTAGTTGCAATCAGATGGGTTGTACTTCATTCCTTTGCCTAGCACTTTTGTCTCTGTTTTGTTTAGGAATCTTGAGGACAAGTTTACAATTACCTTCGGCAGGGTGAAATCATTGTTGCTTGTGCCCGAAATTCTCATTCATTTCTTTTCCAATGTGGTCCTCTTTTTAGTCTTTCTAGTGTTGAAACATGCATGATTGTTTCATGTAGAGTCTCAAAAATATTTGCGGGAAGTCGATCCGCCCAAATCTTGATGTGTTCTTCTTTTAGTTCTATGAATGTTCGGAGCCTGCGGTGTGCATCAGATATTATGGTGGTCTGAGTCGGTAACCTGTTCTAACGTTCCCCATTGAAGACCGGGTTAGTTGAGGATAGTAGCCGGACTCTTGCTGCTGGGAAAGTTCGTGACACAGCCTCGTACAGGCATCTTTCAGGAGTTCATCTGTCGCGTCTCCTCGAAAGTGCACTTTGAGAAATAATGTTTTCTTCTCCACAGTGAGTGTTGTGGGTTTCCTTTCTTTGGCAGCCATATTCTTGGCAATAAATCGCTCAGGATATTCGTTTTCACGGAGTAAGTCGTAGACTTTCTTGAGTTTATCTTCAATAGTGCCTTCAGAGAAAACTTTTTCTACCTCTTTGCATTAAGTGGCGAACTAGATTTCGGTTCTGTTGGAGGGGTACGATACTGTTAAAGTTCATATATTGTCCAGATCAGGCTTTTTTTCTATACACGCTCCTTTGGACGCTATTGTCGGGTCTACGACTAAGGAAGACGCCCAGGAAGGGGAGAGAACCTGCTGCTTCTATCTCCAACGTGAACTGTATTGATGGATGGGCTTGATTGACCGCGCTTAAGAGTGCGTCTCTATCGGTTTTGTTTTTGGCGATCACGAAGATATCATCCACGTAGCAACCGTAATGCTTTAACTTGTGGATCTGATCGCTAACTTGATATTTTTACAGCTTGCCCATGAATATAAGTGTACAGTGAATTGTGACAGCAATGTCCGCAGATATCCGTAGACTACTTACACCAAATCATCTGCATTCGTAGGCTTGCAAAACATTGATAAAAAAATATAATCCCACTCGCAAACAGCGATAACTGGAGTGTCTATTTGGCGTCAAATGACTGGCTCCAGTTTGTGGAATCAATGGCTCCGAAGTGTTTTTTTAATAATCTTTAGCTTCCGCTAAAAAAAAACTCGTATAGGATGAGACGTTCACTAAAAAGTAGAATAGGGTAGTATTTTGCTAAATGAGTGTAAGGTGAACGTGCCTTCACATCAATCCCAATATTGGAAGTGGAATTATCAATGTTGACGTCACTAACGAGGTTAGTTGCTGCGTCTCTCCCCTGGCCGTTTTCGTTAATCAAACTTCCACGGTAAATGCGTATGTTTTATGAGCATGTTTTTGCTGCGTATAGACTGCTGATTACCGGCAAAGCACAAATATATTTAAAGGGCAGTGCGTCCGGTTGAAGTGAAGAATTGAATCGGAGTAATAGCCCCCTGAGTAATGGGTATTCTCATGGTACCACAGTAAACACGACTAATTTCCTTCTCGCTGGGGAAGAGAAAAGATGTCAGCAGAAATCGTGCCGCAAACCATACGTGCTCGTCCTTCGGCCAATGCTCTGAGTCTGAATAAATATTTGCCACGTAAAGTGAATTCAGAGAGAGAAATTTGGATTTTGATTAGGTTATAGAGGAGTTTGTGTGCGTCTGCGATTAGTTGCCTGAGAGACTGCATTTTGTATGTTCCCGGTGTTCCGGTTCGTGATATTTTGATTTGTAGCCTGAATTCACTGCTAGAAGCAGGCTGCTAGTACGCACTTGAGCAGGCTGAACAGCATGATAGAAGTGAAACAGTCGTTTACGTTTATGTGATGAGTTTAATGGGCAATGCATCTGAAAGTACTATCGTCTGTATGCCGGTGCGTCATACCCAACTGTAGCCCCTTATTTAAATGCCAGATTACAATAGTATTTACAAAACTTCAGTAGCAATGTTTTTTAAATAAAATATATCTGGAGTTGGCATGGTATTAGTCCGCGTTAAGTGGGCCATGGGAAAATAAGGGACAGAGATATGTTTCACAGTGTCACTTAAAGCACGCCACCTCTACGTGTAATTAAGGGATATAATTCCGTTACTCCATAACCTGTTGCATGAAGAATGCAGAAAGGAGTTTCAGGTTGGTCAATATCTTGAGTCGTTTCGTTGAGAGAGAGAGATGCTGCTGAACGATATTCTTGAAACTCATCCGATGCACTAAGGCATGCAGTACTTTGAGAAATGGGTTTCGATCAGATTTCCACCATCTGTCAGGCGCATTTATCAGCTAAAACACCGGCACTTGATAGCTTCAGAGGAGGAATTTACTAGAGTCATGAGTGGACATTAGTGGTTACTTTATTTGTGCGAAAACTCCCATTAAAAATTTCAGAAGAAAAATTTGCCAACATACGCCCGTTGTCGATAAATTCCCGTCAAACCTTTTAACGAAAAAAGCTAAAAAATCAGATCAGCGCTAGAGTGGACAGGTGTTCGAGGAAAGTGCATAGCAGCGGGCTGCTGGATTAGCGAATTTCGGCCATGGTAAAAGTGGCGCCATTACGAATGCCTTTTTTTGGACAAGATCGGTGAATGTAGACATATAGCGACCGGTAATAATGTTTTTAACAGACGCTGCCCAAAGAATTTTCAGTAGACAAGAAAGAAGATGTCTCATACACCGGATCAATCGGTTTATTGTCTTGAGGTTTAGAATTATTAGAGGAGTCCATCTTCAAAGTTGAGATGTAGCAACTAAAGGAGGGTAATTATAATAGCCACAAGCCAATCAACTATCAAAAATCATCAGCCTGTCACGTGTTTCGATACAGCAATCAAGAAGAATGTGTGAGGGAGCAATACATGTGGTGTACACTAATGAGCTGTCGGAGAAACCGGGGGCCATGAACAGTAATTGGGGTGGCGCCTTGTTCCCCGGTGGAAGTTACTGGTGGAGGGTCCTGGTAAGCCTGCCTCCTCTTCCGGGTAATTCGTTGTTGGGTCCCATTCGCTTGCCATTTTTACGTTTGGTTTGGTCTTCTTCTTTCTTTGCCCACATAATGGCGCAAATCATTGTAGGTCACGGGCAGGCCTAGATGGCTGTTGACAAAATTGGCACCTGAGCATCATGCCTCAAGCGCCAGCCTTTCGACTTTTGAGGTTCCTCGGCCTACGATGGTCGCATCTCAGAGATCAAAGTCGTGGCCATTCTCTGCGATGGGCGCTGCAAGTTGCGAGTTTGGGTCTAGTCTTTGAGACGCTAGTTTGTGCTCATGTAAGCGGGCCTGCAATTTGCGGTCTTTTTTTCAAACATAATTACAATCTTCATTGTCGCAATGTATCTTGTAGACGACTGCAGAAATTTCAATAGAATGCAGCCTGTGTTATTATGCATCACCCGGCGGTGAATTTTTGCCTGTGGTTGATGAGCTATGCCTATGCTAGCGGGTTGTAACAGTCGTCAGACTGCTTCAGAGATCCATTATATGTAGCGAATGGCTCCCCAGACTTCGGGTTACTGTTTACCTAGATGTCATCTATTCACTCGGTGCTTGCGTAATTTGATAAATGAGTTTGTATATTCATTAACTCAGAAGAATTCCTGAAGTTATTGTTGTTCAGCTGTTCTGTCAGCTGGTGTGCTACAATATGGTTCATCTCTTTGGAACAGATTACAAATGCAGCTACGTTTGTGGGACATGGGGTTTTTGCTGTGGAAATGTAGTAATTGATTCCTGTTGGTGACCCTTCTGAATATTGTAGTTAACATTAGTCCAGTTGCACACCGGCACATCAGGACATTTAGGAAGGGTACTTGGTCATTTCTTTTTAACCCCTCTTGTGAATTGGATATCTGGATCAACCGAGTTAAGTAACTTATTCAGGTGCTCGATGACAGGTGCTATCTCAATGAGAAAAGCGTTATCCAAATAAGGAGCCCGAAAATTTAGTTAATACTTTGTGAAGACCAAGTGTTCTATCCGTTGGAGGACCACTTCAGCAATCAGGCCTAATAGGAAGGGGGCATGGGAGTGTATTTAATTTGGTCATAAATTTGTCCACCAACTGTGAAGTTAGTTAGGAGACAATGCCTTAGAATTACGAGCCGATTTTCAGACTTCAGGGGTTTCTCACTCTCGTCGTAGCGTTCGGTTATAAGTTGTCCTACGACATCAACCACTAGGGATTGTGGGATGGAGGTGAGGAGTGAGACAACATCGAAGGATGCCATGGATTCATCTGGCTCTAACTGCAAATGCTTTACTCGTTCACGGAACTGCTTGACAGAAGTTAGGGTTGTTTTCGAGCCTATAACCAAAAACTTGAGATGAGTGATAATCCACTCAGAAAAAAACCATACGTTGGGGTGCCGTGATTGTTGTTTCTATCCTCTTGACAACCAGATGGTTTTTGTTAATTTATTTACCTAGGACCACTATAATTTCCCTACTTCATTTGTTACCTCTCCATTCTGATGATGGACTCCTGAAAGAGTTCGAAGGCACTGGACGATAAACCAATTGATCCGCTAAGCTTCGCACAATTCGTAGCTGAGAAGCAGCAACTTACGAATAACACCGCTTTCTTCATAAATGACTAAAATAAGAACTGACACCACAATACCTAAGATATAAGGCTTCCATAATTACGACTGTGGACAGAGATGTCGCGAAATCATTTTTCAATAAGATAGCAATAATTTTTATGGACGATTTCCACTGACGACAACAAAAGTACAAGGCAAAGATTGAGGAGGATAGAAGTGAGTATTCCCAGATATTCGGAGATTTATCCAAACCGCCCACCATCGAAAAACTTGCAGTCCTAGAAAGTAGAGAAAATTTCAACACAACAGACGCTTCACCCACTGAATTTATCGACGCCCTTGAGTCAGCCCTAAAATCAACAAATGCCCCGGAGTATAAAAAGAGTTTATTTATCGCAAAGTGTTAAGTCTACTATGGTTTAACCTTAACGGCTGCAATCTTCCAGGCCCGGTTACTAAGACGAGGAGGAGTCTTGGGAAATGCAGATTTTTAGAAATAGTTTATTCTGCAGAAGGATAGAAGAATATTTAGGACGAAGAGTGATTCAGTTTGGCGTTGCGTTTGCCGTGAAAGACCGGCAGCTTTGATGCGTCAACCCCGTTCAGGGGTGGAAAGCCGGGTGAGTTCTGGCGTCAGTAATCTGTAAGAGGCATCGAATCCTCTCTTTATCTCGCGATCTAAACAGTGATTGGTTGAACCGCACGAAGGTAGAAACTGGCGTTAGCGGTCCGTGCCTCGCACGCCAGCGTGCGTTTGGTCTAAAGCAAACTGAAAAATACATTCGGGCAAGGTCCTATGCTCTGAGTGACCTTGGCTGTGGCGTCGGGCAACAGCGACCACTACAAACTCGCCGCAAACAACCTTAGCTGCTTTTGCAACACAAATGGCGTAAAACTCCTAGCCGATACATTTTTGACGTACGGGATCACTCGCACCCTCAACGAGAGGTGAGGTCTCACGACCAGGAACTGCCAGTTCGTGTTCGTAAACACGTGGCCATGCGTCAATGCCAATGGTCAAAAATCCTCCGCGGAAGTTGTGCGCCTTAGCAGCAAGAAGTTGCGAAATGAGAGGAGTGTTTGCGTTCCTGGTGTATGTATGAGCTAAATCAAAGGCCGTTCGGCTAAATTTACAGTATGGCGAGTGCTGCATACAAAAATGCCTAAGTTTGTAAATTTTTGATCATTACTGGCATACCGATGTGAATAAATTCAAGAAAACTTAGAAAAAAATGAAGAACAACTTTTGGCAATTTAAGCACTTAAAATGATTATAGGAAGTACTGCGTCTTTTTTAAGAACTGTACAATTTTCTTGATAATCCCAAAGTTCTCAAAGCCTACAAAATATCTATCAATTAGAAAGTACATTTAAATCTTTTCTTAATTTAAGACCATAACCTTACCACTTTCCTTATATAAAACGGGCTTTGCTTTGGCTAAATGTTTCATACATGTGACCGTTAATGGATAACCGACAGGTTTTCGATGGTTTCAATGTCTTCATATTTTAGTCCACTAATCGATATTATGCTTGAATTTTACATAGAAAAACTTTGAAATGAGATAAATATGAAGATAATTTACCATCCAGCCCATGCGGTAAAATAATTTGACCAACACTTTTTTGAAACTATATTTTGTGGAAAGAAATTTATTAGGTTAGCTAAATATAATTCTTGAAACTTTAATTATCACTTGTTGCGATTAGAAATTGGCTTCGCTTAAATTTAAATATCTTTGGAATAAATTATCTTGTTCTAGATAGCGGTATCTTTGAAACTCTCCTTACTTATTTTGGAGTTTTTCCATAGCGCAATGCACATTGAGATAAGTTTTAGTTTTATCATGCCTAATAGCATAGGAAATTCTTTCAATATTCGAGTACTCCCAATTACGCTTATAAAACATGTACAAGGGATGCTCTTAACAAAAAGGCTAAGCACTTAGTGCATCAAAATAAAGTGAGCGACTATCTGCTAAACGACCAAGATAAATTTCGTTGTGACTTTTGTATGCAGCACTCCCCATACTGTGGAAATGAGTGAAGCGATGGAATAGCCCTCTTTTTTCTTACCAGTACGGTAAAATACGATCCGTAGTCGTCTTTTTGTGTTGCGATAACTTTATATGCGTGCTGCTTCATGCGAGAAACATGACATCTTTCGAACAAAACGGATCCCAAACGAACGACTCTCATCAACGCTTACTAGCTGTGAAGCGCCTGCCGAAAGTAAACGAACAAACTGATCTAGCAGCCACAACCATGTCATCTCGGAATCTCTTTTTATCAGTGTGGCAGGGCTGCCGAGGCAGGTACCTGAGTTATGTTTGCCCATCGACGAACTATTGTCGAAATCGTTACAAATATTACATAATAGATTTGGAGTTTTATAAGTTCACTTCTAAAATATGGAGTTCAGGCATGGTGCACATGGTTGCAAAAAGATAAGCAGCTACTAAATAGGGTCCAAAGCAGGGCTGAAGACGTCCTGAAGGACCTTAAGTCCTCATCCTGCAAATGCAGACTTGAGGTACTTACTATTTTCCTTAATGACTACAGCCAGGTCCAAGATGACTCCATATATACATTAATTGTACCCTAATTCCCATATCTATGTAGAAAATCCCTTTAAGTAAAAGGCACCTTAGTCCACCTGGATGTCTGCAACCATTCATGTTTACCAGTGCCTGAAACGGACTGGCTTAGGCGCTATAATAAACGGCGAGACAGACTGATTTGAACATTATGCTGTCATATATTTGCCTAGACGATGCCGTTCATCTGCCCAAAATATCACCGTTTGAAAATATTTACGTTTTGCCCACATCTGCCAGAAAAATTAATATGTAATATTCATATAAATCCGTACCTGCAGGCGTAAAATGTTCACTATTTGAATACTATTCATAAACAAAAAGTAGCCTTATTTCTTTCAAATAACCCTTGTCTTTTGTATGGTTTTAGTTCAAGTTCATACTGTCGACGCACAATAAAGGAGCCATGTATGTATGCATTGATTTTGCGTTATTCAACTGAATTATTTTTGCATAAAATTTTTAAAGCGACCTCAGAGGTATTGGCTATTAGCCTAAATATAATGAACTTAATCAAACGAAACAAAATTTCCCCATTCTTAGAGCATCATGCTCCGGAGTACATGTTGAACCACGTTCAGATAAAAAGTCCCTTACTTTGATTATAAGAATGTATTTGGCTTACATTAATCAACAGGAGTCCATCTGTGAAACCCCTTTTTCTCCACCAGAGTGTAAAAACGGGTTACTTGAAGTGCCCAAGTATGTGTAGGTTTCACCGGTAAAATAGATAGCAATTAATTGGCATAAGTAAGGTATGCCCCACCTGTGCTGAATAAAGAAACGCACAGCCTTAAAAGGGCAATGAGAAGGGTTCCGAAGCGAATCGGAAAAATACTGGTTGACTGATCAAAGTTTATCTGTTCATCTGATCAGTACTTGGCGCAAGCGGCGGTGAAAAATGCTGTTCCTCAGTAGTGCATTTGGCAGCGGCATCGACCGGTTTGATGGCCGCATAAGGCTTTGGAACCATATCCACAACGCCAAATTAATTTTAAAATAGCGTTCCTCTAAAGTCTTACAGAGAAGTTAAATGATCGGCTTTTAACTCCTTTGTGTGGTGGATGAAAGTTAGAGTTCAATCTTAATGTACCACGTACCACAAAAAAACAAAATTGGCATCCCAACTCACTACGAAGTCATTACAGTCATCCCTTTTAATCAGCGTCTCGTTTGGATCCCACCCAACGGCTCATAAACATCTTCCAATAAATGTTTATGTTCAGGGAGTCTGCATATTAAGGTTGTTGGAAGTGTTCGCTACTAACAGCAAAATAGGTAGGGTTGCATTTAGCAAATTGAGATATCTCCCACACACCCCTCACCAAACTTTGCTTTCAGCATTCGCAACGGGAGTGCATTTTACATTTGTCTATCAGACTGCAGACGTGACACTGTGGTCAGTCTTGTGGCACAAACTGTTAGACAGGATTGAGAACACAATCTACCTAAGTCGCAGTCATATTTCCTGTGCCCTGCCCCCCGTTTTCTTCGTCAATTAGCTACCCCTAGAAGCAAGACCAGTCTCAAATGTGCTCACATGTTTACTGTCATTCTCGCACTCAAATGTTATTTTCTCAACTAGGCTTGATGCACTCGCAATCTTAGATTTTTGAAGAACAGATAAATGGCCAGGGTTGTACTTGGCAGACTAAGAACCTTCCCAGAAATCCCTCGCAAAACTTTATTTGAGCATTCAAAACGCGAGTAGTTGTTGATCTCGTTTCTCCGCCTGCAGATTTCACACAGCGCTCAGACTCGTGGCACTAATTGTTAGACTAAAATTTCCACGCCAGCAATGGTTAAGAAAGCAGCTCACCTTATTCGCAGTCTCTTTTCCTGTCCTTTTCTTTTTCCTTTCTCAGTCATCTAGTCTGTGCCTTAATTACACGCGTCAATTTGCTCTGCTGTTCTATTGCCTTTCTCACTCAATTGTTTTACCCTCAAATGAGTTCCCTCCTTGCTGTATATAGTGCAGTTTCGTCAACACGTATGTTTACTACTCTCAGCGGGAATGTCCGACATGAAGTAAGCTATACCCTGGGTTTCCAGCTTCCCAAAGATCCAGCATGCCAGATGACCGTTAGTCCTAGCCCTACGAATTTGAACAGAGTGGCGATCGCCAATATGAGTTCCGACGTTTCTAAAGAGAGCAAGAGCTAACAAAATTGTTTTGCCTGAGTAGGTTGGATAAAAGTGCATGGACAGAGTAGTAAAGGGGGTTTGATCGGCACAATTGATATGCTCTCCTCCTTTAAACTCTCGAGTTTGGCGTTTACTGTGGTGTGGCCTGCGGGAAGGGTAAAGCTTTGGAAAACCCACTTTGTTGTTTCATTTTACATTAAGTGGCGGGAAGCGCAACTTATGTCTTTAGAATGTAGGATAACCTACGTAAAATACTCAGTCAAGTAACCCAAGAGGGCCATAAACTTCGAAGTTCACAGGAACATAAGGGGTGACTGGCGTCCCATCTGAGAGGCGAGCATGACGAAGTTCAAATTTTAAAGGAGCCATGTAAACCCCAGTCCATAGTCCATTCTCATGCTGGACTGAATGCAAAGAAGAATTTATCCGGTGTGGTGTTAACCTTCCAAGCTAAAACCTTCTAGCAAATCGCGAACATTTCGAATTATCTGCAAATAATTATAATGAGGAAATTACTGTAGAGTCGTGAACTTGCGATACCGCCAGTTCCATATCCATTCCTTCTTTCATTTCAAACATTAGTTATGTGAGCCAGGAAGGCAGCTAAAGCTGAGTTGTTTGCCTGAGAGACCTCAATAGCTGGTCTACGTAGTACCCGGTCTGGAAGAATACTGCTGAAATGATCGATGTTTTCATGTTCCGCAACTGAATCTACGTGGACGATATGAATTGAACGCTGGAAAAGGATCATGTCAATGTAAGAGAGCATTTTCAGTCATGGCAACCAAGGCACCTCATGCGGTCTTGATAAATTCTGCCTTTTATATTAATAATCACATTTTGAGCTGCACATATTACCGCCATTCAGAGGTAATCTCTGTTCGAGAATTAGGCCCATACACATTCTACGATAACTGCTCACTGTCTGCAAGCCTATATGACCTAAACACGTTTTCAAAAGCACACCGTTCCCTTATCCAGGTTGCGTCTGACAAAGATTATCAAAGGCCTATGTACGCTCAAAAACTACCCTCCAGAAAACGGAGATTTCTCTCATAAATCTCTCGCCTTACGTTGTTTTTCTCTTCATTTTGTTTTTCAGACCGCAGACCAGGCACAGTGGCCAGGCCTCCGTTACTAAAGGTTAGACTTGATTGCAAAAACAATCTGCCTAATCCTTGGTCGTATGTCACGTATCCTCCGGTATCTTACGTTAAGTAGAGAGCTCCAGCCTGGGAAACACCTTCCAACATGTTCGCCTGTTTCACTGCCCTTTCCACGCGCATTTGTTATCATATCAATTAAGCTCCCTCAAAACGGGTATGCAGATTAACTTCAATTCACAGGCTGCAGACTTAGCACAGTGGTCAAGTCCGCGAGACTAATTTGTTGAATGAATGTGCCAGATGAATTATATTTGTTTAAACACCCGCGACCCAACCCCACCTATGTCGTAGTACCTTCTACTTATTCCGTAAACTACCCAGTACGGTCCTTAAAATCCTCTTCTAAAATCTTCCTTGCCATATTTCACTACCAATTTCCCCACTGGCATGTTGCCAACTGTCAGTCCAGAGTGTTTTGAATGAATAGAGCAGTACCTACGGTTTCGTGCATATGAACCTGCAGCGCAAATACTGAATGTGAGATCTACGCTTATCTGTCAAGCCTACTATCGAACACCAGCATCTTTCAAAAGAAAGAAGATCTTTGGCAAATTGAGTTGTACTTGTGAATTTTCGATCAGGTAATAGTTGTGCGTCGTCAGACTAGGTGAAAAGTGAGGGCTGGGAATGTCGCGCTAGATCCTTAGGATATTTCGCCATAGGTTGAAGACTCTTTTCGCGATGCTCTTTCCTTTGTTAGGAGGGAGAAAGGATTTGGGTTTCACCTGCAGACCGGCTTGCTCCTCTATTCTGGCATCCTTTTTTGTGACATTTATTCTTTCTGTACCTATTCAAAAAGTGTTTTTGGCAAACGCAAACCACATTGGCTTCTGAGGCCGCTAATGTTAGCTTCTGAACAGCAAATACGGTGGTGAACATTGAATATAATAGCCCTTAAAACACGGAATCCTTATTTGTGTGCAAGTACTCGTGTGGTCTCATTAAGTAAAGTTGGCTTAAATTGGAAAGATTTCGGGAGGATGTTGAGCTTGCGGCAAAGGTGAACAAAGCAGAGTTGTTCGTAAGTCATTGGCAGCCTCTGTGCAAATTTTTCCCAACGTCTGGAAAGGATAAGTTTTTAGCGCCCAGAAGTATATTGGATAAGTGATCGTCATCATATGATGAATAGAAAAAAAGATTTTTGCAATACATCGAGTTGTACACGTGAATTTTCGATCAGGTGTCACTTGTTCGTCATCCGACTAAATTAAAAGTAAAGGGTGGAAATATCAAGCGTATTCTGAAATTCGTTCATTACACAAGGCATATGAATCGCAATATTGGTCCTGGCATGCGTAATAGCATAGTAAATTTCCTCGATGTGAGACTCCTCCAAATTTCGCAAAATAATGCCTAGTTTTCTTAATAAACCTAATTACAATGACGACTTTCCTAACTTAACCCACTTAATGAACTAAAATAATTTGACTAAATATAGGATAAAGTGCCAAATAATATTGCGTTATAAGAGATACGCGGTCTTTAGCACATACTGTATGTAGTATTAGTTCGCATCTTCATTTACGCTCAGAATATACAAGCATTTTCAATGCCGACAATATATTTGTTAATTAACCATGACATGACTTGCTTAAATTAATAAAAGAATGCGACATTTATATGCAAGGAAATTTATTCAGTAATGACAAGCACGATACTACTTGATCATTTGCCCAGATTCGGACAGTTTTAATCTTAACCTTTGGATGGCATTATCAGAACATATTGCACAATATTCGCAGTGCAAATAGAACAAATCGTGCACACTCATGCACATTGCCCATTCAATCACCCATAAGCACTACAGCGCTCAAACGTGAACGGCTAGGGGTGGACCAGTAGCGGGTCAGGCAAATAAGCTCTATTTAGACTGCTCAAGTTATTAAAAAGGACAATAATGCTGAGCTTCTTGCTTCTTCTGCCCTTCATACACATTATAGTTAAGTGAAAATTTTAGTATGAATATATTTAGAAAAGCATGTCCATTTTATATCTCTGAAAATATTTTTTTCTTTTACTCTAATGGAATAGCTCGATAGCAGTTATGGTCAGCCAATCGGTCCAAGCGCGATTAAAACTGAAGAAAAGCAAACACAAACAAGCCCTAATCTACCGTCCCAAGAAAGTTCAGGTTCTGGGATCATCAAAACGGCCAGGAGAAGAGGGAAGCGTCTACCTGACCAACCAGTCTCACCCTCTTTGCAGGTCAAAACTAGTGAAATTGCACGAAAGGGGATCGGAGAAGAGCTGGGAGAAGAAAAAGAGACAGTATTTGAACCGAGACAACTGCGGTCCGATGCACACAAAGCGATGAAAGCGAAGGAAGCCGCCGAAAAACAAACGAGGGAGCCCATACTTACAGTGCACGCCCCCACAGTTGATCAATCAGCCACCGCTGAGACGCGTTTAAACAATCTCGCCGTAGATAACAAAAACACGATTGGTTTGCCCCGTAAAGTGCAGGCTGCCGCGGAGACAGATACCAGGGAGTCCATACTTACGGTTAAGGCCCCCACAGTTGACCAATTAGCCACCGCTGAGGCGAGTTTAAACAATCTCGCCGTAAACAACAAAAGCACGATTGGTTTGCCACGTAAAGTACAGGCTGCCGTCAGCAAAGACACGAAGGAAAACACGAAAGCGTTGCATCAAGAAGTGACCGACGGCGTAGAGGGGACGCAGAAAGTCACCGATAGGGGCAAAAGTTTCGTAATACCAGGTCTACCGGAATCCACTGCCAGTACTGCTATTAACCAGAAAGTGGGTGACAGTGTCGCAGGCCAGAGCCTGAAGCCCACAGTAGAAAACGAGGGCAGCACATCAACCATAGAGTCCGGTCGCACACAAGATGGTCACAATAGCAGCACAAGAGCTGTTAACGAGCAAGCAAGCGACAGTGTCGTAGGCAAGAAAAATGGCACTAAGAGAGAAGCCAGCATCATCATACAGGGAT
>JAYGXS010000001.1:117625061-117650123 GCA_036362985.1 Ligula intestinalis | reverse complement strand
ACGCAGCAAGTGAACTGTTATTCTCAACAAACCCGGTCCTACACGGCAAAGGTTAGGATAAGCTGCCAACCCAGACCACTTTCATGTGCATTTACTCATTTACTTGTTCCTGTGGAGCAGGTTACAAAGGTCGCACGAACCGGCGCTTATCCAAGAGGATACGGGAGCATCTGCCAGCATGGCTCAACAAAGACGAAGTCAGGAACATCAACAGTTCCATTCTTGCTCATATGGTGGACTCTGGACACCGTGTTGACCCTAAAGAAGCCTTTAAGGTGATCTACATGGTCTCGGCAGATTACCCGATGTCCCTGGGTCAACGGCTGCTGACAACAGCGGAGGCCACGACCATTCGCCTGATGAAGCCGGTGTTGTGCGTTCAGAAGAACATTCTTCAGGCCCCAAGCTTAGCATGGCCAACGGCCACAGAACTAACAGCATTTTCCACGCGTTCTTTCCCCCTCCCTCTTCTGAGTACCCTGTCACGACCCCCTTTTTAACAACCCAAACGCCAAGCCCCATTCCCAAGACTAAGTTGATTAGAACGATAATTAATTGATTGCTTGTTACCCTGTACCTTCCCCTTCCATATAAATGTAATGGCCCGAAGAGAATTAATCAAAAGTACATGTATGCTCGCCAACTGTCCTTCTGAATTTTTAAAATGGGAATTTTTGCAAAGTTAATTTTAAAAATTATGTTTATCTATCCTCTGAGGTTTTTTTTCACAAAATGCCGTGAAAGAGCGTTGGTGTAATTGCATGAATAGTTCGCTTTTTGACCTGGACACAAAAACAAAATATCATAAATGCTAATGCGAATTTAAGATAAGGACGGTCTAATTGAATTTAAGTTGTGTAGAAATATATTTTTTGTGTACTTTACGCTAATTGTTTGCGTTTTTTGAAACGGAACACACGGAGGAATGATAAGTGTTTTAAAAAAATGCAATATATATGGCCGGTTTTTTTTGAATAAGCAGAATTATAGCTGAAGGTGGAATTAATCCACTTATGTGAAAAATAATCCATTATAAAGAGAATTGAATCGTTTATCTTCAGGAAACCTAAATAAATTCGCAAAATTCGCAAATTTCTTTGTGACATTACGTTGGAGAAAGTTTATATACGCAGAGGTTCGTTAGCTGAATATCTAATCAAAGAACTTTCTAAGAGGTAATCATACATGGGAAGCTTTTTAATTAATCTTAGAAAAAGTAGTTTTACAACTCCACTGCGGACAGGATTTACTATAAACAATGTGTTTTGCTGTTTCGAGGTATTTCTGCATATCAAAAAAGTTGTCATATTCATTTAAACTAATATCATAGTACACTTTTTTTCGGTAACTGCCCTTTATATCAATCTTGGTTAAAAGGTTTTGTTGTCAGCGTCGAACAGATGCAGAATTTATAAATTTATCAATGATGGCAGTAATAACAAGGAAAATTATGACAAACTTTGTTGCTGAAATTCAATAAATACTTATCCAGTAAGAGTAAAGTTGACAGAATATCTTGACTCAAGAAAACGTCTTTCTATATATGGAAAGTGGTTGCTTCAAGTTATAATTTATAGCTCTTTTTTATGTCCAAAACCGCGGGATTATCGAGAAAATTTTAGTTTTCTTTACAAACACTTAATAATGCCTATAGTTCTTTTAAGTACTTAATATGCTTGATGCAGTTTATTAATGCATTGACACTGGTATTCGAGTAATGATTTAATTTATACAAAATTATGAAAATCGCATGGTCTTTGACGTCTCCTGTACATGCGCTTTATGCACTGAACCATTTAAATTATCGCTATTTTACAAAACGATCAGGACACCACATGAGGTGCACATAAATGTTCACTTCCCATATAAGAATTGACAAAGTGTGGCTGGATTTTGCAAATGGAAAGTGCTACATTGGGGAGAAAGAGTTAGGCGGACGGCGATTCTATTGTTATCTGACTTATGTTTACATTGCATTTGCAAACCAAGTTCCCTGAGGTTATTAAAAACACACGTTTAGCAATTGGCCTTATACATCATAATTGGAAGTTAATACAACGAGAAGGTCTTGACGTGCTTTGCTGACGTTGAATCGCCGAATGGCACAAGTGAATAACTTAAGAGTAATACAGGGTACTCTGGCATCCTGTTTGTTCTTATAGCTAGATTTTTTAATTGCGAGACTTGAGACTTCTCACGTGAGGAAATCAATTGCATTAATTTGAAAACACGGAGGCCGATAACAATGTATCGCACTTTGAGAAGATTGTGCATTTGGGGCTCCCATACGTATATCCGTCAATCAGTTGACAAAAGTGATGTGAACCCTTAATGTCTGCCCTAGATAGGATGACTTACTCATGCATCAAGAAGTACAGGTTGGAGGTGTGTAGTGTGTGTTACATTGAGAAATCTCTAAATTATCAACAAAAGCATAAGCTAGAATGATCCTGACGTTTAAAAAATGCTATCTGCTACGTCAGTAAAGTTAAGCATATTAAGGGCAACAGGTCCCATTAACAATGGCATACAGCCAATATTTAAGTTAAAACAAAAACAAATAATAAGGCAAATATAACACAGTGAGTTACATGTTCAGATGCACATGTTGTCATTGTTAATATGGAATTTTAACAGGCATTCGGCAGATAAGAGATAAAAGTGTCAAATCTTAGCGTTAAGATATCTGTAATTTTTCTTATTAAAGCTTTTGTTGCATAAACTAATTATTTTCTTCCAACTCTAGCTTCCACTGGATTTGTGACTGACATTCAACTATGCTGCGTGAATGAGTATAAACTTTTAGTTGAAGGGGATGAGATGCCGCACGCAACATTTCTTGCCCCGAAGTGCGTATTTCCAAAACCACTCCCAGGTACTTCCACATCTTTCGCCATTTTGCGAATTTTCAATTTGTATCGATGTTTTCCTGAGACACCTTATAACTATTAATGTGCTTAAAGTTTTGCGTCTTTGCTTATCTTTAAAAATCTCAAAGGACGTGGGTCTTTACTATAAAAATAAAATATGCTTTCTTAATATTATGAAATGCAAACAAACCGTTCAGATTTCGCAGTCTGTTACTTTAATCAAAGACACTTTTTCCTCGATGAAATGCACGTTCTCTTCTGTTAAAGGTCACATTATTGTGGAATGCTCGTTACCACTCGCTCCGTTTATAAAAGGCCAAAATGAGTTCAATATAACCCTTGCAGCGGTTACGGGCAGCATCCGGGCTTCTTTAAGTTGCTCTGCTGTATTATTCCTCTAGTTGACTGCAGCCTAGACTTTACTTAGCCAGATAATGCAGAACGGCTGCCTCTTAATGAGCTTCTTATTTGCCAACTAAAGAACACAACTTCTAGGGATAATTGCATTTATCGCATTGCTTTACGATGCCGTTATAAGGGCAAATATAGCCGGCTCGAGAAGTGTGAACTTATAAAATAAATGAGAACAATACATGTGATGCTTTCTTTTATTTTAAAGAGTAAGTATGCTACTTATTTTAAACAAAAATAAACTTTCTGCTGTCGCGAATAAATTCTGCTATTCTGCCTTGCTTCAAATTATTACCAGAGAAAAAATGCTTTTAATTTCTCAAACGGCACCTTCCCACAGATACAATTAAGTCTTTGGATAGACTTTTACAGCTGCGATGCAGAATTACGAAAGAAATTGCATAAATAGCAAGGAGTATGCAGTACAATTCTATAAGACACTACGTCGAGGAAATTTACGTCAAACTATTAAGAATTTGGATCGGCTTACGCAATCTACAATTGAGGACTCATTGTTGGCTGTACATACTATCAAAACTCAGCTGGACCAGACAAGACATGTGCTGGACAATATAAGCCCGTTTTGTTGGTTAATGTTCATAAAGCATGCATGCATCATACAAAAGAAGACATAAGAGACATAATGCTTGAAGTATATGAAGTCCTTATCCAAGAGGTATACTGACGAAAATTTTCCTTGGAAGCCAGACGAAAATATTCTCAACCTTTTAGACCTTAAACTTACTAAATTACAGTCAGAGGCTTTATCACTGGGATTAGACTTTTGTGTCCCAATCAGAAGAATAAACCCAGTTGAGATTGAGGCACAATTTGAAGACTTGAACTCTCAACTTTCTGACTTAATACCTAGGCCCAATGAAGATGTGGGCTGGCTTAAAGCAAAATTTGTGGACATTTCTCACAAATATCGTATTGCTCTGGTAACAAAAATAATGCCGTTGACTAAGGAGCATATGGCTGCGCTTACCGAACTAAAACGTCACGAAGAAATAACAATTTCTAAGCCTGATAAAGGCCATGGAGATGTGATTCTCAACCGGATAGATTATGTGAGAAAAATGGAAGCCATTCTAAGTGATCAGACCGAATTTTGTCTAGAGAACTCATCCAAAGACCAAACCAAAGCAAAGGAGGACTCAGTCTGGAAAAGTATTCAAAAGTTGCGAGCCATTAACTTGATAGATACTTCAACTGCTCTTAATCTGAAACCTAGAGGTACGAATATTCCAAGACTATATGGTCTGCCAAAAACGCATAAAAAAGGCGTACCTCTACGGCCTATTCTGTCCATGACAAATTCTCCTCAACACAAGCTGGTACAGTGGCTTGTCAACGAATTAAAGCCAATGCGGCAACGATTCGCCACTTATGCTTCAAAGGATTTTTTTAAAATTTATTGAAGATATCAAGCTCCAAAATATTGCAAACAAATTTATGTTTTCTCTAGATGTTGAGTCATTATTTACAAATGTAACCTTGGAGAAAACAATTGAGGTCATATGCAATCATGCATCAGAAACTCGACTGCCACCTGATATACTGAGGGACTTGCTAACGATTTGTTCGAAGAACGTTCAACTTCTCTTTAAATGGCCTTGCCTTTGCACGCCACCTCAAACTGTGTATACGAATTTACCTGCACTTGCGGATGCAAGTACATTGGCCGTACGCAAAGGCATTTGGCAACCAGAGCTGCTCAGCATTTGCCTACTTGGCATTTAAAACAGGAGAAAAAAGTACCACGTTCATCTATTACAAAACACTTACTAGACAGTGGTCATTCGGTTGACACTAACACATCTTTCCGCGTTCTTGTTCGAGCACGAACAAACCGGACCTTACGTTGCATGGAAGCATCCTACATGTGGCGGGAGAAACCCGACTTATGTTAGCAACTAGACCATGTAGTCAAGCTTCAAATGCCGTGGTAAATACATAACACACCTTTATTAGTTAAATCCCCCCATTTCTTTTGGTCCCAAATTTAACAGTTGACATAACATTTGGTCACTTGCTACGTTGATACGACCTTGCTTTTATGGATTTTGTGTAAATTCAAATTGATGTGTTCTCTTTATATTTCGTTGTTCGTTTACGGAGCGGAAGCAGCTGAAAAGCGCTCTCAAAATTTATTCGCGCGAAAAAATTCTGCTATTATGTCTTGCTTCAAATTAATTAGATTTTTTAAATTTAATTAAAGTTACCGGCAGCTGTAAATTTAAACGTCGATTCATTTTCCAGCGTTTCCGTTGCCCTGATTCAATCCAAAATTCAAATTATTTTCGACGTATATATAAAAATTTAAAAGATCGATGAAAATAATATACCAAAATGAGTTTCATATTTGAATTTGTGTAAAGGTGCCCGTGTAACCCATAGTTAAAACTTTCTGCAATCAGCTAAACTCATTGTCGTACAAAAGGATTGTAGACAAAAAAATTCTGATACTTTTATTACTGAGGTTAATAAAATCGCTTTCTCTGATAGATTGCCTCTTAGATAAACAGCCGAAAAGTTTTGTGCATATTACCTTTTTCCAGGGTAATTTCAACTGACAATTGTTTCTTTAGTTTTATTTTAAGTCTAGATAAAATACTTAATTTTACTGGAATCTATAGAACGGACTTTTATCGTTTTTTGAGATAATTTGGCCACAATGGATTTCTTTCAGGCTCTGTTCTGAGCTTAAGAATACAGTAATGTGCATAGAAAAGTTGGCATAGTCATTAACCTACTGTCTGTTCCGTTTTTAAATTGCACATAAGCAGACATCAAAATGAGCCAAAAAGTCTAAGTCCGCATCGGTTAAAATTGAGGAGATTTGGTATAACCTAAAATTGCGCAATATTTAATGTCTAGGGTTGTTTACGTCCTCCTGAAATTTGGCGTGATAAAACAAAATACTCTCCAAGCATTGTATACTGAAATTTGTGCCGTACACATACACAGTTTACCAAAACAATTAATGCCTGAAATTCACCCTTCTATCCTTAAAAATGGACTGTACTTGGATTTGGGAAAATTTGGACTGCATTTTTAGTACTTCAAAAGGATAAGTTTTACAGTTACTTTACTTATCATGGCGTTCTTGCATACTACAATGAACAACATAAAGTTTGGTTTTTTCTACTTTGAAGCACACAAAAATTAACAAGATATGAGACTATTCTCAATTTCACCAAAAAAATGTCAAACCAAAAAGCGTTTTTCCTTACTGAAAGTTTTCTAAGGATAATATCTATTCTGTGAATAAAAGACACCTGAGCACATTTATGCTAAAGTGCCAATTCCAATTACGGCGCTTCTTGCGGGAGTCCATCGTCAGAGATAAGCCGTCAATAAAAAGCGAGCAAAGGCTATATTTAGTAGGAAGCAATCAAATGTTGCAGTCACGGTCATGCGTATACGCCTGCGGCGAGGGTTGTAAGCGGGGACTAAGTGAGTGCACCAGTTGACTGAGATCAAATCCGAGGCCCTTTTCTCAATTAGCTCGCCAGTGATCTTGATTTCGGTGTGAGCAATTATTCTTGCGGCTGTGAGGTTAAATTCCTCACCCGTCTCATAGGCATGGGCCGCTACCCTTGGGACAGTGCACGAACCAAGTATTCGTCCTCTCTGTCCAGTATACTTTGGAGAACAGATCAGACATAGTGTGTGACCCACTTTGCTTGACTGCTCAATCGGACTTAATCGGTCCTTTATGAACAGATCAAGGGAACGGCGATGGGCACCCCAAACTCCGATTTAATAGCAGAATTGGTTCTACAAGCACTGGAAATGGTTGTCAAAAATTAATACGCACTCACTGAGACCGATTAAGTCCCAGTGAGCAGTCGGGCGTAGTTTATCGTACAGCATGTCTTAATTGTCCCCGAAAGTATACCGGACAGACAGGAAGCATGCTTAGTTCGCGCATGCAAAAACATAAGCTAGCTGTCACACGCGTGTTCGCACTGTCGCAAGTGGCGGCGCACACCTATGAGACGGGCCAGTACATTTACTTCGCAGCCCCTAGAATAATTGCTTACGCCGACAGCAAGACCGCACGAGAACTAAGTAAATCTTGGGCACGGATGACAACTCAGTCAACCGGTCCGCTGACCTAGCCCGCCGCATACATCACTCTCCGCACGCAAATACGCACGACTGAAGCTGGTGAATAATAATTCCCCCACCTCCTTCCCTTATAACAGTTAATTGCTTCCTGCCCCTATAACTGTTGCTCGCTTTTCGTTGGCGGTTTATTTCTTACGATGGGCTCTTGCAAGAGCCCGAAAGCTCAGAAGAATAACATTATGATTCTGTCGATCGCAACATAATGTACTCATACCGGCTCCTACGGCTTTGAAATGAGGTATGAGTGCCCATTTGACGATGGCCTTGGACGTTCAAAGCACAAATCACTCATTTATTAGCCTAGAAAAGTAATCCGCACTTAAGCACTATGTATTTTCCTACATTTCAATACTAAACTTTACACTACACGAAACGCTGACTGTCAGCCCAATCTTATTACTTATCAACTCTCGATTTAACGTAAAGTCAACTGTGTCTTGAGTGTTTACTTTTCCTATGTCTTGCTGAGAGAAGAAGGGGTTGCGTTGATGTTCAGCGTTTGATAAGCAAAGTTATTGAATAACTTTCAAAGAGAGTAAACTAGTCAAATTCAAATAGAACGGACATTTTCGTAGTTCTGGTGAGGAAGGTATAACGCAGGAAAGTGTCTATTTTGCAAATAAAATACACCTGCACGCATATGCTAAAGTGCCAAGTCCAATTACGTCATGACATTTGCACGATTTCGCGCACACAGGCATAGGTTCGCATCACAGGTATTTGTCTAGAAAAAGAAGACGTCTTTGCGATCATCCGAATCGTAATTGTATTCTTCTGAGAGTTCGGGCTCCTGCGGGACTCCATTGTCAGAGATGAATTGTCAAGGACAGGCGATCACCACTTATAGGGGGCAGGAACCAATGAAATGTTACAGTATCGATCATCTGCATATGCCTGCGGAGAGGGATGTACGCAGGCACCAACTGAGTGTACCAGTTAACCGAGATCAAATCCGAGGTTCAGTCTTCAATTAGCTCTCGTGCGATCTTGCTGTACGCCAAAACAATTACCCTTGCGGTTGCGAAGTGAGATTCCTGGCCTGTCTCAGAGGTGTGAGTCGGTACCCTTGGAACAGTGCGCGCACGAAGCATTCGTCATGTCTGTCCGGTATCACTTGGGGG
Organism: Ligula intestinalis; assembly: GCA_036362985.1. Classification (NCBI taxonomy): domain Eukaryota; kingdom Metazoa; phylum Platyhelminthes; class Cestoda; order Diphyllobothriidea; family Diphyllobothriidae; genus Ligula; species Ligula intestinalis. The sequence goes on along the minus strand of JAYGXS010000001.1, from coordinate 117,641,584 downwards.
ACAGTTCAGACATGGTGTGCGGCACAATACACCAGACTGCTCACTGGGACTTAATTAGTCCTTTATTAAAAGAACAAGGAAATTACGATAGGGTCCCCAATCTCCGCTTCTATAGCAGAATTACTCCTATAAGGACTTAAAATATGGCCTTCAACCAACAGCCCTTCAATGAAACCGATTAAGCTTAAGTGAGCAGTCGGGCCTGGTGCATCACACACCACGTCTGAACTGTTCCCGAAATTATACCGGACAGACAGTACGAATGCTTGGTTCGCGCGCGGACGAAAATAAGCAAGCTGTCACACGGGGTGACGCACTGTCACAAGTGGCGGCGCACACATATGAGACGAGCCGGAAATTAAACTTCGCAGCCGCGAGAATAATTGCTCACGCCGAAACAAGGGCCGCACGAGAGCTAATTGAAGACTGGACCACAGATTAAAAATCAGTCAACTGATGCACGCCTACATCGTTCTCCGCAGGCATATACATACGACCGAAATTTGCTATCAATGAGTCGCCCTACGGAACTGTCGCTCGCTTTTCGTTGACGATTTATCTCTATAACAATGGACTCTCGAAAGAGCCCGATGGCTCACAAGCATAAAATTACGACTTAGGTGATCGCAAACTTCTGGATACCTGGTCTCTATGGCTTTGAAATTAGGTATGAATGCCTATTTGCATTAATTTTGTCCGCTGATGGCCTTCGAATTTCAATGTAAAAATCAATAATTTATCAACCTACGAAGGTAATCCGCACTTCAGCACTATTTCTTTTGCTTACTCTCACAATAATGCTACCTCGGCACGCAACCTTGCGTGCCATTCGCTAGCAACCCTCAATTTAAGGTAAAGTCATCTATATTGTGGGTGATTCCTCGTCCTTTGTCCTGGTGAGAGGAGTAAAAATTGTTCATTTTGCGTGTTTGACAATCAAAGGTATTAAATTACTTTCAAAGAGATAAGACTCGTCGAATGCACATGGAACGTGCATTTTAGAAGTCCACTCCATTGAGTCTGTTGAGGAAGCTAAAATGCAATTGACTTCATCAAAATTCCCGAAAGTATTATTTCGAAATAACTTTTTTAATATTCTCACATTTTAGTTGGGTATATTCTGAGATAACAATTGGGTTTGTTACTGGCGGGACTGGACACAGTTGACTATAGGAGATTCATAATTTTGTCGTAAATACGCCTGTTTCGAATGATTTTTCCTGTTGACAAATAAGAAAATGGATAAATGGAGTCCAAAACAATAAAAGAGAGTTTGCATCGTAATGAACACTCGATGGTGGCACGCGTTCCTATGAGATTTTGTCGTATATGCTGTAACATTCGAATGTGTGTTAAGAATATTGTTAAAACAAAATATTTTTATACTAATCTGAACTTATGCCAACTCATTGTGACACTGCGTTTGGATTGTGAGGCCCAAGGGAACGCGCACGATGCATTACCCAATCATCACGCCACCAAAATAGCATCAGATTAAAGACCACGAAAATAACTCACGTATAGTCGCGTCCATACCACAGCCATGCACTTAGTGTTATCACCATTTTTCAGTGAACTCTATTAAGTAAATATGGGCCAAATGGCTATAAATTTTATAGTGCATACAAAAGCATGACAAAAAGAAAACCTAAATACGTACAGTCTTTTTGAATCCAACATTATAATATGATGCTACTAGAAATTCACTTCCAAAATATGCCTGCGAAAGTAGGACTGACCATCAATGTGCTTTTGTGACAGGATATTGTTGACTGGCAACCAATTATGTTATACGCTAGATACAAATACTTGGGAAATATATTTTGCAATTCTGTTAAAGAGCAACGGAGTAGTATGTTTAAAAAGGTTTCCTCCATGCACCCATATGCGCGCTTACCACTTAATGCGGATATCAATCGGCACAAATTTTATCCTCCCTTAAGAGCTCGCTCCGATTGTATATTTTGACTCTCTTGGGGAACATATTACTTATAAACTTCTAAGTGCATCTTTGCTGCAGATTTATTCCAATTTATTCAGTGTCATTGAATAACATTTTGAAGTGTCTAAGTTGGTATCTGTCAGTCATTGCGAACTGTCTGCCCATGGTCAGCTCAAAATGCATTGTTCTTAGACCAAAATTTTGGTTCCACCAACCCACAAATCATGATGCGCTTTCGTCGGCGTTACTAGAAGGGTATTGCCAAACGACTTATGACAGAACACTGATACTCCATAATAAACTGCATTATTTCTATTTTAATGTGTGCGAATTTTCAATGACCTCTGTATTTCACAAGTAATCTATTCCTAGCCGTTGCTCTCAGGTACTGACAATCACGAAATGTATGCAAAATATCGTGACCAGCTTATAAGAAATGTTTAGACTTACTTATAGCATCATTTTTGAATAACTGATTGCTGCGGTCTCCAGTAGCATTGACACTTTTTCCTCTTTAATATTTCACAAGTCCCTTTGCGCCTATTCGCGACGACTGTAAATTAAGAACTAAGGCAAACCGGACGCTTAGTTTACTCATGCAAATTACTTTCACCATCAAAACCGATCCGCGGTACCAATTGCCCCTTCGACGATGAATGATTGTGTACTTTATCTATGGCTACCCAGATTGTCTTTTATTTCCATATATAAAGCGAAAAAATCGTAACAATAAAAAGTCGAATCGTATTAAATGTAGGACACTTAAACCCTTGAGCCAGCAGTAGTCACTCCTGCACCCGGGCCTCATTCTTGTTTTCCAATTGTCTATTTCCTGATGCGAGCTTAAATCTGAACCGGGCGATTTAAAACGCGCAATGTTTCCATCAGTAAATGTGTTTGGCGTCTGAGTGCAAAAACCATTTAGTTAAGTGTGAACTTCATGATGTTACTAGTATATTACCATGGTTACCTAAAATGCTAATGACTCGATTATGTTATCCTCTATCAGATTATTGCAGTAACAATGCAGGATATAGACACAGGATAAGTGTAATGAAGGCATACCGTATCCATTTAATGCAATTGATCGTTGGAAAGTTAATGAAACATATTTTCCCATTGAAGGACTGACATACCATAATAACGACAAAGAAGTGCGATTCAGCGGCATATTTCACAGAAACAACAAAACAAGGAGCATAGTTTAGTGGAAAGTTAACTGTGATGAAATTCTTACCGTATCTGTCGATTGGATACAAACAGGTAGGATAAATCGCTCTTTTAAATTATAATTATTTTTTAAGATTTAATTTTGTTTGACTAAAGAAGAATTAATGTAGAATTATTAACACATTTTATGATTCCATACATACATTAACTGTGCGTTTTGATAATTTTAGAGATTATATTTATTTTAATGTCCCAAAGTTTAATAACTGTAATGAGAATGCATAAGGCGTGATATATTTGTTAAAAAATTAGACGCAGAACATTCGGTCTTGAAAGCTTTCATGTGAGTCCCCATTCCCTGCGTTGATATTCCTTCTGCCAATTCATCAAAGCGCCGATAGGTAGAAAACGTCGCGTGATATGTAAGTGGTATATTACCTTTGTGCAAGCGAAATGCAGCAGTAATATGCTTAGGATTGCCTGCGGTTGATTAAGCTGGACTTATATCATTTTGCTCTATCAAGTATTTTTGCAAACCCATGAATATTCCCAATTAGAGGACATTTATGATCTGAATCGTGATCCTACAGTGTTCAGCATATGGTCAGCGCTATCGACAAATGCGCTGGAATGAATGGTATTAGCTAACGCGTTTTGGACATAACGAAAGTTGGTGAAGTGAACAGGCTTGCCCCACTTCATCTCAGTTCTATCACGGATGTCCGTTTTTAAACGACATGCATCAGAGGATGAAGTCTGCTTCCGTTAGTTGACGTAAACTTTCTGATATATCCGTACCCACTTTCAGCGTTGCTGTGTGAATTTTCTTGCTTATGTTTATAATCTGACCTTAGTACGTCCCATAAATCGGGCATGCTTTTGTCTACCTTGATGCATGCACCATGCCTTTAAATTTAGTTAAGCTGTTAAAGGACATCACAACTTTGCATACATAAGTTCATATATAATTGATCCTTAATATTAAGGATGGGTTCTGTAAAATTAGGTTTTATGCCTGGCTGTCATTGCGCTAGTGGCGACAGCGTGCGCAGGGCTTCGGAGCCGATACTTTTGATGGGTGCATAGGCACACAACAACCGACGACAGTTCCCCCGTCGCTTTCGACGATGGGCACCACGCGCTCGCAACAGACACTGAGGCGAGCTGAGCAAGCGACACTTAAGCGACAGCAAGCAGGAGCAACGCAGAGAACTGGCGCGAGGGAACACAGGAGTTTAGGCAGACTCGCGCAGAATCTACCCACTCACTCGCCGCTCCCACCTCCGTTTCCGGTGTAAATACAAAGTCAAGAAGACCGGGGATGAGGGAGGGTGTAGGTGGCTTGCGCCGTAATCACTCAGCACGCGCAAATTTACACAGCCATCTCGGTAGGTGTGCTCCCGCCTTTGCGGGCACACATCAACCACATACTGTAACATTGTAATAAGCGTGACTAAGTTTGCAGACCCCGCGTTCAACGAATAGGCGTTTCCCTTATATAAAACGGGTATCTAACCAGCTTGCGTTAGTTTTGACGCGACTATGATCTAAAATTTAGTATTTTGAGGAAATATAATTTTATCAACAAGCCAACTGAAGTCAAGTTTTTTTCAAGGATATATATGGAAACGCCTGCGAACTCCCTCTTATTATATAGTATTTAAGAAATTCATCGGCACAGCCGAAAATTTCAAAGAAGTCTTTGACACTGTTGTAGACGAATACTCGCTTGTTTCAATTAATAAACTCACATGTGGTGATATCAGTTAACAGGATTCAGCAGTGTAAGTGAGCAAGAAGAGCAGACATTGAAAAAACTCCTTAGACATGGCTAATAATGCAAAATAGAATTTCATTTGTAGTTTTCAAGAGAGAAACTCTCGCTCGTGGGGAAAAGTATATGAATGATAGGAGCAGGATGCTTCTGTGAATGTTGGCGCAGCCATGGGGTTTATGGCGAGTACGTCCTTGCTGTGAAAACAGCAGAGGAACCCGCCATGTCATTAGCAGTCAGTTTCAAGGTCGATACGAGAAACAGCGTGACAGAGCCGCGTAGTCTGGACCATAGGTGCGGTAGATGTGACTGCAGACGTGATCAGCGCAGTTCGCATAGTGAACAGAAACGTCTGATACCTAAGTCGGCTTAAAAGTATTTTGAATAAATAAAGTAATACTATTTAAAATTTACTATTAGCATATATTTATAGCATTTCAGTGTTTGGATTCATAGAACTCAGTTGTAGCGGTACTCAGGTTCGGTGGTACTCAGTTGCGTCGGTACTGATCAAGCTTTGTCTTAAAAGTGGTCATGGATGCGTACATGAGAATGTCTGCAGGAAGCGCATTCCATGCCTGGATTACCCTCTTGGTGAAATAGAATTTTCTTGGGTCAAGTCTTGCTCCAGTCACACGTAATTTGAGAGGTTTTCCTCGCAGCCTAGAGAAGGTGGCCTGCTCAATGAAGTCAGTCGTTTGCAGGCAGCAATGCTGATCACGCAGCATGCGATATGGCTGGATTATGTATCCACTTAGCTCCCTGTAATCCAGTGGAAACAAGTCAATATTTACAAATCAGGTCTCATAAGGGGGGTTTCGTTGGCCTCTTACTTATTTTGTTGCACGTCTTTGTACCCTCTCGAGGTTTTTTCGGTATTTGGCTGTCTAAGGTCTCCAGGCTTCGATGAAAAATTTCAGCTGGGTTCGCACAAACGTGCTAAATCCCTTACCAATTACAACTTTATCAAACTTAGCAAAGGTGCGCTCGATTAGATACAAGCTCGACAATGCGGATTTAGCCACCTTCAGGCTGTGGAGTGATGCCTTTAGTCAAGGCGTGAACCACACTCCCAGGTTCTTCTGAGCTTCTTCCTGTGGCAGCGGCGTGTGATTCAAGGTATATACCCTGCGAGACGCAGTGCTGATTCTACCGAATCGCGTTAAGTTGCATTTAGCCACATTGAATGGCATTAGCCAAAGGGTCGATCATTCCTCCAGTTGCTGCAAATTTTCCTGGAGATTTACTTCATCTTCTTGATTGCATATGCCTTCCAAAGTTTAAGATTATCAGCAAACATTAGTATTTTGCAGTCTAGTCTGCTTATGCAGTCTTCAATATAAATAAGGAAGAGGAAAGGGCCAATAACGGAACCCTGGAGAATCCCACTCTCAACTGCTACATCCGCCAACCAGTGTTCGCCAAGACATACGGTCTGGGTACGATAAGTCAAGAAGTTTGCGATCCACTGCAAAAGATTGCCCCTTACCCCTATCCGGCTGAGCTTGTATAAGAGGCGTTGATAAGGCGCAGTGTCAAACGCCTTCTTGAAGTCTACGAATACTGTATGCATCGTATTCCCTTCGTCGAGCGCTTGGGTCCATTTTTCTAGACAATAGAGCAGATTGGTCAAGCAGGGACTTCCTCTGCGGAATCAGTGCTGCTTGCCAGAAAGAATTTGAAGTTGCTCCAAAAGTGCATCAGCTCGCATTTGGCTATGCGTTCCATGAGCTTGCAGGATATTGAGGTGAGGCTGATCGGTCTGTACTTACTTGCGGTCGCCCGACTCCCACTTTTTTGGATGGGTGAGACCCACGCTGCCTTCCAATCTGGTGGCATTGTTCCAGTTTTAAGAGAAGCTTGGAGGAGTAAGTATAGGGGTATCGCAAACTCCATGGTTAGCTCTTTCAAGAGCTTTGCAGGCATATCACCCGGAACTGATTACTTTGTTTCTTTGAGTTGTAAGAGTTCACGCAGAACAGTAGTTTCTGTAAATGCAACTAAGTCTATGGTCTGGATCTCATCCAAACCGAAGTGTATAGCGGTGAACTCGGCCTATTTCGTATAGACCAACTGAAAGAAGCCCGATAGATTTTCCACCTTTTAGTTAATCGCGCCAACTCCTACACCGGTGTTTGTTATGAACAGAGGAATGGGGTGCCTATTTCGAGTGCATTATCTAACGTAGCTGTAGAAAAGTTTTGGGTTTCCTACTGCATGGTTTATTAGATTACTCTAGAAGCTATGACCGGTATTTTATAGCAGTCTCTTAATCTTGTTTCTCTGCGCCTTATACTAATTGTACGACTTGGGGGTTCTCCCTCTGAGATACGTTTGCCACATTGTTCGTTTGCGGTTGACTTCTATCCTTAGCTTGGGCGTTGGCCATCGAGGCCCATTTGTAACTTTCTGTACCGTGATAGGACAGAAATCGGTAATTAGTCCGTTTAATACGGATTTGAATGCCGACCAATCATCAAATACGCACCCGGTGAATGTTTTCTTCCAGTTTATCCCGTTCACTGTGGTTTTCATTTGTGTAAAGTGCCCTCTCCAGATGTTGCGTCTGGTTATCGCACTACGATTGGGCACAGAGAAGGGTGAATACTCCCACTATAAGACTACGTGGTCATTTAGTCCAAAAAGTGGTAAACAATTTACGACGTCCACGCTATCAGTCGCTTTTTTCAGTACTAGGTCTAAGCAATTGGCTCGTTGCCCTTCGGTAAGTCTGTTCGAATATAGGACGTGTTGCGTTAGGGAGGATTCCTGTGCTGTGCGCAGGAGTCGTCGATCGAAATTTACTTCTGAGCTGGGTGCAGAACTTACGCTCCAGTCAATAAAGGTAGCGTTAAAGTCTCCCATGATGATGAAGTCGGAATTCAATGGATATTATTTAACGCATACATTCGACCCATTCTCCCCATTATTCACGTTTTAAAGCAAAATATGAGGACTCCGGCTGTGGCGGGCACTCTCACATATCCTCACACATCACATCTCACAGGTCAGGCAAATATAGGGCCCTATGACTGTAAAAAACCTATCTAGGTAACCATATTTAGACAAAAATCAAATTTAATCATCCATTTTCGGCTCTACTAAAAGGGTTATTGATAGTAATAAGGTTTGATTTTGGAATTTGAGTGGAATGCGTACTTTAGATCTGAATGAATGCATTATGAATATAATTATTTATGATTTGCTTGAAGGTACGTGCATATGTACCTGTACTTGTTACGGCTGCGATCGTGACTGGTCTAGTTGGCCTAAATAATGTTCCGTAGGTTGCTTCTCCACGCGCGATTATCCGTGGCCGCAGACCTGGACAGTTCGACCCATTCTCTTTGCCAGCGCCTGAGATTGAATACCGAAGGTCCAAAAAACACTTCAATGACTTGAGGGCCTGAGTTGAGCCAGTTTTTGAGATGCCTCCCTCTTCGGCGTTTCCAATTGGGCAACAGTTTCAAGTCGAAGCAACTAAACTCTTGAGATTGGCGACGAAGAACGTGTCCAAACCATCTCAACCGCCTTTCCTGAATGGTCTAGAATATCTTTGGGATTTGATCACAGCGAGTGCGGACTGTCTCATTTGAGACGTAGTCAGTGTAATTCACTTGAAAGAAGCCCCTTAGACAGTAGTGGTCAAAGACTTCCTGTTTCTGTATATCCTTCATGCGTATAGCTAACATTCGCATACGTGTAGGAGAACTGACTGCAGACATGCTCAGTACACGCGGATCTTTGTTGAGATATAAATGTGGCGTCAGGTCCATAAGCACTTCCGAAGGCTGGAGAACACTCGTCGCGCTGTATAAATTCGGGAGACAATGTCATCCTTACTCTGTCCATTCCGCAGAAACCTCGTTCCGAGGTATTTGAAACTGTCGACTTCTTCCAGTAGACAGCCATTAATCTCGAGAGGTGCCTTTTCTTCGGTAGGGATGCAGTATGAAAACACTTTGAGCTTCCCAGCGTTTATGGACAAACCGACTGTTTTTGCGACCTCGTTCACCCATAATACCATAGACCGGAGATCGCCAAAGTTTGATGCTAGTAAAGCGATATCATTGGCATAGTCAATTTCAGTCAACCGGCGCCCAGGTGCAAGCTCAATACCGTCATCTTCTTGTAGGGCCTTCCCGAGAACTCAGTCGATGACGTAGTTAAAGAGGATAAGCAACAGGACACGGCCTTGCCAAACACCTGACCGAATAGTGAAGGGTCGTGGGAGGGGTTGCTGCGGCCATTAAACGCGCGCAGTGCTCAAGCGGAAGTATGCGTATATCATGGTGATTAGTTTTGGTGGTACACCATCAAATGCCATTACCTACCATAGGGAGTCACGATAGACCGAGTCAAATGCAGCGGCAAATTCAACAAAGCAGATGGCTGTTGGTTGAAGGTAGTTATGGCGGAATTCAAGGATCCGTCTCAGTGTGAATAACTGATCTACGCATTCACACCCAGCAAGAACTCCGACCTGGTTGGGTCGCGTCCTCGAGTCGCGCACAGACTGGAACCGCCTGAGGAGAACAATAGCGAAAATCTTCGCAGCAATGTCGATGAGACTTATGCCACGTTATTTCTCACATTTTGTCTTGTCTCCCTCCTAGTGGATAGACACAAGGATGCCTGAGCCCCAGTCATCCAATATGATCTCGTCTCTCCATGCTCGTTCAATCACCTCAGAGAGCCAATGTACCAGAGTGTCGGCACAAGACTTGTAGATTTCAGCGGGTATGTCATCCCCTCCAGGCGCCTTATTGTTGCGCAGCCTTTTTATGGCATCAGCGATTTCTGCTTCAGAAGGCCGGTCGCATGACAGTGGTTAACTAATAGATGGAGGAGGCTCTACCGTAGATGGGAGCAGTGGGGCGGTGAGCTCCGTACCAAAGTTGAGCAGATGCTCGGAATGCTCACACCAGCGTTCGATCTTGGTTGCGTTGTCAGCAATAAAGAAGCCATTCACATCACGAACTTTGTCACTCAGTGAAGACAGTTTACCACTAGCCTGGTAAATAAGTTGGTAGAGCTTTCAAGTACAACACACGTTTGAGGCCTGCTCCATGGAAGCTGTAATTTTAGCCCAGTATTTATTTCAATCTTCTATAGGCCAATTTCGCTGTCATCTTTCTGAGTTGGCAGAAAGAATTGTCATTACGGCCCCTAGCTCGGGCTTTTTCCGCAGACAACTGCAGGGTTCGTCCGCTAATCCAATTACTGTGGCGCCGCTGGGTGCATCCAAGAATTTTCTTGGCTGCTGCATAGACTGACGTTTTCAGTAAGGACCATAGGTTACCCCATTTTCTGTCGGCGCGGATCGTGAAAGAGGACCAGATTTCTCTGCTTAGGGCCTCAGCAAGGTTGAGCTGCCGGATATTGGAGACATCGAGGCGTCTAGCGCTTAACACTTTGGGTACAGATGAGAGGCGAGCTTTCAAGCCTGTGCAAACAAGAACGTGTTCAGAGGCATGGGCATAACCAGTCTCAGCACCACGCAGCAACCGACTATCATGAACCCAGCTACGAAACCTTAAGCTGACTAAAGTATAGTCAACCTAACTGGCTGTATGACCGTCGTTGCAGTACTAGGTAAGAAAGTGTTTGTTGTGGTGCTGGAAGCACGTGTTCGTTACAAACGTCGGTTCCGTTCAGCAAGGTAAGCAATCTGTCACCATTCGCACATCGAGAAACAAGCCCAAAGCGGCCGATAAGATGGCTGTTTGTGGTGTCAAGGAGCCCAGTTCGGCCATTCCTATCCCAAATTGCGGTGATAAGCCTTTCAAACAATGTCTGAAGCTGTGAATAAAATATCTCTCTACACGCTGGTCATCAGTGAACGTTGGTGCATATACCGCGATCACATATATGCTTGTGATATGGCCCTTCAGGCTCATATAAGCCATATGTTCCTGGCTGGTTCCCAGGCAAGTATTGCACGGCTCGCTTATTGCAGGAGGGCAATTGCCACATCATGTCTGCTGGAGGAGTCATGGGGGCCACTGTGTTATAGGGTGAAGTGGAACCAGCTCCGGGAACCTTTATTTCCTGAGCGCCAGAGATACGAAGTGGGACATCAGACAGGCAGCAGACATCGACGTTGTACTGATAAAGACCGCGCACCATCAGGCTTTGAGGACCAGGGGCCAGGAATGTTCGCACATTCTAGCATCCAGTACCAAGAGTCCAATTTAGATTCAATAGTCCAGCTCGCATACTTTTTGCCGGCACCACTGGACAAGGGTTGCGGAGCGCGTCGGTTCCTGCGGATGCCGTAGCATGGAGTAAATTGCAGTTACCGGACATGAAATTCATTGACGTGACTTGGGAATTTTTGATACGAGCGGGCCTCCAACAACCGCACGTGCATATGTAATAGGACTGAAAGTTGACTCGGAAAAATCAGAAGAGCTAAGTGCACCAAATATGCTCAATATGCCTTTTGCAGCATACGATTTAACTGATTTCCTCCCAATACGAAATGGTATGCAAATATGCTGCTCAATAACGAACATAACAACTCCATCTGACTTACAACATTCTACGTATAATCAGATTTAGTGCTCCACAGTAATTGATGCTATGCTCTAAGATGCTTGAATTTTGTTTTACGAGCAGTAGTCACGCGTTTATCAATTAAATTACTTTCCATTTTCAACATCAAGAAGCAAATGATACCACGCAAACGATCCCTGTCACAGAATGGTGCGTTTATTTTACATTACTTTTCATTTTGGCACTTATGATGGAAAATCCATGGTTGACGTTTGAATGTTGTAAAGCAGTGTAATACGCAAAGGATACGTATTTGTTAGTTTTTATTGGAGTCTATAAGAGTATAATTATCTATGAATTTGATTAAATATATGTAAATATAATGGGACCCCAAAATGCTTAAGAAGGAACAATAATTTGCGCATTGCACTAACCCAAAGATAAAACTTTGCGTATGTATATGTCTTAAGAAGCCCCACCTTGAGCGGTCGAATAGAGAAGACCCCAAGTTCTGGCTCGCAATCCCCTGTGTGAAAAATGTATGAGAGGCAGCTGCTAGAATCCTGAGACCATTCGGGATCGGTGTGGCTCATAGGCCTGAGTCAACCATCAGACAGCAAATCATGCGGCCCAAAGACCCGCTTCTGTTGACCGAACAATCCGGTGTGGTCTACAGCATACCGTGCCAAGACTGTGATGCAAGTTATGTTTGTGAAACGGGCAGACGCCTAGGCACAAGATTTCACGAGCATCAGCAGGCAATTGACCGCAACGATAAGCAGTCTATGGTCTTTGCCCACGCAGAGCAAAAAAAATACGTCTTCGCCTTTGACAAAGCAAGGGTCCTTGTTCCAGCCGAGGACAAACTGGCTAGATTTCTGCTGAAAAGTTGGTCTTCGACTGGCACAACTAACAGAGCCATAGACCTCCACCCCGCCTACCAGACGTTGCGCAAAAGGCTCGAGTCAGTTCGAACAAGGCCAACAAGAAGGCAAAATAAACTCGAGTGTGGAATAAAAGCAGCCCCAGATGTACAAAGTGGAGAAACCGGCCAGGAACTTAATCAGCGCCGCGCCCACGAGGTTGACATTAACTCAGGCGAGCAGGAGCACTCGTCAGTCGACGATGAGCACGTCAGCCAGCAAGCTGACTTGCGACAGCCAATAAGTGAGCAGAAATCATACGAGCTCACCAGCGATCAATATTACGGTCAGTCAATATCGATCAGGCAGGTCCACGTTCCTACGTCGAGCGTGGATATGAAAATAGGCACGTGGCAAGGCTGCAACAGTCCCGGCGAACATGAAGAACCAACCACTTACTCTGACGATGGAACCGAGAGAGTTTCCGAAACGTCAGTCTCAAAATAAATCGGTCCATGTCCTTGTACCTTCTTCTTCCTCTTCTTTGGGGGATTGTGAAAAAGATATGCTTCTCACTTTTTTATGGTAACATATTTTATGTTGGAATATTATGCACACAAGAGGCTATCTCACGAACACGTTAAAACACCTGCAGCCAAATTTGTACATGTATATATGTTGCTTACTCTTCTATAGTAACATATTTTATGTTGGATATTTCATGCATACTGCTCTCAATAAGGTCTTCAAAGGCATTGCCTACTACCCTAAATATACTGAACTATACTGAACTATAGTCAAAATACCTAACTACTTGACATTGATACAATGCTTATTTCGTAGTAGCAGACAAAAATTTCGTGCTTCAGCGCGCATCCTGCCATGATGATATTTATTTCAAATTTGGTTCTCAATAATGGGTATACCAACACCAACGGAGAAAATAAGTCAAATATTTTCATTTATTTATTAGAAACCGGTGCTTATTTGTAGATGCTTTTAATTAGGTTTGAAAAATAGTCGGCATTTGAACTTTGCTCTTCATCTATAATTTGCATTTGTTTATTATCATTATCAGTTTATTGAGGGAAAGATAGGCGAATGCATTTGAACTCCCTGGTGTTTAATGGGTAAAGCGAACTTTATTTATCATCAAATGCATTCAATAGGAGTATAAGTAATCGCTAGTAGCATTAACTTTACATACGCATATAGATATCTGCGCACGCATCAAACATTGCTCCGAGTATATATGATTAGTGATTCTCGACAGAATCTGAAACAGCAGGAGAATACAACTCTTGTTCCATTGGTCGCAACTTCTTCTGAACTGCTTCATGAAACTCGTATATTCACTTGTATTAGCAATATCTATTTTTTCTTGCATCTAGTCAATTATAAATTAAGAGCTTAATTGCGTGTGTCAGGCTTTCATAGCAGTAAGGAAATGGTATAGTCATGCACTCCGTTCCTTTTTTCTATCTTTTTCAATATTAAGTTACAATGACCGCAACTCCGGCAGGTGCTTCCATGAAACTGGATCCAGAAATGGAGTATGGCATGCCTCTTTTTCATAATTCGTAATTTTCGGTTTGCTGCTGGAATTTGCATAGTGGACGCTTTCAGTTAATTTTCATTGATTTCGCTCATGCCTGTTTTGCTGTCAGCTAATTGAAATAGGAATATAGTTATACATTTAATGTGCATTGTATTACATACGACTACTTAGATTGAAACGGATACAATTAATTTTCAATTACTAGCCACTCTTCTTCTAGCATATTAACCTACAGGGTGCCCCACAAAAAACCCCTAAGTTTGTGATTGTTACGGCGGCCGGACCGTCCATGCCGTCACGATCGATGGCGGAGAAAACAGAAGACCTGGGCCACATCCGAAGTGAAGCCGTCCCCGTTGGTTTGCACGCGCATTCATGTCGCCCACGCCATGTTCCGCTCAGTGGTGAGGAGCACACACACAACGTGGGTGGTGGTCGCAGAGGAGAAGGTTCTTAAATGCCCACCGGCGCACCATATGCCAGGAATATTCTGGAAAGACGTGTATACCCATGCCACAGCTAAGCAATTTCCAGCGCGAGTTCATCGTCCTATTCCGGAAAGAACATCCAACATGGGGGTTGCAGAAATGTCGGAATATTTTGCCTAAATTTTTTGGTGCCATTACAACTGACGAGTTTAGAGATGTCGCGGCTGCATTCAAACAAGGTGGATCACCTGTAGCAAAGGTGCGTAAGCCTGGTAGTGGCACTTCTTGCAGGCACGATTCCCCAACAAGGCGAGAAGTCTTGGAACTTGCCGTAACTCCACCAGATCATCACAGAAAGCCTTCAAGTCAACGTGAAATTTGTAAAGAACTGGGATTGTCAAAAGGGTTTGTGCACAGAACAATTGCAAAATCCAATTTAAAATGTTTTCGACGTATTCAATAAAGTTGTTAGTTATAATTGTAATCAATAATTTTTATTTTTATAACAGTATAGACATTATCATAAATTTAAAGGTTTTTCGTGGGGCACCCTGTATTTTTGCATGCTGCGGCTGCCAACTTTCTTATTTTTCACTATTCTACGCGTTACACGCTGTAGTAAGTGTGCTGCAATATGTAGTTTGATTAGTCATCAACAGCGGTCTATAACTTTTGAGTAAAATTTAAGTAATTGAAATAAGAATATTGTGCAAATTTATTAACTTGGGTTCTGCGAATTTAAAAATATAAAATGAGAATATTTTAAGTAACACTTCGTGTCTTTTGAGATGCATTGTGAAGAGTCGGTCTTTAGTAATTGTTTGGCGTCCTTCCAGAGGTAAGACCTGCACATACATCTTTTTTTCTATGGCATCTTCTCTAGGGATTTCCGTTTAAATCTATAAGAAACACGCTTGCATGATTTGCATAAACCATATTATATGTTGGAATGTTTTTAATTTTTTAGATTTGAGTAGTTGCGAATCTGGCAGTTTTCAGTAAGTAATTCCATAACTTTTTAATTAGCCCTTCTGAAAGTTATTTGACGTTGTCCGGAGCTACAAGAAATTTCACAAATTACGTATTGTTTAAGGAGTATAAAGGTTTATGTCCTCAGCATATTTGACTGCTTTTTCTTGCGCAACTTCTGAAATAACATTTAATATGTATCTTTTTAGCTGGCATCATGCTACTCCTGTCCCTCGAACTGCACTTTTTGAAAAGTTTGAGGGTGAATGACAGTTCCAATTGAGTGATGATCACAACTGCAAACCAACGTATTGTGTTATACTAAAATCGCCCTTACCTATTTTCGTGATGATTAATTCTTATTTTCTAGCACCATTAAAATATTGTTCAAAAACCTTCTGCCTTACTTTGTACTCTGAGGGATTTGTCCATTCAAAAAATCTTCTTAATAACAAATGAAATATCGCTCCACAACTTTGGTTTCTGTGCTTACTTATTAAAAAAGTTTGAGCAAGTGTATTCGGAGCATAAGTTAGTATAACATTTTTCGGCATCATTTGTGATCCAGTCAAGAAGGACATCCAATGTTTTGTGGATATGCCAGCATTTTTAAGTATTCAGGCAAACAGCAACCTATCCAAATCGCAAGTTGCCTAGATAGTTTTCGATGCATCTAAAACAACTATAGATATCTTGGTTAATTGTGCCAGTTTACAGGCAATTTTAAAGAGTTGTTAATGCACCTCTTGGGCGCCTTCCAAAACCTCGAAGACCGGCAAAACCTAAAACAAACTCCCTTTGTTGCAGCCAGTATTGGTTTTGTTCCAGGTTTTGTGTTTTTTCAATACTGGACGAGGTAAAGTGATTGTTTCAAGTAAAAAAAAACTGACTTCAAATGTATGATACAAACGGAATAGATGTTCAGTTGTAAGCTGAATTGACACATCAGCAGGAGAAATGTTGCATATCGTTTAAGGACAATAGTTCGAGACGGAGAGGGTTGGCAAAAGAACACAGTGTTCTCAGTCTTCTTTCGATAGCTATCGGCTTCTGCGCGCTATTGGCTGAAGGGTTAGCAGATTGAAGGCTGCAGCTTCATCAGCATTATCTTCAGCAAGAGGCCTGGCAGGATTCAAAGTCCACGAACGCCATCAGAGTGAAAGAGAGATTCTACCGAGTCAGCACTTAAACTTCATGAACGTTGTCCTGAATGTAGAAAACTAGTAATAGCTGTCTTAAACATAGGGAAGCTTTGCTAGGTTTTAATACTTCTGGGCAGCTTATTCCAGATTGATATAGTGTTTACTGAACAGAATTTTTG
>JAYGXS010000001.1:117602904-117622958 GCA_036362985.1 Ligula intestinalis | reverse complement strand
ATTGCAAAGGTTCACAGGATCATCACCGTGTGGAAGCCACGTCCTGATTCTTCCTTGCTGATTGCAGAGTCCGCCAACGGAACTGGAGAAACAGAGGCATCCGTCCAGATCGTCGACAGTCCGCTTTGGGTCGAACCAAGGGTGAATGTTTAGGTCGTCAGGTCTGGCTGATAAGATCACCAGCAGGTAATCACGGTACGCAGATAGCCAAGTAGGGTAGGCCGCGGAGACCTTCACATGAGGCTATGCGTTGGAGGGCGTTATAAATAGCAAACGTGAATGGATTTAAAAACTAATACTACTGAAAAAATTGGAAGTTATATTATTATTATTGCAAATTGTCTGTTACGATCCATCGTGCACTGCTATATCGATCCAGTTTTCGCTTTAAACTCTCTAGCGATTTCGACATAACAACGTCCTGAGGAAGCGCATTCCACGCTCCGACCACCACTTTTGAAAAGAAGTTTTTCCGAGCGTCCAGCCTGGCACCTGTCACCTTTAATTTGAGGGGATGACCCCTCAGATTCATGGTCGTTGCTTATTCGAAAAAATCCCCTGAATTACGCTCCAAAGTTTTATATCATTGGCAAACGTGGCGATGCCGCATCCGGTTTCGAAGGAGGTTTAGAAGAGCATAGAGAGTGGTTTGGCCAACTCATTGGCGAGCTCCTTCAAAATCTTGGCTGGTACGTTGTCGGGACCTGGTGACTTAGATGCTTTTAAGCTTAAGAGTTCCTTAAGAACAACAGCCTCGGGAAATTGGACAGTCGCCTTACTTCAACGGCTCATTGGTAACGTTAGTAGAATACAATTCAGACTAAATGGGGATAAGACACGAGCAAACTGATCTAACAGCCAGAACCGTGCCATACCTGAATCCATTTTATCAGTTTGGCGGGACTTCGAAAGCAGTCACGAATGTTATATTTCTCTTTTTACGAACTTTTATCGCTATCGATAAAATATCACAGGGAATAAATACGAAACTTTATTCGTTCACTTCTAGAATATGGAGTTCAGGCATGGCGCACATGTTCGCAAAACATTCGAAGTTACCAAATAGGATCCAAAGCAGGTCTGAAGATGTCCTGAAGAGCCTTATGTCTTCAACTTGCAAATGCAGACGTTAGGCACTTAACATTTTTCCTTAGGACTACAGCCAAGTTCGAGTTGACTGTATACTGACATTCACCTTTCCCAACTTCGCATGCCTGTGTAGGAAATCCCTTCAAATAAGAGGTACCTTAGTCCACGTGGATGTCTAAAACCACTCAGAGAAATAGTGTAGTTGTAGGCACATCGTGTACATTTGATTCGATTGGTAGTTGGGAAGGTAATGAAAAGATTTTTTCTCATGAACGAACTGACGTACCAAAAAAACTACACGGAAGTGCGTTTCAGAGGGACATTTAACAGAAACAAACAAGATAGGAGCAGGTTTTAATGGAGAGTTAATTATCAGTATCTATCCGTGCCCGTGGATTGGATGGAAAAAGATAGGATTTTGGTTGGTTGAAAAAGAATTTATGCAGAATTTTTCCTGCATTTTCGTAGTTAGATAAATTCTGCTTTACAAGTATTTTAGTGGTTTCTATTTCTTCGAAAATCGCAGTGTTTTATTAATTTACTGGGAATATATAAGGCGTGACAAATGTTTCATACAGTTAAACCCACATATTTTTGGCCTTGAAAGTTTAGATTCCAATCATAATATTCTGTGTTAATATTTCTTCGTCCAAATTATCATACCAATAGGCAGGACATGCTGTGTATTATGTTGGTTGTATATTAGAATTTGGCTAACGGAAATGCAGCAGGAATATGCTTAGCATCACCAGTGGTTGCTTTAGTTGGATTCAGGTCAGTATGCTTTGTCAAGGATCTCTGCAAACCTGCAAGCACGCCTAATTAGGGGGACTTTTGCGATCTAAAAACGTGATGCTATAGTGTTCAGCAAATGTTCAGCGCTATTGACGAATGCCTTAAGTGAATTGTATTAGCTAACGTTTGTTTGATATATTTGATGAAGTAAACAGGCATGTCCAGCTTAATCTCAATTGTATCGCGGTGCCAGTATTTAAACGAAGTGCTTCGTAGTTGGCACATTTGTTTTTCTTTAAAGGCAATGCATCAGAGGATGAAGTCTGCTTCCGTAAGTTGACATAAAGCTTCTTATATATCAGAATCCTTTTTCAAACTTCTGTGTGAATTCCGTGCCTATGTTTATAATGTACACTATAGAATTTTCGTTGATTTGGGTATGTGCAAGTTTACCTTAATGAATGTGCTATTCCTTAAAATTTAGATAGGGTCTGAATAAGGCAGCGTTAATTAGGCAACCGAATTTCTGTGGGAATTAACTAGTTTGTGATTTCCACATTTTAACACACATTTATATAGGCATCACCACAATTTATATGTATGTATATATGCTATCGTCATTATTGTGTACCATAACATAAAAAGTGAATTCTGTAACGTTAGGTTTTGAGTGTGGTCATTATCATGCCAGAGGTTACACGCGCTCACACAAAGGCAAACGAAAACCACATGGTGCCCGCTTACATTCAAAAATCCAGCGCTTTATAAAACGGACATTTAGCCAGTTTGTGTTGCTGTAAACGCGAATATAATTTGGAGTGTAATAAGCCGAGGAGATGCAGTGCATCAAAAAGTGAACACAGTGATCATCCATTTACCGATACATTCTACCCTGACTCCCATTAACCCAGTTTTAAAGCAAAGTAAGAGGACATTCTCACATTTTCTCACACGTCTGTCTAATACGCTGCCCAAAAGTAACAATAATAAACCCATCTAACTAACCATCTTTTGAGAAAAATCGCATTTAAGCTGAGTAGGTTATCGATCTTTTTAAGGTTTTTTGTGGAATTTCAATGTTAGACATATTTTATATCCGCATGAATGCAGTAGAAATATAAGTTTTTATGAATTGCTTGAATGTACGTGCATATCTAATAGGACTGAAAGTTGACTCTGAACAATCAGAAAACCTACGTCGTCCAAATCTAACTTAGCTTCGTTTCGCAGCATTAGCTTTGGTGGATTTCCTCCCAACGTGAAACGGCATGCAAAATGCTGCTCAATAACGAGTAAAGAAGCTCCACCGGACTTCAGTCAGTATCAGTCAGTATATGTAGACTAAATGACCGAAGCCTTTAAAAACTCCATTGAAATGGTACAGGAATTCAATAGTTTTTGTGAAATATGCAGACATTGTTACAGATCACTTTTGTTGTGCACAAGTGCAAAGAAATAATTTGGAAATATGAATTGTTGAAAAGATGAGGCGTTTGCAGAATGGTAGCCTACAAATTTTCACTGAATATATAGTCTAGTGTAAATAAATACACTGCTGAAGTCAAATGAGTAGAATGTTTGCTTGTAGTGTTATGTCATGGAGTGTTGGGTTTTAACAGATGATTATCCAAACGTCTCTTAAAGACGTTCACAGCGGGTGAATGCACAATATACTCTGGCAAGGAGTTCATTTGTCGAATAACCCTTTGATAGAAGAAGGATGAAAGTTAGTTTGTTCGGCTTTAAGCTTTCTAAATACAATCGGATTTAGCCATAGACGCCATGTTCTAAGATGCTTTAATTTCGTTCTGTGAGCATAAATCACGCGTTTATTAATTAAATTACTGAACATTTTAAAGACTGAAAAGCAAACGATACCTGACATACAGAAAAAACGCCTTTGTGGTTAGCGTGCTGCAATATATATTTTTAATAAATGTTTAGCCTTGCTGTAGTTTATTACTTTTGAATGACGACCAGCAATTTCGTTTACTCGGGCACAGCCAATAGCAAAATATGCAACAACAGTTATTAAGCTAGCATTTTGTAGCATCCTGAAAACCATTATAAAGAAATGGTCATTCGTGTTTGTTAAACCTCCCTTCAGAAGCTGTTTCTTAGTAAATTCCTTCTCTGTTATTGCATATGTCCTAAAGAGGTGTGTATGAAACTCTCAAAAAACTGCTTGCATCAATTTGTAAATACTGTTTTCCATGTAGGAATATGCTGAACTTAGCATATTTAGTCTCCTTTCTATTTACGTAGTTTTGAATCTGGTAGTTTTCGGTAAGTGAATGGTGTGCTTTTTGTATTTAAGAAGCCGGAAAATTTATGACGTTATTAGTCGTTATAGATAAATCTACCTGTTTTCCTTTTGTTTGAGGAAAGTCTAGGCTTATTATTGCAATACATTCGACTGCCATTATTGTGCTCCTTACATATGTCATTTTAACTTGAACACTTTACCTGGTCTCATGTTGCTCCTGTTCCTCAACATGCATCACAAGGACAGTTCGAGAATGTATGACAGTTTCGATCAAGTGGGGATCTCAGCTGCCAACCAATATCTTATGTTATGCTTACGTCCCACTTACCTCTTTTTTGCAGTGAACTTTCATCCTTCATATCTAACAAATACACGTCCGTATTCGAGTTCAAAAAACAACCTTTCCTATTTAGCACTTTCAGTTATTTTTCCTTACGCGAAAATCATCTTAATTGCATATTAAAATATCTCTCTACACTTTTGGTTTTACGTACCGCATGCTGCTCGATTTCGCTGCTTACATAAGTGCGAAGTTTTGGCAAGTGTCTTCGTGACGTTAAGTAATATACCGTTTGGGCCTCAAAGGCTTAGGAAGATGCTAACAGTTTTAAAGTTCTAAGACTATCAGTGTACTACCCAACACATAGTTGGCCTGCTTAGTTTATAATGCATCCACATAAACGATTTTCGTAAGAGTAAATTCTGCGCAGCCAATACTGCCGTAAGGGAGCTTCTAACATGTTTTAATACCAAACCTAAGACGTAAGCGTTATTCCCTCAAACAAAAATAAGCCTCTCTTACTGTCATTAGCAATTTACTGATGATGTAGACAACAGCTGGACGACGTCCAAAGTTAACGCATGGTGCGGATGAATAAACCAGCCTCAGTCGTTTAGAGAACAAACGTTTACTCCCCCAGACTATGTATGTGGAAGTCGACAACAGATAAAGAAGCCGATTTTTGTTTTTCACACAATTACTTTTATTCCGCACTCATAAGGGTAGACCTATTTTAAAATATATATTCTAGAGCAAACCTTATAACAAGTTGGTATGCATTGTTACTCGGTCAGTCGGTCAATGACATCCATATAGTTAGTGGGGATACAGAAGCGGTAATTTATTCGAGGCTATATATGTGCGTGGAATATTATTTAGATGCATTAGAGGTTCCTTATGGAGACGAGACATATTTCTCAAGGTAAAAATAGTCAATGGGAAAGGGTTTTTTGTAGGTTATATCAAAAAAACAGAATTGAACAGAGAGAAGAGAGAAGAGAAGAGAAGGAAGAGAAACAAGGTACCAATTTGCGGTTAATTGCAAGCCATTTAAAGTTCAAACAACAAAGTAAAGGAAGTAAGGAACACGCAGTTTTCAAAATGCAAATGAGCATTCATATTTGAAATGGTAAACGGCTCTTTAATGTCAGAGGTACCCCTTCAAGTACAAGAGCACAAATTTGAAGCATTTATTCCCGTTTCAAACTTAAAAGAGGCGTAAACAGCAGTATTTATTGACGTCAATGAATGCCATGACAGCTGCATGTTGTCACTGTGTAGGGATGATAATAAAGAGAACACGCAAAATTTGAAATTTCACAGAAGACATGACCTAACAGCAAGGACCGTGGTTCAGCTTAAACAAAAAATGATAAAACAAACTGCATAAAGTCAACGTATAGTAAGGAAGGAGAAGTGGCTGAGGGAATGTCACAAAAATCACTTGGTGCTTAAAGTAGGCGACCGATTAACAGTACTATCTGAATTAAAACATTCTAGGTATAATCAGACTTAGTGAGTCACAGTCACTTACATTATGTTCGAGGATGCTTTAATTTCGTTTTAAGAGAAGTAATCACGCATTTATCAATTTAATTACCTTCCACCTTCAACATCAAAAAGCGAACGATACCACGCAAAAGATCCCCGTCACAGAGAATAGTTCCTATGTTATTCACACCTCTCAACTGTTGGCATTTCTGATGGAAAATCTGTCGTCGACGCTTAAATGTTGCAAAACTGTGGAATACGCAAGGGACACGTATTTTATTTTTTTAAATTAAAGTCAATAACAATTTAATTATATATAAATTGGATTAAATTTAAGTAAATATATATCTATGAGAAGAAGAAGAAGTGATATCGGGAATAGTGGATATAGTATGCTGACGTTTCGACAGCGTACAGGCTTGCATCGTCGGAGGTTGGTGTCTGTACACGCCTCAGTCTTTATAGGTGTTACGACTGGCTTCTCGTTCGCTCTTCGTCTATTGGCGCTAGATCCCCTGCGGGGGCGGGGCTGGAAACCCGTCAGCATCCTGCTACCCAGGGTTTCTCACCGTCACCTTATCGGAAGGGGAGGGCAGTGTTCGCATGTGCATCGGTCGCGTTGGAGGTGCAGGTGCCGCATGTCTTGCTCGCGTCCCCCGTTGGCACCTTCCCGTGTTCGTCTCGCCGGCGAATATCAAACTTCGACATCAGTGCTTATACAGAGACCGTTATCAGGTGCAGATGTGGTCAAGCCCGAAAGCAGGTCTTGTTGGTTCACATTGCCCGTGGCGTCGCTGACGGCTGCATTGGTGTCCGCTGCAGGTTCCTGCACGCCTATATTCTGGCCAAGTGGGAGGTTGCTAGTCGTCACGACCCATCTGGCTTCTTGCCGGCAATTTCGTTGATTGAGCCGCACGCTTAACGTAAGGTAAGCCGCCGGGAGAATTGTACAGCGGTTGATGAAATTTGGCGCGGTGTGCCAGCTTCACTTGTTGCTCTGGCTGTCTGGTCACTACATCGGCCTTGGATTTCCGAGTTATCAAAAGCGAAGGTGTGTTCAAAAGCCGCACAATGTTCCGCCACCAAAGAGAGGCGATCCATCCTGCTGAATGCCCTTATGTGCTCGCTCCTACGTGTTAGATGTAGCTTGCCGGTCTCACCAATGTCGTTTACCTCACAGGAACTACACTAGATGCGAAAGACGACGTTTCTCCGCGTGACAGTGGGGACTTCGGTCTCATGATCATTCTTCTTATTGTTGCCTATGGGCTACGCCGATACCCAGTGGTTGTAACAGACGAGCGACTGCTTCAGAAACATTCTTGATGTATGGCATTGCTCTCCACAATCTCGGTTATTCCACCGCCGGTCTTGCAGCTCATTTCGGTTGTATGCTGCATTCTAGAAAGCTGCGAGGGTAACCGTTAGATATGAACATCCATCCGTTCAGTTGATTTGTCACCTGCCTCGTTGCAATATGTCTCTGCCCTTTGTTAAATCGTTCGCACACAGCTGCGTCTGTGGTCCAGCGGATAGTTACTTTAGTAGCTGAGTACCTGACGTTTGCCGGTTGCCTTTCGGTTAATCGTAGTCTCTAGGTTCCCGTCAGTCTTGCAGTGGACCAGGATGTCTATGAACGAAAGTTGATTGTTGCTCTCAGCCTCTGTTCTGAACTGAATGTCAGCAAACATGGAGTTCAGCATCGTGTGAAATTCAGAGACCATTTCATGCTTGATGACGACAAAGACATTGTCTCATAGCTTACTTCACAGTTGGTGGACAAATTTACGACCAAATTAAAGACGCTCCCATGCTTCCCTCCTATTATTTCTGATTGCTGAAGTGGTCCTCAAACGGATAGAATACTTGGTCTTCACAAAGTATTAACTAAAGTTTCGGGCTCCTTATTTGGATGATGCTTTCGTCATTGGGATAGCACCTGTCATCGAGCACCTGAATAAGTTACTTAACTCGGTTGATCCAAATCTCCAATTCACAAAAGGGGTGAAAAGAAATGACCAAGTACCCTTCCTCAATGTCCTGGTGTGCCGGTGTGCATCTGGACTACTGCAAACTACAGTATTCAGAAGGGTCACCAGCAGGAATCAATAACTACATTTCCACAGCAAAAACCCCATGTCCCACAAACGTAGCTGCATTTGTACTCTGTTCCAAAGAGTCAAACATATGGTAGCACACCAGCTGACAGAAAAACTGAACAACAATAACTTCAAGAATTCTTCTGAGCCAATGGATATCCAAACTCATTTATCAAACTACGCAAGCACCAAATGAAATGATGACATCTAGGGAAACAGTAACCCGAAGTCTAGGGAGCCATTCGCGACATATAATGGATCTCTGAAGCAGTCTGACGACGGTTAAAACCCACTGGCCTAGGCATAGCTCATCGACCACAAGCGAAAATTCACCGCAGGGTGATGCAAAATAACAAAGACTGCCTTCTATTGAAATTTCTGCAGTTGTCTACCAGATACATTGCGACAATGAAGATTGTAATTATGTTGGAGAAAAAGGCCGCAAATTGCAGGCCCGCTTACACGAGCACAAACTAGCGTCTCAAAGACTAGACCCAAATTCGCAACTTGCAGCGCCCATCGCAGAGACAGGCCACGACTTTGATCTCCGAGATACGACCATCGTAGGCTGAGGAACCTCAAAATTCGAAAGGCTGGTGCTTGAGGCATGGTGCTCAGATGCCAATTTTGTCAACAGCCATCTAGGCTTGCCCGCGACCTACAAAGATTTGTGCTATTATAAGGGCAACGACAGAAGAAGACCAAACCAAACGCAAAAATGGCAAGCGAATGAGACCCAACAACGAACCAGCCAGAAGAGGAGGCAGGCTTACGAGGACCATCCACCAGTAACTTCCACCGGGGAACAAGGCGCCACCCCAATTACTGTTCATGACCCCCGGTTTCTCCGACAGCTCATTAGTGTACACCACATTAATTGCTCCCTCACACATTCTTCTTGATTGCTGTATCTAAACGCGTGACAGGCTGATGATTTTTGACAGTTTATTGGCCTGTGGCTATTATAATTACCCTCCTTTAGTTGCTATGTCTCAACTCTGAAGATGGACTCCTCTAATAATTCGAAAACTCAAGACAATAAACCGATTGATCCGGTGTATGAGACATCTTCTTTCTTGTCTACTGAAAATTCTTTGGGCAGCGTCTGTTAAAAACATTATTACCGGTCGCTATATGTCTACATTCACCGATCTTGTCCAAAAAAAGGCATTCGTAATGGCGCCACTTTTACCATGGCCGAAATTCGCTAATCCAGTAGCCCACTGCTTAGCACTTTCCTCGAACACCTGTCCGCTCTAGCGCTGATCTGATTTTTTTAGTTTACTTATTAAATAGGTGTGACGGGAATTTATCGACAACGGGCGTATGTTGGCCAATTTTCTTCTGAAATTTTCAATGGGAGTCTTCGCACAAATAAAGTAACCACTAATGTCCAATCATGACTCTAGTAAATTCCTCCTCTGAAGCTATTAAATGCCGGTGTTTAAGCTAATAAATGCGCCTGACAGATGGTGGAAATTTGATCGAAACCCATTTCGCAATGTAGTGTATGCCTTAGTGCATCGGATGAGTTTTGAGAATATTGTTCAACAGCATCTCTCACCTTTTCCTTGTGTAAACTCAACGAAACGGCTCAAGATAATGACCAACCTGAATCTCCTTTCTGCATTCTTCATGCAACAGGTTATATAATAACGGAATTGTATCCCTAAATTACACGTAGAGGCGACGTGCTTTAAGTAACACTGTGAAACATATCTATATCCCCTATTTTCCCATGGCCCACTTAACGCGGACTAATACTATGCCAACTCCAGATATGTTTTGTTTGAAAAAAAATATTGCAACTGAGGTTTTGTGAATAACATTGTAATATGGCATTTAAATCAGACGCTACAGTTTGGTATGACGCACCGGCATACGGACGATAGTGCTTTCAGATGCATTGCCCATTATACTCATGACATAAACGTAAATGAATGTGTAACTTCTATCATGCTGTTCAGCCTGCTCAAGTGCGTACTAGCAGCCAGCTTCTACCAGTGACGTTAGGCTACAAATCAAAATATTACGAACCGGAACACCGGGAACATACAAAAATGCAGTCTCTCAGGCAACTAATCGCAGACGCACACAAAATCCTCTATCACCCAATCAAAATCCGAATCTCTCACTGTGAATTCACCTTACGTGGCAAATATTAATTCAGACTTAGAGCATTGACCGAAGGACGAGCACGTAGTGCTTGCGGCACGATTCCTGCTGACATATTTTCGCTTCTCCAGCGAGAAGGAAATGATTTATGTTTATTTTGGTGCCATGAGAATACCCATTACTCAAGGGGGCTATTACTCCGATTCAATTCTTCACTTCAACCGGACGAACTGCCCTTTTACTACATTTGTGCTTTGCACGTAATCAGCAGTACATACTCAGCAAAACATGGTCATAAAACATGCCCATTTACCGTGGAAGTTCGATTAACGAAAACGGCCAGGAGAGAGACGCAGCAACTAACCCCGTTAGTGACGTCAACATTGATAATCAATCAATCAATTAATCAATGTTTTACAAGCCTATGAATGTAGATGATTTGGAGTAAGTAGTCTGCGGATATCTGCGGATATTGCTGTCACAATTCACTGTACACTTAAATTCATGGGCAAGCTGTAAAAGTATCAAGTTAGCGATCAGATCCACAAGTTAAAGCACTACGGTCGCTACATGGATGATATCTTCGTGATCGCCACAAACGGAACCGATAGAGTCGCACTCTTAAGCGCGGTTAATCAAGCCCATCCATCAAAACAGTTCACGTTGGAGATAGAGGCAGCAGCTTCTCTCCCCTTCCTGGACGTCTTCCTTAGTCCTAGACCCGATGATAGCGTCCAAAGGACCGTGTATAGAAATAAAGCCATTGTCTGTAAAATATACGAACTTTAACAGTATCGTACCCCTCCAACAGAACCGAAATCTAGTGCGCTGCTTAAAGCAACGAGCTAGGAAAAATTTTCTCTGAAGGCACTATTGAAGATGAACTCAATTAAGTCCAGGACTTACTCCGTGAGAACGGACGTCCTGAGAGATTTATTACCAAGAATATGGCTGCCAAAGAAATAAAACTTACAACACTCACTGTGGAAAAGAAACATTATTTCTCAATGTGCACTTTCGAGGAGACGCGACAGATGAACTCCTGAAAAGACGCCTTGACGAGGCCGTGTCATGAACTTTCCCAGCAGCAAGAGTTCGGGTACTATCCCCAACTAACCCAGTCTTCCATGGGGAACGTAAGGACAGGTTACCGACTCAGACCACCATCATATCTGATGCCCACTACAGGCTCCGAACATTCATAGAACTAAAAGAAGAACACATCAAGATTTGGGGGGATCGACTTCCCGCAAATATTTTTGAGACTCTACGTGAAACAATCATGCATTTTTCAACACTAGAAAGACTAAAAAAGAGGACCACATTGGAAAAGAAATGAATGAGAATTTCGGGCACAAGCAACAATGATTCCACCCTGCTGAAGATAATTGTAAACTTGTCCTCAAGAGTCCTAACCAAAACAGAGGAAAAAGTGCTAGGCAAAAGGATGAAGTACAACCCATCTGATTGCAACTACCTAGACTTCCTAGCCAGTCTTGAATCCATCCTATCTTCAACTAATCTGACAGAAGACGAAATGCGTGCAATATGAAATAATACGGTTCACACACTGAAAAACCGTAAGACCTTCTCAACACTAACTTAGGATGAAAAAACAGCATTAAAGTCACTAAAGAAATGTGAAAGCATCATTGTTTTACCAGCTGACAAAGGAGGTCCTACAACCATCTTCAACAAGACAAAGTACACGGAAAAGATGAATCGACTTACACACGTCTAATCACCGATCCTACATGGTCACAAAACTCAAAAATAGAGAAAGTATTGAATCCTCTCACAGAAATGCAATTAATCTCCGGAATTCTAGCAAAATTGCTGCAACAAAATAAACCAACGATTGCTAAAATATATAGGCTCCCAAAGATACACGAAGCTGGCATTCCACTACGACCGATAGTCTCCCTAATCGGTACACCAAATTAAAAGATATCCAAGTGGTTATTTCGGCAACTCAACCCACTTACAAAGAACTCAAATAATTCCATTCAAACCTCCATGCAAGTTCTAGCGAGGATAAAGGACTTAAAAATTTCAGAAGACGAGACTATGGTGTCTTTTGGCGTTGTGTCCTTATTAACGTCCATCCCTCTAGATTTAGCAAGCACCTGCACAACAGAACTTCTACAAAATTACGACACAGAAGTTCCCGCAGAAGTCCTGCTAGAACTCCCTGAACTGTGCCCAGAAACAAACTTTCCTTTGCTGGAAAATACTACCGGCAAGAAAAAGGTGTCCCTATGCGATCCCCAATATCCAGTTTTTTGGCGGAAGCGCTAATGCAGAAATTAGAATCAAGAGCTCTACCTTCAGTAAATACAAGATTGTGGCTAAGATACGTGGACGACACATTTGTCATCGTAAAAATAGACCAAGTAGAATTGCACCATCAAACCCTCAACGCCACCTTCCCAGGAATTCAGTTCACCTTTCAGTTTCAGTTTCAGTTTATTTGGTGAGGATAATAGGCAATGCTTTTAAAAACCCTATTTAGGACGTGTACAAGCACCTATAAATGTCCCACTACTAACAAAGTATTGGAAAACAGTGAGTAACATTGTTTTTTAAAATATATGTCTGGTTTTTAGAGGTCAGACTTGGAGGGAGGAGAGTAGCATTGCTTTTACTATATGTCTGGTTTTTAGAGCTTAGACTTGGAGAGAGGAGAGGGGACGCATGTAATTATCCAAGCATTGCTTGTACATCTGAAGGGAAGTGGCCTCCACGACTGATTGCGGAAGGTTGTTCCACTGTTGTATGGCACGTTGCGTGAAGAATTAAGAGCGGAGATTTAGCTTGGGCATATTCGTGCGCAGCTTCATTGTGTGCTCACGGAGATGAGGCAACATGCCTTCAAAGCGTAATCCTATCTCAAGACCGCTTATTATCTTGTAAACTAGGATAATATCCCCTCTTTCCTGCCTGTAATGCAGAGGGAATAAAGTTAGGCATGCCAATCTATCTATGTAAGTGTGGTCCTCTAGACTTCTGACTAGCTTTTTTGCCCGACGCTGCACTTTCTCCAGACGTGCTGTGTCCTTTGCTAGCCATGGCCGCCAAACCTGCATGCCATATTCTAGGTGTGGTCGAACAAATGTGCCGTACACTCTGCCAAAGAGAGCTTCATCGAAGGCTAGAAACGCCATTTTGATAGCGTGCAGCACTCCCGTGGCTTTATTTGCAGCCATGACAGATTGTAATGAGGGCTTCAGATTACTATGTATCAAAATGCCGACGTCTTTTTGCGTAGATGCTACGGGAATTTGGATGTTTTTCAGGTGATATGTCCTGCTACTCTGGGGGATAGGGTAGTTTGTAGGACACATTTTGGGAGCAACCACCCCATATCCCACAAACGCAGTTCAATCAATAGCTTGCTCAGTCGAGCAAAAACACATTGTTTGGATGAAGAGACATCCCAAGCAGAAATGAAGTACCTTCAGAAACTGTTCTCACGAAATGGATACCCCCGAGACTTCGTTCGTCGATGCATACGACAACAACTCCACTAAGGTCCCTTCCTGTGCCGATTACAGGATTGTCCGTCGCGACCGCGGCCGCAACAAAGGCGGAGGTTTGGACCTGCTGGTGGACAAATCCATTGCTTATCACCAGCTACCCCTGCTTGGAGCCGATCCCATGGAAGTACAGGCAATTACCCTTGAAATTGGCCCGGCACCGCTAACCGTCGTGAACGTGTACATCCCTCCAACTTCCAGTTGGTCTCCCGGTTTCACTGCCTCTATCGCTTCCTACTTACCTTCTGGAGACAGTTTGGTGCTAGGTGACTTCAACGCCTACCATGACCTGTGGTGCTCTAACTTGGCAGCCGACCCCCGAGGAGAAGCTCTGGCTGATAAAATAGAACACGCCCCCTTTGCCGTTCTCAAAGAAAACAATCAAACGCAGCTCCCGACCAACGGCGCCTCCAGCTCGCCCGATATTTCCCTCGCCAATCTCAGTCTGGTAGGCTCCACCATGTGGAACACGGAAATCAGCCTGGGTAGCGACCACATCCCCATTGTGCTCAAATTGGCCACCACCACCGAGCGTATCAAAGCCCCCAACCGGCACTTCATTAATTTCAAGAAAGCTAATTGGGCAGCGTTCACGACCGAATGCGAAGCCGAGATCGATGGCCTACCGCCTCCCACCTATGTCCACATGGCGGAGTGAGCCCTTCGTCGACTACTCCTGGCAGCAGCAAGTCACCACATCCCTAACGGCCGCATTCCCCTTCTCCGTCCTAACGATCCGCCCGAAGCCTCCCGCCTGGAACGAGAGATAGACGAAATACGAGCGCGTGATGCCAGTGACCCGCGCGTTGGCGAACTGAATGGCTTAATCACTAAGACTATCAACGATGGCAAACGCCAACGCTGGCATGAACTAGTTTTAGATTGCAATTTCAGCGGCAACTCAGCTGCCACTTGGAAGCTTTTACGCAACCTGACCAAACCCCGGTCTGATGCATCTAACCAGTCTATTAGCTTCGGGGACGGCAAGTTCATTTCCAGCAACGGTAAGATCGCCGCGAAGATGAAGAAGCTGTTCTCGTCCCACTCGGCGCCCAGTCCCAAAAGCCAGTGTTCCCTTCTTCGTCTCCTCAATAAAGCCTCGCCCCAGACATTTCCTTTTCGGCTGATGCCATCCTTACCGCCGTCAAGAAAATCAGAGCGCCATATTGGCCCGAAGGTGGCTGCCTACCTTGCCGCCCTTTTCAACCTTTCACTGGGAACTTCAATCATCCCTAATTGCTGGCGCCAGTCGATAATTACCCTTCTGCTCACAGTGGGTAAGGACCCCTGTCTAGCGACCTCTTATTGCCAATTTGACCTCCTCAGTCCATTGGCAAAGATCCTGGAACGGCTCATCCACCCAATTCTGACGTCTGTGGCGGAACTATCTGGCCACCAACATGGTTTCCGATCGGGTCGTGGGACTACAATGGCGGTTTTCGAGCTCAGCGACGCTATCCTCGAGGGCTTCAATCAACAGAAGCCCGCTTCGCGGACCATGGCAGTCTCAATTGACCTGTCACGAGCCTTTGACTGCGTCCGCCACGATCAGCTCCTGCAGGACTTGGTCTCGCTAAATGTCCCGACTGGCCTGGTCTGATGGTTGGCTGCTTACATCCGTGGCCGTCACGACCGTGTCCTTTTCCGGAGCGCTCTCTCTAAGCCCCGTTAGCAGACCTGTAGTGTCCCTCAAGGCCCTGTGCTCAGCCCGACGCTCTTTAACATCTACATGCGAGAGCTCCCACTCCCCCGGGCACATGTGCAAGTGGCATCCTATTCGGACGATGTTACGTTCTTTTGCCGGCACCATGACATTGATCAGGCTGCACAGCTCCTCACGGAGTCCATGCCTGTTGTCGAAAACTTCCTCACCCAGCGCGGAATGATGATCTCGGCAGCCAAGTCGTCCGTAACCGTTTTTACGCTTGACCAGAAGGAGTTCAATCGTCACCCGGTAATCACCGTCAATGGGGCGTCCTTACCGCTCGTCCGCAAGCCCAAACTCCTTGGTGTGCGTTTTGATCCGCTTTTCACGCTCGCAGACCATGCCAGGGAGACCGCAAGCAAAGTAAGCCGCTGCACCAAGGTCCTCAAGGCTCTAGCATTCACATCCTGGGGCTGCGCGAAAGAGACTTTGTTGACTGCTTTCAAGGCGCTGGCAAAGCCACACCTCACTTATGCGGCATCAATCTGGTCTCCTACGATGAGCCCTTTAAGGCTGCGCCGCCTCTAGTCAGCACAAAACACTGCCCTCCGCACGATCACAGGTTGCTATAAAATGTCGCCTATAGATCATCTTCATGTGGAGGCTTCTGTTCTACCGGTCGCCCATCACAACACTCTCCTTAGCCAGCAGTTCTGGTGGAGTTGTTCGCAACCCGGCCATCCCAATCATCACCGTTGCACCGCTCCCGAGCCCTGCCGCAACGTCCGGCCGTCTATTCGAACACTCCACAAGGAAGTTGTTGCCTTGTCTCTGGCAGATCTACCTGTTGATAGCTCTGCCACCAAGACAGACTTTCAGCGTCTCCATCAGAGAGTCGTTGTCGAGGAGAAACGAGGTTACCGTCTCCCGGTCCTTTTAGGTGGCTATCCACCTCCGATTGGGGCCTCAGAACGACATCTCCCGAGGGTTACTCGCTGTACCCTGAAGCAGCTACGCAGTGGTAATTGCATGCTCCTTCGCCAGTACCAACACCGGCTCGACCCATCCATACCCGACTGCTGCGTCTCGCCGCATAAATGCCGTCACCGGTTCGCCTGCAGTTCTCGGCCAGGCACCCACCTCACTCCCGCGGACTTGTGGCTCAAGCCGTCGAGGTCGCAGCTTTTTTCTATCTCTCAACTTCTCCCATTTTGGATTCAGGCGGGGACTACTGATCCAATTATAAGCTACGACACACACACTGTCAGGTGTGAAGTCTGACTTAAGTAATGAAATGTTCCACTACCAACCGTTAGCAACTGAGAAGACGGCAAAACTGTCTTGTAGGGCGGCATAAATATATATTCCCCCGCCCAAATGTCTTACGGAATTGGCGGTTTAACCTTTAATGATTGGTGAATTAATGTAAATTAATATTTAGTTGTGTTGAAAGTGACCAAAGAATATTAAATAAAAGACACTTATAGTTGTTTTCATGAACTAAATAGAATCAACTCCATTAACATAAACTCTTGTTGCCTAGGCAACTGGTGCCTATTGATGGGAATTCAAGCTTATATTGGCCGAATTTACAAAAGAGGGTAAGCCGACGTTGTATTGGCGGAATTTAACGAAAAAATGAAAAGTTGGGCTACTTTAAATGTAAAGGTGGGCTATTATTATAATTCAAAGGCAAATAAGGCCTCTGAAGACAGTCCTACCGATTAGACTTACCTAAATGACAGAATTCTTAAGTTGAATTAAGTTGATCGAAGTATAACAGTCTTCATAAAATAGGTGATCTTTTGGTTAAATTGCAACCACAACGTCGTGCTTGTCTGCATTACTCT
Organism: Ligula intestinalis; assembly: GCA_036362985.1. Taxonomy (NCBI): domain Eukaryota; kingdom Metazoa; phylum Platyhelminthes; class Cestoda; order Diphyllobothriidea; family Diphyllobothriidae; genus Ligula; species Ligula intestinalis. Next base: position 117,605,852 of record JAYGXS010000001.1, on the reverse strand, counting down.
GCCAATTTCATCTCCCTTTAAACCGTTTCAAGCAGCCAAATTAGGAATCCAGCTTTTAAACTCACCTTTATAGTTTTGTGATCATTTAAGCCAACTAAAAGCATAATATACTTACATAACTGAGATCAAAGCTACGTTTGTTATGGCAGTAACTAGTATACACTCATGAAATCAAATTATGCTTTGAAACGGTACGATTGTGGCCTCGGAACGACAATTCCCGAGGGTCACTCGCTGAACCCTGGCGCAGCTACGCAGTGGCTACTGCATGCTCCTTCGCCAGAACCAACACCGGCTCGACCCATCCATACTCGACTGCTGTCCCGAATGCTGCGTCTCGCCGCATGACTGCCGTCATCTGTTTGCCTGTAGTTCTCGGCCAGGCACTCACCTCACTCCCGCGGACCTGTGGCTCAAGCCGGTCAAGGTCGCGGCTTTTCTCCGTCTTCCAACTACTCCCAGTTTGGATTCCGGCGGGGATTCCTGATCCAACTATGGGCTACGACACACACACACACACATACACAACAGTCCAAAGAAAGCGCCAGAACTGCGACCACCAAAGCGCCAAAACCAATGAACTGGCGAACATTCTCATATGTAAAAAATGCATCTGAGCTCGTCGAAAGACAGCTACGAAAACACCAAATTCAGATTGCGCACAAACCGGCGACCACCCTGCGCACTCAAGTTGTACACCCTAATGACAGGGTTGACCATTTCAACAGAAAGCAAGTAATCTACAAAATACCGTGTTCCGATTGTGATGCAGTCTATTGTGGTCAAACTGGGCAAACTCTAGTTACCCGCGTCCGACAACACCAGTCAACCGCGAAGAGCAAATACCACAAATCAGAAGTTTTCATGCACACATGGGAAACAAGACATGACTTTGCATGGGAGGAACCCCAAATCGTTGGCACCTGCCCAACTAGACAAGGCTGCGAATTCCTGGAGGCAATGCACTCGGACGAGGCATGCATTAACAGGCATATCAATTTGGATATTAATTACAAATCCCTCAAAACCAGATGGAAGCAAAAACAACGACCACGGACGACAGGAGTCAATGCGGATGACAATTATTCGCCGTACCTCCCCCTTTCCTTCCCCCCTCCCTCCCTTCCCCCTCTCCCGCCGACCGCATAATTGCATTCGGTTGACAACTATTCCTTTCCCTCGGCCGCGTAATTAAATGCGACCAACGGTTATTTGCTAACCTATTTAATCGCCTGTAGAATCTTCTGTTAGTCATCGTGTTGAGTTAGCAGTTTTTTGCATAACTCTCATGCTGTCTGAAGACGAACTGGGGAACCAGAGTTGAAAATTGACACATTAAAGTACTCCTTTCCCAAAGAACTTCTTATACCGATTTATACCACTTGGGACGCAGATTTTCCAGTAAATACAACCTCCATGTGCATATACTCCTTTGCTTGCTTCTGTAGAGCAGGTTATATTGGTCGCACGAGTCAGCGTCTATCCAAAAGCATAAAGGAGCACCGCACGCAATGGCTAAGGCAGAGTGAATTCAATACCACCAGAACCATCAACAGCTCTATTCTACCGCACATGGTGGATTTCGGACATCAACTGGACCCCAACGAAGCTATCAGGGTGATCTACAAGGTCCCACCAAGCTTCCCTAAGTCACTGGGTCAGCACCTGCTGGTAACAGCAGAGGACAACTGCTATCCGGTTTATAAAGCCGTTTTGTGAGCGCAGAAGAGCCTGCTGCAACCCCCAAGCTTAGCATGGCCAACGGCCACCTGGATACCGGCATTTTTCCCCGAGCCTCCTCTCTCCCTTTCCCCCCTCTCTCCCTAATTACCACTTAATTAGCCACTTGTTACTACCCCACCTCTCCCCTATGCCCTGGACTAATTTGCTTGTAACGTCGAACGTAATTTACCTACAATTTACCTTTCACGCTTAACCCCCCCCCCGTCCCATATAAATGTTATGGCCTGATGAGAATTTATTGAAAGTATAAGTATGCTCACCAATTACTTTTCGCACTTAATAATTTTGTGCATTCCTAAAATCTATTTCCTGAAGACATTTGTGCTGAATTGTGAATAAAAACCACACGAGCTAGTAGTGGTTAGACAGTGCAGTCGCAAAAGCCCGGGTAGCGGGAAGGGCATTCAGCGTGTGCTGCAGTAAGTTCTCTCGTCGTTACGATGTAGCCCATTCCACAGGCCGGGTGTTGAGTGTGCATTTTGAAAATTATGTGAACCACAGCGCTAACCTTCACGCTTACAGCACAAATGCTGACGCATCAGGACTTAGCATAGGCTTATGCTTTCGCAAAGGCGCGCAAATGTATTAAGTAGTAAAGAATGTTGTTTACTTTCTTTTTTCACTCACGAACGGGTAGCCAACCTTTGTTTCCAGACACGCTATGAGGTCTTTACAAAATTACATTAGAAAATAAATTTTACCAAGGGCACAATTGGGACAGCATCACTAGATATCCGCAGATAACTTGCTCCAAGTCATCTACATTCACACGCTCAGAAAAAGAATCGGTCATAAAACTATTTTTCTGAGAATATATTAATGCTCACGGGAACTAATTTTATCTTCGATGACGTTTCGAAAAGCTGAGCTGGGTCTCGTTTGTCAAGGCGTAAACGATCACCACCATTCATCAATTTGATTGTGTGGCCGTACTTTTCGGCCATAGGCTGATCATTTTTTTGTTTTCGTTCACGGCCCTATTTTTCGTATTGATTTTGGCATAGCTTGATGGCGCTTCGTCTCTGCGTTGGATGGTGTTGCTAATGCTGCTTCTACCAGTGGGTACGTCGCAGGGCCGTCTTCGCTTGCATTTCCTAAGGTCGGTGCGATATTGCCCTGGCCTTCATTTACGTAATATTACAGAATTTGTAGGCCGCGGGACGTTTATGATGCCTGTTAATGGAGTTGCCATCGGGGTAAAAGGC
>JAYGXS010000001.1:117574269-117596910 GCA_036362985.1 Ligula intestinalis | reverse complement strand
TGGTAAACATGAATGGTTGCAGACATCCAGGTGGACTAAGGTGCCTTTTACTTAAAGGGATTTTCTACATAGATATGGGAATTCGGGTAGAATTAATGTATGTATGGAATTATCTTGGACCTGGCTGTAGTCATTAGGGAAATTAGTAAGTACCTCAAGTCTGCATTTGCAGGATGAGGACTTAAGGTCCTTCAGGACGTCTTCAGCCTTGCTTTGGACCCTATATAATAACTGCTTATCTTTTTGCAACCATGTGCACCATGCCTGAACTCCATATTTTAAAAGTGAACTAATAAAACTCCGAATCTATTATGTGATATTTGTAACGATTTCGACAAAAGTTCATCGAATGGCAAACATAACTCAGGTACCTGCCTCGGCAGCCCTGCCACACTGATAAAAAGAGATTCCTAGATGGCATGGTTGTGGCTGTTAGGTCAAATTGTTCGTTTACTTTTGGCAGGCGCCTCACATCTAGTAAGCGTTGATGAGAGTCGGTCGTTTGGGATCCGTTTTGTTCGAAAGATGTCATGTTCCTCGCACGAAGCAGCACGCATATAAAGTTATCGCAACACAAAAAGACGACTAAGGATCGTATTTTACCGTACTGGTAAGAAATAAGAGGGCTATTTCATCGCTTCACTCATTTTCACAGTGTGGGGAGTGCTGCATACAAAAGTCACAACGCAATTTGTCTTGGTCGTTTACCAGATAGTCGCTCACTTTATTTTGATGCACTAAGTGCTAAGCCTTTTTGTTAAGAGCATCCCCTTGTACATGTTTTTTAAGCGTAATTGGGAGTTCTCGAATATCGAAAGAATTTTCTATGCTATTAGGCATGATAAAACTAAAACTTATATTAATGTGCATTGCGCTATGGAAAAACTCCAAAATAAGTAAGGAGAGTTTCAAAGATATCGCTATCTAGCACAAGATAATTTATTCCGAAGATACTTAAATTTAAGCGAAGCCAATTTCTAATCGCAACAAGTGATAAGTAAAGTTTCAAGAATTATATTTAGCTAACCTTATAAGTTTCTTTTCACAAAATACAGTTTCAAAAAAGTGTTGGTCGAATTATTTTATCGCATGGGCTGGATGGTAAATTATCTTAATATTTAGCTCATTTTAAAGTTTTTTATGTAAAATTCAAACACAATATCGATTAGTGGACTAAAATATGAAAACATTGAAACCGTCGAAAACCTGTCGGTTATCCATTAACGGTCACATGTATGAAAAATGTAGCCAAAGCAAAGCCCGTTTTATATAAGGAAAGTGGTAAGGTTATGGTCTTAAATTAACAAAAGATTTAAATGTACTTTTCTAATTTATAGATATTGTGTACGCTTTGAGAACTTTGGGATTATCAAGAAAATTGTAAAGTTCTTAAAAAAGACGCAGTACTTCCTCTTATCATTTTAAGTGCTTTATTTTTTATTTTTTTCTAAGTTTTCGTGAATTTATGCACATCAGTATGCCAGTAATGATCAAAAATTTACAAACTTAGGCATTTTGTATGCAGCACTCACCATACTGTAAATTTAGCCGAACGGCCTTTGATTTAGCTCATACATACACCAGGAATGCAAACACTCCTCTCATTTCACAACTTCTTGCTGCTAAGGCGCACAACTTCCCCGGATGATTATTGACCATAAGCATAAACGCATTGCCATGTATTTACGAACACGAACTGGCAGTTCCTGGTCATGAGACCTCACCTCTCGTCGAGGGTGCAAGCGATCCCATACGTCAAAAATGTATCGGCTAGGAGTTTTACGCCTTTTGTGTTGCATAAGCAGCTAAGGTTGTTTGTGGCGAGTTTGTAGTGGTTGCTGCTGCCTGACGCCACAGACAAGGTCACTCAGAGCATAGGACCTTGCCTGAATGTATTTTTTTGGCCTGCCTCGGACCAGACGCACACTGGCGTGCGAGACACGGACCACTCACGCCAGTGTCTACCTTCGCCCGGTCCAACCAATCACCGTCTAGATCGCAAGATAGAGAGAGGATTCGATGCCCCCACAGATTACTGACGCCAGAACTCACCCGGCTTTCCACCCCTGAACGGGGTGGACGCGTCAAAGCTGCCGGTCATTCACGGCATATGCAACGCCAAACCGAATCACTCTTCGCCCTAAATATTCTTCTATCCTTCTGTAGAATAAACTATTCCTAAAAATCTGCATTTCCTAAGACTCCTCTCATCTCCTTAGTAACCGGGCCTGGAAGATTGCAGCCGTTAAGGTTAAACCATAGTAGACTTAATACTTCGCGATAGATAAACTCTTTTTATACTCCGGGGAATTTGTTGATTTTAGGGCTGACTCAAGGGCGTCGATAAATTCAGTGGGTGAAGCGTCTGCTGTGTTGAAATTTTCTCTACTTTCTACGACTGCAAGTTTTGCGATGGTGGGCGGTTTGGATCAATCTCCGAATATCTGGAAATGCTCACTTCTATCCTCCTCAATCTTTGCCTTGTACTTTTGTTGTCGTCAGTGGCAATCGCCCATAAAAATTATTGTTATCATATTGAAAAATGATCTCGCGACATCTCTGTCCACAGTCATAATTACGGGAGCCTTATATCTTGGGTATTGTGGTGTCAGTTATTTTTTTAGTCATTTATGAAGAAAGTGGTGTTATTCGTAAGTTGCTGCTTCCCAGCTACGAACTGTGCGAAGCGTACCGGATCAATTGGTTTATCGTCCAGTGCCTTCGAACTCTTAAAGGAGTCCATCATCAGAATGGAGAGGTAATAAATGAAGTTGGGAAATTACAGTAGCCATAGGTCAATAAATTGACAGAAACCAGCTGGTTGTCAAGAGGATAGAAACAACAATCACGGCACCCCAACGTACGGTTTTTGCCTGAATTGATTATCACTTATCCCAAGTTCCTGGTAATAGGCTTGACAACAACCCTAACTTCTGTCAAGCAGTTCCGTGAACGAGTAAAGCATTTGCAGTTAGAGCCAGATGAATCCATGGCATCCTTCGATGTTGTCTCATTCCTCACCTCCATCCCACAACCACTAGCGGTTGATGCCGTAGGACAAATTATAACCGAACGCTACGACGAGGGCAAGAAACCGCTGAAGTCTGAAAATCTGCTCAAAATTCTAAGGCATTGTCTCATAACTTACTTCACAGTTGGTGGACAAATTTATGACCAAATTAAATACACTCCCATGCCCCCTTCCTATTAGGCCTGATTGCTGAAGTGGTCCTCCAACGGATAGAACACTTGGTCTTCACAAAGTATTAACTAAAGTTTCGGGCTCCTTATTTGGATAACGCTTGTCTCATTGGGATAGCACCTGTCATCGAGCACCTGAATAAGTTACTTAACTCGGTTGATCCAGATATCCAATTCACAAGAGGGGTTAAAAAGAAATGACCAAGTACCCTTCCTCAATGTCCTGATGTGCCGGTGTGCAACTGGACTAATGTTAACTACAATATTCAGAAGGGTCACCAGCAGGAATCAATTACTACATTTCCACAGCAAAAACCCCATGTCCCACAAACGTAGCTGCATTTGTACTCTGTTCCAAAGAGATGAACCATATTGTAGCACACCAGCTGACAGAACAGCTGAACAACAATAACTTCAGGAATTCTTCTGAGTTAATGAATATACAAACTCATTTATCAAATTACGCAAGCACCGAGTGAATAGATGACATCTAGGTAAACAGTAACCCGAAGTCTGGGGAGCCATTTGCTACATATAATGGATCTCTGAAGCAGTCTGACGACTGTAACAACCCGCTAGCATAGGCATAGCTCATCGACCACAGGCGAAAATTCACCGTCGGGTGATGCAAAATAATACAGACTGCCTTCTATTGAAATTTCTGCAGTTGTCTACCAGATACATTGCGACAATGAAGATTGTAATTATGTTGGAGAAAAAGGCCGTAAATTGCAGGCCCGCTTACACGAGCACAAACTAGCGTCTCAAAGACTAGACCCAAATTCGCAACTTGCAGCGCCCATCGCAGAGACAGGCCACGACTTTGATCTCCGAGATACGACCATCGTAGGCCGAGGAACCTAAAAAGTCGAAAGGCTGGCGCTTGAGGCATGATGCTCAGGTGCCAATTTTGTCAACAGCCATCTAGGCCTGCCCGCGACCTACAAAGATTTGTGCTATTATATGGGCAAAGAAAGAAGAAGACCAAACCAAACGTAAAAATGGCAAGCGAATGGGACCCAACAACGAACCACCCGGAAGAGGAGGCAGGCTTACCCGCACCCTCCACCAGTAACCTCCACCGGGGAACAAGGCGCCACCCTAAGTACTGTTCATGACCCCCGGTTTCTCCGACAGCTAATTAGTGTACACCACATTAATTGCTCCCTCACACATTCTTCTTGATTGCTGTATCTAAACGCGTGACAGGCTGATGATTTTTGACAGTTGATTGGCTTGTGGCTATTATAATTACCCTCTTTTGGTTGCAACATCTCAACTCTGAAGATGGACTCCTCTAATAATTCGAAAACTCAAGACAATAAACCGATTGATCCGGTGTATGAGACATCTTCTTTCTTGTCTTCTGAAAATTCATTGGGCAGCGTCTGTTAAAAACGTTATTACCGGTCGCTATTAGTCTACATTCACCGATCTTGTCCAAAAAAAGGCATTCGTAATGGCGCCACTTTTACCATGGCCGAAATTCGCTAATCCAGCAGCCCACTGCTTAGCACTTTCCTCGAACACCTGTCCGCTCTAGCGCTGATCTGATTTTTTTTATTTACTTATTAAATAGGTGTGATGGGAATTTATCGACAACGGGTGTATGTTGGCCAATTTTCTTCTGAAATTTTCAGTGGGAGTCTTTGCACAAATAAAGTAACCACTAATGTCCAATCATGACTCAAGTAAATTCCTACTCTGAAGCTATTAAATGCCGGTGTTTTAGCTAATAAATGCACCTGACAGGTGGTGGAAATTTGATCGAAACCCATTTCGCAATCTAGTGTATGCCTTAGTGCATCGGATGAGTTTTGAGAATATTGTTCAGCAGCATCTCTCACCTTTTCCTTGTGTAAACTCAACGAAACGGCTCAAGATAATGACCAACCTGAAACTCCTTTCTGCATTCTTCATGCAACAGGTTATATAATAACGGAATTGTATCCCTAAATTACACGTAGAGGCGACGTGCTTTAAGTAACACTGTAAAACATATCTATGTCCCTTATTTTCCCATAGCCCACTTAACGCGGACTAAAACCATGCAAACATTGCTACTGAGGTTTTGTGAATACTATTGTAATATGTCATTTAAATAAGGCGCTACAGTTGAGTATGACGCACCGGCATACGGACGATAGTGCTTTCAGATGCATTGCCCATTATACTCATGACATAAACGTAAATGAATGTGTAACTTCTATCATGCTGTTCAGCCTGCTCAAGTGCGTACTAGCAGCCTGCTTCTACCAGTGACGTCAGGCTACAAATCAAAATATTACGAACCGGAACACCGGGAACATACAAAAATGCAGTCTCTCAGGCAACTAATCGCAGGCGCACACAAAATCCTCTATCACCCAATCAAAATCCGAATCTCTCTCTATGAATTCAACTTACGTGGCGAATATTAATTCAGACTTAGAGCATTGGCCGAAGGACGAGCACGTAGTGCTTGCGGCACGATTCCTGCTGACATATTTTCTCTTCTCCAGCGAGAAGGAAATGATTCATGTTTATTTTTGTGCCATGAGAATACCCATTACTCAAGGGGGCTATTAATCCGATTCAATTCTTCACTTCAACCGGACGAACTGCCCTTTTACTACATTTGTGCTTTGCACGTAATCAGCAGTACATACTCAGCAAAACATGCTCATAAAACATACTCATTTACCGTGGAAGTTCGATTAACGAAAACGGCCAGGGGAGAGACGCAGCAACTAACCCCGTTAGTGACGTCAACATTGATAATTCTACTTCCAATATTGGGATTGATGTGAAGGCACGTTTGCGTATCACTCACTTAGCAAAATATTACCCTATTAAACTTTTTGATAAACGTCTCATCCTATACGCATTTTGTTTTAGCGGATGCTGAAGATTATAAAAAAGACTTCGGAACCATCGATTCCACAAACCGAAGCCAGTCATTTGACACCAAGTAGACACTTCAGTATTCGCTGTTTGCGGGTGGGATGATATTTTTTAATCAATGTTTTACAAGCCTATGAATGTAGATGATTTGGAGTAAGTAGTCTGCGGATATCTGCGGACATTGCTGTCACAATTCACTGTACACTTATATTCATGGGCAAGCTGTAAAAGTATCAAGTTAGCGATCAGATCCACAAGTTAAAGCACTACGGTCGCTACATGGATGATATCTTCGTGATCGCCACAAACGGAACCGATAGAGACGCACTCTTAAGCGCGGTCAATCAAGCCCATCCATCAATACAGTTCACGTTGGAGATAGAGGCAGCAGGTTATCTCCCCTTCCTGAACGTCTTCCTTAGTTGTAGACCCGATGATAGCGTCCAAAGGAGCGTGTATAGAAATAAAGCCTGGTCTGTACAATATACGAACTTTAAAAGTATCGTACCCCTCCAACAGAACCGAAATCTAGTTCGCTACTTAAAGCAACGAGCTAGGAAAAATTTGCTCTGAAGGCACTTTTGAAGATGAACTCAATAAAGTCCAGGACTTACTCCGTGAGAATGGATATCCTGAGAGATTAATTACCAAGAATATGGCTGCCAAAGAAATAAAACTTACAACATTCACTGTGGAAAAGAAAACATTATTTCTCAATGTGCACTTTCGAGGAGATGCGACAGATGAACTCCTGAAAAGACGCCTTGACGAGGCCGTGTCATGAACTTTCCCAGCAGCAAGACTTCGTTTAATATCCCCAACTAACCCAGTCTTCCATGGGGAACGTAAGGACAGGTTACCGACTTAGACCACCATCATATCTGATGCCCACTACAGGCTCTAAACATTCATAGAACTGAAAGAAGAACACATCAATATTTGGGGGGATCGACTTCCCGCAAATATTTTTGAGACTCTACGTGAAACAATCATGCATTTTTCAACACAAGAAAGACTAAAAAAGAGGACCACATTGGAAAAGAAATGAATGAGAATTTCGGGCACAAGCAACAATGATTTCACCCTGCCGAAGGTAATTGTAAACTTGTCCTCAAGATTCCTAAACAAAACAGAGGAAAAAGTGCTAGGCAAAGGAATGAAGTACAACCCATCTGATTGCAACTACCTAGACTTCCTAGCCAGTCTTGAATCCATCCTATCTTCAACTAATCTGACAGAAGACGAAATGCATGCAATACGAAATAATACGGTTCACACACTGAAAAACCGTAAAACCTTCTCAACACTAACCTAGGATGAAAAAGCAACGTTAAAGTCACTAAAGAAATGTGAAAGCATCATAGTTTTACCAGCTGACAAAGGAGGTCTTACCGCCATTCTCAACAAGACAAAGTACACGGAAAAGATGACATCGATTTTGGTAGATGAATCGACTTACGCACGTCTAAGCACCGATCCTACATGGTCACAAAACTCAAAAATAGAGAAAGTATTAAATCGTCTCACAGAAAGACAATTAATCTCCGGAATTCTAGCAAAATCGCTGAAACAAAATGAACCAACGATTGCTAAAATATATGGGCTCTCAAAGGTACACAAAGCTTACATTCCACTACGACCGATAGTCTGCCTAATCGTACACCAAATTAAAAGATTTCCAAGTGGTTATTTCGGCAACTCAACCCACTTACAAAGAACTCAACTAATTCCATTCAAACCTCCATGCAAGTTCTAGCGAGGATAAAGGACTTAAAAATTTCAGAAGACGAGACTTTGGTGTCTTTATTAACGTCTATCTCTCTAGATTTAGCAAGAACCTGCACAGCAGAACTTATCCAAACTTACGACACAGAAAGCCCCACAGAAGTCCTGCTAGACCTCCCTGAACTGTGCCCAGAAACAAACTTTCCTTTGCTGGAAAATACTACCGGCAAGAAAAAGGTGTCCCTATGCGATCCCCAATATCCAGTTTTTTGGCGGAAGCGCTAATGCAGAAATTAGAATCAAGAGCTCTACCTTCAGTAAATACAAGATTGTGGCTAAGATATGTGGACGACACATTTGTCATCGTAAAAATAGACCAAGTAGAATTGCACCATCAAACCCTCAACGCCACCTTCCCAGGAATTCAGTTCACCTTTCAGTTTCAGTTTCAGTTTATTTGGTGAGGATAATAGGCAATGCCTTTAAAAACCCTATTTAGGACGTGTACAAGCACCTATAAATTTCCCACTAATAACATAGTGCTGGTAAACAGTGAGTAGCATTGTTTTTAAAAATATATGTCTGGTTTTTCGAGGTCAGACTTGGAGAGCGGAGCGTAGCATTGTTTTTTACAATGTATGTCGGGTTTTTAGAGTTCAGACTTGGAGAGAGAAGAGGGGACGCATGTAATTATCCAAGAGTTGTTTGTACATCTGAACGGAAATTGCCTCCACGACTGACTGTGGAAGGTTGTTTCACTGTTGTATGACACGATGCGTGAAGAATTCAGAGCGGTGATTTAGTTTGGACATCTTCATGCGCAGCTTCATTGTGTGCCCACGGAGATGAGGCGAGAGGTGCCACTGCAACATGTCTTCAAAGCGTAATCCTTTCTCTAGACCGTTTTTTATTTTGAAAACCAGGATAATATCCCCTCTTACTTGCCTGTAATGCAGAGGGAATAAATTGAGGCATGCCAGTCTATCTATGTAAGTGTTGTCCTATAGACTTCTTACTGGCTTTGTTGCCAGATGCTGCACTTTCTCCAGACATGCTGTGTCATTTGCTAGCCATGGCCGCCACGCCTGTATGCCATACTCTAGGTGTGGTCGAACAAATGTGCCGTACACTCTGCCAAAGATATCTTCATCGAAGGCTAGAAACGCACTTTTGATAGCGTGCAGTACTTCCGTGGCTTTATTTGCAGCCATGACAGATTGTAATGAGGACTTCAGATTACTCTGCATCCAAATGCTGAGGTCTTTTTGCGTAGATGCTACGGGAATTCGGATGTTTTTCAGGTGATATGTCCTGCTTCTCTGGGGGATAGGGTAGTTTGTTGGACGCAGGTGGAGGACGGCACACTTTTGCACATTGAAATCCAGCAGCCATCTCTCGGACCACGTCTGCAATTTGCAAAGGTTATTTTGCAGAGCATCTCGGTCGCTTGGGCGCTTAATGACCTGCCATAGCTTAACGTCATCTGCGAACATGATTTTACCGAAGTACAGTTCTTGAAGGCTGTCATTTACATAGAGAATGAAGAGTAGAGGACCGAGAACGGAGCCTTGAGGAACCCCACTTACTACGTCAACCCAGTCCGATTTATCCTCCCCGACGCAAACGCGTTGTTTTCGACCGACTAAAAATGACCTGATCCAGTCCAAAATTTTTCCCTTGATGCCAAGAACGCTCAGTTTATGTAAAAGGCTTTGATTCGGCACGCTGTCAAAGGCTTTGTGGAAATCGATGTACACTACGTCAACTTCGAAGCCCTCTTCTAAAGCACTTGTCCAGACATCAATTTAAGTCAGTAAATTAGAAAGGCAGGAGCGCCCTCACCGAAAGCCGTGTTGGAAATTTTGTATGATGTCATTTTCATCGCAAAATCTTAGTAGAGCCTGCTTGACAAGGACCTCCATCATTTTGCAGGAAAGGCAAGTCAAGCTTATGGGCCGAAAGCTGTTTGCAGACATCTTGCTACCTCCCTTATATAGCGGTACGATATTGGCCGTCTTCCACTGCAAAGGCAAATCCTCTGTTCTCATGAAAAGCTTGAACAGAATTGAAAGAAGCACCGATTGCTCGATCGATAGTTCTTTAAGTATCAGTCCAGTGATCCCATCCGGTTCAGGAGACTTGTTTGGTTTGATGTGACGGAGGACATGTCTTACAGAAAAGGTAACAGTTTCAATAATGGCTGTACCTTCGCCCACTTCTACTCCCAAATTGTCTTCGGGGGATTCCATCATAAACGCAGATCTGAAAAACTCTGACAGTAACTCTACGTTCCGCGGTCCTTCCGTTACTATGTTCATGAGGTTATCCCTTAGAACTGCGATGTCGTTCCGGTGCTTCCTTTGACTGCAGATGTATCCATCAAACTTCTTTGGACATATTGTGGCTTGTGTTGTAAGTTGACACTCAAAGGCAGTTCTAGAATTTCGTATTTCCTTACGGCATATGTTTTAGTAGGATTTATATTCGGCAAGTGCAGTTGAATCTTGAAGATGCTCATACTTTTTCCACAACCTTCGTTTCTTCTTCATGGGCCTTTTCATTGGCTGGTTGACATATGGAGGTCTGGCACATGGTATTATTACTTTCATTGGGCAATGGACTTCAATTAAGCGCTCTACAGTCCCTTGGTTATGCTGCCATAATTCATTTGTATCGTTCGTACAGGGTAACCAGTTTTCTGCGGAAGCGATACGTCTCATTTCCTCAAAATTGGCTTTCCAAATATTTCTGCGACCCTTTACTTGCGATTTTGGAGACAGTAGGCAACACGCGCAGGTAAAATCAACGTGGTCGCTTATCCCAAGAGGCGGTTGTGAGTTCACATCCCTTATGATTCCCTCTTCTTTACTAAAAACGAGATCTAGACAGTTTCATCGCTAGCCTTCTCGCAGTCGGGTTGTGAAGTCTATGTGTTGAATGCGATATTTGTCCAAAGAAAGCTGAATTATTCGATAATTGAAAGGTGCTGAAGAGGCCTTTACTCCAGGCAAACAGAGGCAAACGGGCAACTTCCATTTTTGGACTTCCTTGTACATAGAAAGGCCGATGGGACACTCCATACGTCAGTGTATCGTAAAGATACATATTCCGAAGTCCTCTTACATTTTGGGAGCAACCACCCAATATCACACTAACGCAGTTCAATCAACAGCTTGTTCAGTCGAGCAAAAACACACTGTTTGGATGAAGAGACGTTCCAAGCAGCAATGAAGTGCCTTCAGAAACTATTCTCCCAAAATGGGTGCCCCCGAGACTTCGTTCGTCGATGCATACGACAACAACTCCACTAAGGTCCCTTCCTACGCCGATTACACGATTGTCCGTCGCGACCGCGGCCACAACAAAGGTAGAGGTTTGGCCTTCCTGGTGGACAAATCCATTGCCCATCACCAGCTACCCCTGCTTGGAGCCAATCCCACGGAAGTACTGGCGATTTCCCTTGACATTGGCCCGGCGCCGCTAACCGTCGTGAACGTGTACATCCCTCCAACTTCCAGTTGTTCTCCCGGTTTCACCGCCTCTATCGCTCCCTACTTACCTTCTGGAGGCAGTTTGGTGCTAGGTGACTTCAACGCCCACCATGACCTGTGGGGCTCTAACTTGGTAGCCGATCCCCGAGGACAAGCTCTGGCTGATGAAATAGAACACGCCCCCTTTGCCATTCTCAACGAGAACAGCCAAACGCGGCTCCCGACCAACGGCGCCTCCAGCTCGCCCGATGTTTACCTCGCCAGTCTCAGTCTGGCATGTGGAACACAGATATCAGCCTGGGTAGCGACCACCTCCAAATTGTGGTCGAATCCGCCACCACCACCGAGCGTATCAAAGCCCCCAACCGGCACTTCATTAATTTCAAGAAAGCCAATTGGGCAGCGTTCACGACCGAATGCGAAGCCGAGATCGATGGCCTACCGCCGCCCACCTGTGTCCACATGGCGGAGGGAGCCCTTCGTCGATTACTCCTGGCAGCAGCAAGTCACCACATCCCTAACGGCCGCATTCCCCTTCTCCGTCCTAACTATCCGCCGGAAGTCTCCCGCCTGGAACGAGAGAGAGACGAAATACGAGCGCGTCATGCCAGTGACCCGCACGTTGGCGAACTGAATGGCTTTATCACTAAGACTATCAACGATGGCAAACGCCAACGCTGGCATGAACTAGTTTCAGATTGCAATTTCAGCGGCAACTCAGCTGCCACTTGGAAGCTTTTACGCAACCTGACCAAACCCCGAGCTGATATATCTAACCAGTCTATTAGCTTCGGGGATGGCAAGTTCATTTCCAGCAACGGTAAGATCGCCGCAAAGATGAAGAAGCTGTTCTCGCCCCACTCGGCGCCCAGTCCCAAAAGGCAGCGCTCCCTTCTTCGTCTCCTCCATAAAGCCCCGCCCCCAGACATTTCCTTTTCGGCTGATGCCATCCTAACCGCCGTCAAGAAAATGAGAGGTTCAAAAGCCTTAGGACCAGATTGTCTGGCGCCTATTCATGTGTGCCACATCGGCCCGAAGGTGGCTGCCTACCTTGCCGCCCTTTTCAAAATTTCACTGGGAACTTCAATCATCCCCGATTGCTGGCGCCAGTCGATAATTATCCCCCTGGTCAAAGCGGGTAAGGACCCCTGCCTAGAGACCTCTTATCAGCCAATTTCCCTCCTCAGTCCATTGGCGAAGATCCTGGACTGGCTCGTCTACCCAATTCTGACGTCTGTGGTGGAACTATCTTGCCACCAGCATGGTTTTCGATCGGGTCGTGGGACTACAAAGGCGCTTTTCGAGCTCAGCGACGCTATCTTCGAGGGCTTCAATCAACAGAAGCCCGCTTTGCGGACCGTGGCAGTTTTAATTAACCTGTCACGAGCCCTTGACTGCGTCCGCCACGATCAGCTCCTGCAGGACTTGGTCTCGCTGAACGTCCCGACTGGCCTGGTCCGATGGTTGGCGGCTTACATCCGTGGCCGTCACGATCATGTTCTTTTAGGGGGCGCTCTCTCTAAGCCCCGTAAGCAGACCTGTAGCGTCCCTCAAGGCCCTGTGCTCAGCCCGACGCTCTTTAACATCTACATGCGAGACCTCCCACTCCCCCGAGCACCTGTGCAAGTCGTATCCTACGTGGACGACGTTTCGTTCTTTTGCCGGCGCCATGACATTAATAAGGCTGCACAGCTCCTCACGGAGTTCATGCCTGTTGTCGAAAACTTCCTCACCCAGCGCGGAATGACGATCTCGGCAGCCAAGTCATCCGTAACTGTTTTCACGCTTGATCCGAAGGAGTTTAATCGTCACTCGGTCATCACCATCAATGGGGCGTCCTTACCGCTCGTCCGCAAGCCCAAACTCCTTGGCGTGCGTTTTGATCCACTTTTCACGTTCGCAGACCATGCCAGGGAGACCGCAAGCAAAGTAAGCCGCTGCACCAAGGTCCTCAAGGCTCTAGCATTCACATCCTGGGGCTGCGCTAAAGAGACTTTGTCGAATGCTTTCAAGGCGCTGGCAAAGCCGCACCTCACTTATGTGGCATCAATCTGGTCTCCTACGATGAGCTCTTCCAGGCTCCGCCGCCTCCAGTCAGCACAGAACGCTGCCCTCCGCACGATCAGGGGTTGCTTTAAAATGTCGCCTATAGATTATCTTCATGTGGAGGCTTCTGTTCTACCGGTCGCCCATCACAACACTCTCCTTAGCCAGCAGTTCTGGTGGAGTTGTTCGCAACCCGACCATCCTAATCATCACCGTTGCACCGCTCCCGAGCCCTGCCGCAACGTCCGGCCGTCTATTCGAGCACTCCACAAGGAAGCTGTTGCCTTGTCTCTGGCAGATCTACCTGTTGATAGCTCTGCCACCAAGACAGACCTCCAGCGTCTCCATCAGAAGGTCGTTGTCGAGGAGAAACGAGGTTACCGTCTCCCTGTCCTTTTGGGTGGCTATCCACCTCCGATTGCGCCCTCGGAACGACATTTCCCGAGGGTCACTCGCTGTACCCTGAAGCAGCTACGCAGTGGTTATTGCATGCTCCTTCACCAGTACCAACACCGGCTCGACCCATCCATACCCGACTGCTGTCCCGACTGCTGCGTCTCGCCGCATGACTGCCGTCATCTGTTCGCCTGCAGTTCTTGTGGCTCAAGCCGGTCGAGGTTGCGGCTTTTTTTAGTCTCCCAACTACTCCCAGTTTGGATTCCAGCGAGGATTCATGATCCAATTATGGGCTACGACACACACAGACTGTCAGGTGTGAAGTCTGACTTAAGTAATGAAATGTTCCACTACCAACCGGTAGCAACTGAGAAGATGGCAAAACTGTCTTGTAGGGCGGCATAAATATATATTTCCCCACCCAAATTTCTTACGGAATTGGTGGTTTAAGATTTAATGATTGGTGAATGAATGTAAATGAATATTTAATTGTGTTGAAACAGACCAAAGAATATTCAATAAAAGACACTTATAGTTGTTTTAATGAACTTAATAGAATTAACTCCATTAACATAAACTCCTGTTGCCTAGGCAACTGGTGCCTATTGATGGGAATTCGAGCTTAGATTGGCGGAATTTACAAAAGAGGGTAAGTCGACGTTGTGTTGGCGGAATTTAACGAAAAAAATGGAAAGTTGGGCTACTTTAAATGTAAAGGTGGGCTATTATTATAATTAAAAGGCAAAAAAGGCATCTAATGACAGTCCTACCGATTAGAATTACCTAAATGACGGAATTCTTAAGTTGTATTAAGTTGATCGAAGTATAACAGTTTTCATCAAAAAGGTGATCTTTTGGTTAAATTGCAACCACAACGTCGCGCTTGTCTGCATTACTCTGGCATTAGCCAATTTCGAACTCCCTTTTAACCGTTTCAAGCAGCCAAATAAGGAATCCAGCTTTTAAACTCACCCTTATAGTTTTGTGATCATCCAAGCCAACTAAAAGCATAATATACTTACATAACTGAGATCACAGCTACGTTTGTTATGGCAGTGACTAGTATACACTCATTAAAACAAATTATGCTTTGAAACGGTACGATTACGGCCTCGGAACGACATTTCCCGAGGGTCACTCGCTGTACCCTGGCGCAGCTACGCAGTGGCTACTGCATGCTCCTTCGCCAGTACGAACACCGGCTCGACCCATCCATACTCGACTGCTGTCCCGAATGCTGCGTCTCGCCGCATGACTGCCGTCATCTGTTTGCCTGTAGTTCTCGGCCAGGCACTCACCTCACTCCCGCGGACCTGTGGCTCAAGCCGGTCGAGGTCGCGGCTTTTCTCCGTCTCCCAACTACTCCCAGTTTGGATTCTGGCAGGGATTCCTGATCCAACTATGGGCAACGACACACACACACACAACAGTCCAAAGAAAGCGCCATAACTGCGACCACCAAAGCGCCAAAACCAATGAACTGGCGAACATTCTCATATGTAAAAAATGCATCTGAGCTCGTCGAAAGACAGCTACGAAAACACCAAATTCAGATTGCGCACAAACCGGCAACTACCTTGCGCACTCAACTTGTACACCCTAAGGACAGGGTTGACCATTTCAACAGAAAGCAAGTAATCTACAAAATACCGTGTTCCGATTGTGATGCAGTCTATTGTGGTCAAACTGGGAAAATACTAGTTACCCGCGTCCGACAACACCAGTCAACCGTGAAGAACAAATACCACAAATCAGAAGTTTTCATGCACACATGGGAAACAAGACATGACTTTGCATGGGAGGAAACCTAAATCGTTGGCACCTGCCCGACTAGACAAGGCTACGAATTCCTGGAGGCAATGCACTCAGACGAGGCATGCATTAACAGGCATATCAATTTGGTTATTAATTACAAATCCCTCAAAACCAGATGGAAGCAAAAACAACGACCACGGATGACAGGAGTCAATGCGGATGACAATTATTCGCCGTACCTCCCCCTTTCCTTCCCCCCTCCCTCCCTTCCCCCTCTCCCGCCGACCGCATAATTGCATTCGGTTGACAACTATTCCTTCCCCTCGGCCGCGTAATTAAATGCGACCAACGATTATTTGCTAACCTATTTAATCGCCTGTAGAATCTTCTGTCAGTCATCGTGTTGAGTTAGCAGTTTTTGCATAACTCTCATGCTGTCTGATGACGAACTGGGGAACCAGAGTTGAAAATTCACACATTAAAGTACTCCTTTCCCAAAGAATTTCTTATACCGAATTATACTTCTTGGGACGCAGATTTTCCAGTAAATACAACCTCCATGTGCATCTACTCCTTTGCTTGCTTCTGTAGAGCAGGTTATATTGGTCGCACGAGTCGGCGTCTATCCAAAAGCATGAAGGAGTACCGCCCGCAATGGCTAAGGCAGAATGAATTCAATGCCGCCAGAACCATCAACAGCTCTATTCTAGCGCACATGGTGGATTCCGGACATCAACTGGACCCCAACGAAGCTATCAGGGTGATCTAAAAGGTCCCACCAAGCTTCCCTAAGTCGCTGGGTCAGCACCTGCTGGTAACAGCAGAGAACAACTGCTATCCGGTTTATAAAGCCGTTTTGTGCGCGCAGAAGAACCTGCTGCAACCCCCAAGCTTAGCGTGGCCAACGGCCACCTGGCTACCGGCATTTTTCCCCGAGCCTCCTCTCTCCCTTCCCCCCCCCTCTCTCCCTAATTACCACTTAATTAGCCGCTTGTTACTACTCCACCCCCTCCCCTATGCCCTGGACTAATTTGCTTGTAACGTCGAACGTAATTTACCTACAATGTACCTTTCACGCTTAACCCCCCCCCCCCGTCCCATATAAATGTTATGGCCTGATGAGAATTTATTGAAAGTATAAGTATGCTCACCAATTACTTTTCGCACTTAATAATTTTTGCATTCCTAAAATCTATTTCCTGAAGACATTTGTGCTGAATTGTGAGTAAAAACCACACGAGCTAGTAGTGGTTAGACAGTGCGGTCGCAAAAGCCCGGGTAGCGGGAAGGGCATTCAGCATGTGCTGCAGTAAGTCCTCTCGTCGTTACGATGTAGCCCATTCCACAGGCCGGGCGATGCACATGCATTTTGAAACATATGTGAACTACAGCGCTAACCTTCACGCTTACAGCACAAAAGCTGACGCATCAGGACTTAGCATAGGCTTATGCTTTCGCAAAGGCGCGCAAATGTATTAAGAAGTAAAGAATGTTGTTTACTTTCTTTTTTAACTCACGAATGGGTAGCTGACCTTTGTTTCCAGACACGCTATGAGGTCTTTACAAAATTACATTAGAAAATAAATTTTACCAAGGGCACAATTGCGACAGCATCACTAGATATCCGCAGATAACTTGGTCCAAGTCATCTACATTCACACGCTTAGAAAAAAAATCGGTCATAAAAATATTTTTCTGTGAATATATTAATGCTCACGGGAACGAATTTTATCTTCGATGACGTTTCGAAAAGCTTAGCTGGGTCTCGTTTGTCAAGGCGTAAACGATCACCACCGATCATCAATTTGATTGTGTGGCCGTACTTTTCGGCCATAGGCTGATCAATTTTTTGTTTTCGTTCACGGCCCTATTTTTCGTATTGATTTTGGCATAGCTTGATGGCGCTTCGTCTCTGCGTTGGATGGTGTTACTAATGCTGCTTCTTCCAGTGGGTACGTCGCAGGGCTGTCTTCGCTTGCATTTCCTAAGCTCGGTGCGACCTTGCCCTGGCCTTCATTTACGTAATATTACAGGAATTTGTAGGCCGCGGGACATTCATAATGCCTGTTAATGGAGTTGCCATCGGGGTAACAAGCTTCAAGCGTCAGTCGTTCAGCTTTCTAGGTATTTCTGCCTGCGATGGTTGATCAGTGGACCTTAACTGTGTGGCCATTTTCTTCAATATGAGGCAGGAGTTTCCTTGGTAGCGCACGCATGTTCTTATTTATATTTGAATGCCTACTCTAACGCTTCCTGTAAGACAGAAACTTGGGGCACTTTACAGGCCATATCACTATCCCAACCTAACCCTAACCCTTCCTCTAAACCTAACTCTTAAACTTACCCTTACCCTCACCATAACCCTTACCATATGACTTAGCCTTACCCTAACTATTACACTTACCCTTACCCTCACACTTATCCTCACCCTTACTCTCACCCTAACTCCAACCGTTACCCTAGCCATAACCCTTACCCTTACTCTAACCCCAACCCTTACCTTACCCTTAACCATGAACCTAACCCTTACCCTAACCCTAACAGAAATTAATTTTGTAGGCATTTAAATATAAATAAGAACAGATGTGCGCTACCAAGGAAACTCCTGCCCAATATGAGTTGCAAACTGCAAGTTTGAGGCTAATTTTCGAACTGCTGTTTTGTGTTTGTGAGAGCGAACCTGATATTTACGGTCAGTTTCGTCAATGTCATTGCAGTTCCCATCGTTGCAAGATATTTGAAAGACGGTGGCACACGATTCAGAAAGCGGTAGTTTGCCCTTAGGTTGCATTAAAGGGTGGCCTATTGTCCCCAGAGGTCGGTAGGCGGATCGTAGCAGACTGCTCTCTATTGAAACTTGGACAGTAGTCTACCAGACACTTGGCAACGATCGAAACTACAAATTGTACGTAGTCCTTCTGCTTGCCAGTTCCGATACCTGAGCTCAGTTTGGCGCCGAATGGCCGTTTCTGGTCTGTCAGTTCGATGGCTTCCAAGCGTTGGTAGTAAACTTCAGCGTCCCCCAAAAGCAAAAGCTGCTTGGGATAAAGTATGTTTTCCCTATACACAGCATATTTTGACTTAAATATTCAATAATATCTGAAAACTGAGTGAAGGAATCAAAAATCTCCAGATGAAGCTGAATACAGGAGCTAAAATAACCAATGTTAACGTCAGTAACGGGGATAGTTGCTGCATCTGTTGATTCAATTCTTCAAACGCTCATGGTAAGCTTGTATGCTCTTTCAGAAGTTCTGTAGAATATAACCTGCTGATAAAGTGCAATTTTCAGTTTCAAATTATTTGGTGAGGATAATAGGCAATGCCTTTGAAAATTCTATTAATCACGTGTACAAGTACCTATAAAAATTTACCACTACTAACATAGTTTTGGCAATCAGAGAGTAGCAGTATTTTTTACAATATATGACTGGTTTTTAGAATTCAGCCTTGGAGAGAGGAGAGGGGACGCATGTAATTATCCAAGCGTTGTTTGTACATCTCAAGAGAAGTGGCCTCCACGACTGACTGTAGAAGGTTGTTCCATTGTTGTATGACACGTTGCGTGAAGAATTCAGAGCGGAGATTTAGATTGGACATTTTCGTGTGCAGCTTCATTGTGTGCCCACGGAGATATGGCAAGAGGTGCCACCGCAACATGTCTTCAAAGCGTAATCTTTTCTCAAGACCATTTATTATCTTGTAAACTAGGATAGTATCCCCTCTTACTTGCCTGTAATGCCAGTCTATCTATGTAAGTGTGGTCCTCTAGACTTCTTACTAGTTTTGTTGCCCGACGCTGCACTTTCTCCAGACATGCTGTGTCCTTTGCTAGCCATGGCCGCCACGCCTGTATGCCATACTCTAGTTGTGGTCAAACAAATGTTCCGTACTTTCTGCCAAAGATATCTTCATGGAAGGCTAGAAACGCACTTTTGATAGCGTGCAGTAATCCCGTGGCTTTATTTGCAGCGATGACAGATTGTAATGAGGGCTTCAGATTACTCTGTATCCAAATGCCGAGGCCTTTTTTACGTAGATGCTACGGGAATTTGGATATTTTTTAGGTTATATGTCCTGCTTCTCTGGGGATAGGGTAGTTTGTTGGACGCAGGTGGAGGACGGCACACTTTTGCACATTGAAATCCAGCAGCCATCTCTCGGACCACGTCTGCAGTTTTCAAGGATTATTTTTCAGAGCATCTCGGTCGCTTGGGTGCTAAATGACCTGCCAGAGCTTAACGTTATCGGGTAACATGATTTTACCGAAGTACAGTTTTTGAAGGCTGTCATTTACATAGAGAATGAAGAGTAGAGGACCGAGAACGGAGCCTTGGGGAACCCCACTAATTACATCAACCCAGTCCGATTTATCCTCCCCGACGCAAACGCGTTGTTTTTGACCGACTAAAAATGACCTGATCCAGTCCAAAATTTTCCCTTGATGCTAAGAACGCTCAGTTTATGTGAAAGGCGATGATGGGGCACGCTGTCAAAGGCTTTGTGGAAATCGATGTACACTATGTCAACTTCGAAGCCCTCTTCTAAAGCACTTGTCCAGGCCTTAATTAAAGTCAGGAACTTTGAAAGGCAGGAGTGCCCTCGCCGAAAGCCATGTTAGAAATTTTGTATGATGTCATTTTCATCGGAAAATCTTAGCATAGCCTGCTTGACAAGGACCTCCATCATTTTGCAGGAAAGGCAAGCATCAATTTGGTTATCGGAAAGTGCGTACGGTTCTAGCGTAGAAGTAAATCGGAACAGTTGCCCCTGGATAATGGAAATTATCATGGGTCACAATATACGGCACTCATTCGTTTGGTGTAGGAAAGGAGAAAAAGAACCAAGTTTTGTGTCAGTAAGAGATTCTTACGCGTACCTTGCGCCCTCGTCTCTCAGGTGATACAATGAGCCTTAATGAAAATTGTCTATGTTAGATGAAGTCGATGAGAGCTTCGGCTTTTGATTTTTTCATGGGGAAATTTATGTACATCTGTGATTGACTGCCCTGGAGACTGCAGTTACATTTGTTACCATTATTCGAGGAACTGATCGCACTATTCGTAGCTTGACGTAAAAACCCGGTGGTACAAGGCTTTTATCCACTTAAAATATCGACAGCATGATCGAAGTTAAATGTGTTATTTCAGTCTTTTTGATGATTTGATAAGAAAAGGCTATTAAAAGTGTTTTATGCTGGTGTGTCTGTCACAGCTATACAGGCACTCCTGACATTTTCATATTACGATATTATACACAGAATTTTAGTAGCATTGTTTTTTAACATAGCTTGTGTAGAATTGGCGTGGTATTAGTTTGTGTTCAGAGTGTCGAGGTAAAAAAAGGGACCAACATTGGTTTATAGATGGTTCTTAAATAGCTATATGGACGCTGCATCCAAGAAATTCGTTGTTCTACGAACCATTGTGTGAAGAATTCAGAGCGGATTTTCAGCTTAGCCATACGCTTGCGCCGCTTCATTGCGTATCCACGAGGATGAGTTAAGGGGTACCGCTAAAACATATCCTCATATCAAAGCCCATGCTGTAGATCATACCATATTTCCCTCCATGTAGACAGTTTAAACAGCGCCACTTAGTATCCCCAGGGGAGATATTTACTGCACTGTCATTCATCACGCAATTTTGTTGCCAATGCCAGTGAACTTCAATTTTCACAGCAGTACGTTTTTCGTGCTCACACTACATAGCTTTTCAAGGGGAGTACGTTCACGATGGATATCGCCGCAGAGTGAATAATTTTGCTAGCGCATTTGGGGAAATGCGGTGGCTGGGCCCTCGCTGGTCTCGGAACTTCCAGTGATAGTAAGTTCTTATATCTCTGGTTCTTGAAAGACTTCCTTTGTTCGGGACGTATCGCAGTGAGTTAAGCCTTAGCCCCCGCGATCGTCAGAGCATGGTTTCTTTTGAGAATGGAAGTTGGTGGAGACCAGAATAGTAAGAATAGTTTGTTCTGTATAGAGAGGAATGGAGAATAAGCAGGAAGAATGTTGACTTCGGAGTGCATGACGGCAACAGTAGCTTGTGTAGCCCCACTCATTAATCCCTACAACCTGCATGTTTTCCTACGAAAACGGTGGTTATCCGGTTTTATGGGCGGGAAATTAGGACATGCAATGGAATATACTTGAATAAATGCTAAACGCACTTTTATTTTACTGTATTTCGAAGTTTTATTGATTGTTATCTGTAGATTTTCCTAATCTGTATTATCATTTAACTTATTGCGGAAAAACCCAATTATCAAACTGTAGGTTTCTTGAATTTCCCGAAAAATTGAAATGTTGGTTAGGAGGTAGTCTACTTCAACCAATTTGCAGTTCTGGAGTTAGCTTCGTATAGTCCATGGTGCGAAGCGCCGCACACACCTTTAATTTACATGCAGAACAACCTGCTCTCAGCGGCCGTAGGAAGTAATATTGACTAAATTTTTTCACTTTAAACTTACTTCGAAAAATTTTTTTCTCTGCCTATCCTATTTCCGCACCCCAGAAGAGTCTACAACCACCATTTTTGCAGGACAAACTGATGGGCTAGGGGTATATGAGTGGAAATACAAAAGCTACTTTTGCCCGCAGTACCAACTAGAATGGTTCCGGGTCTTACATGTGGGTTTAGCAGCAGGTATCTCAGCGGCCAGCAGTCGTGCAGACGTGCGATTCGTTGCCGAACCCGTGGCCAGTTTTGCAGAAGCTGTGATTGGCTCTTCCCAGAGATCGAGTAAAACGACAACGAGCTTTGTCAAAATTCACGTAAACGCAAGCTTGTCACTGCAGACTCCTCCTTACGTTCAGTGTCAATTCGCTTATCAGCATCAGTCATTTGATTTAAATACGAAAACTGAACACGCTCACACCCCGCATGTTGAAGATCAGTATAGCATCAGTTTATTAAAAACGCAGAACGCCAAAGGGCAAGTGATCGAATGAATTTTAGTGCGTGAAAACGTTTGCGTTGAAAGTATTTGTATAACTGAGGAAGAAGGGTTGTCCAGCAACGGATCAAATTGTTTATTGTTCTGAGCTTTCAGGCTCTTGCAGGAATGAAGCGTCAGAGATAAAAGCTTCCATAAAAAAGAAGTAACAGTTATAGGGGCCGGAACCAATCAACTCTTATTCGGTGGT
>JAYGXS010000001.1:117531570-117574169 GCA_036362985.1 Ligula intestinalis | reverse complement strand
CTGTTTCCGGTGTAAAGACAAAATCAATAAGACCGGGGATGAGGGAGAGTGTAGAGGGCTGGCGCGATAAACACTCAGCATGCGCACACTTGACACAGCCATCTCGCTTGGTATGCTCCCGACAGCGTGGGAGCGCCATAAAGGCCACATTAAGAGGGAGCCATTGCAGCCTGACTCTCAGTCCTCCCTCTCCTCCCGTACGCACACATAGACACACGCGTACAGTAGGAGCAGCTACGTAGGGGGCCCGTGTTTTCCCGTCAGTTGGCAGACCCTCCAAGCCACGGCTTTTAGCGCGCCGTGATAGATTCAGACGCATTCAGATTAACTATAGTAAGGGAAGAAACGCGGCGAGGTCGACCTCACTTTCTCTCCCACCGCATAGTGGCCACCTAGCTTTTCGGGCCTCCGCAGTGGGGCCTGAAACCCAGTGGGAGCGCGAGTGTAGTCATCAACAGGGAATCAGAAGTGAGAGAAAGTGCCAGTGCCTTCCAGGCCGCATACACACACACACACACACACACAAACACACCTACGCACACACACACACAACAGTTCAAAGAAAGCGCCAGAACTGCGACCACCTTAGCGCCAAAACCAATGAACTGGCAAACACTTCCATATGTTAAGAATGTATCTGAGGTCGTCGAAAGACAGCTACGAAAACACCACATTTAGATTGCGCATAAACCGAAAACTACCCTGCGCACTTTACTTGCACACCCTAAAGACAGGGTTGACCATTTCAACAGAAAGCAAGTTATCTACAAAATACCGTGTTCGCATTGTAATGCAGTCTATTGTGGTCAAACTGGGAAAGCCCTAGCTACCTGCATCCACAACACCAGTCAAACGTGCGGAACAAATACCACAAATCAGAAGTTTTCATGCACACATTGGAAACAGGACATGACTTTATATGGGACGAAACCCTAATCGTTGGCACCTGCCCAACTAGACAAGGCCGTGAATTCCTGGAGGCAATGTACTCAGACGAGGCATGCATAAACAGACATAGCAATTTGGATATTCATTACAAATCCCTTAAAACCAGATGAAAGCGAAAACAATGATCACGGACGACAGGAGTCACCACGGGTGACAATTATTCACCTTACCTCCCCCTCCCCCTCCCTCTTCCGCAGACCGCATAATTGCATTCGGTTGACAACTATTCTTTCCCCTCGGCCGCATAATCAAATGCGGCGAACGATTATTTGCTAAAATATTTAATCGCCTGTAGAATCTTCTGTTAGTCATCGTGTTGAGTTAGCTGTTTTCGCATAACTCTCATGCTGTCTGAAGACGACCTCAGGAACTACAGTCAAAACTTCACACATTAACGCAATTTTTTCCTAAATAACTTCTTTTACCGAATTATACTTCTTGGGATGCAGATTTTCCAATATAAACCACCTCAATGTGCATCTACTTCTTTGTTTGCTTCTGTAGAGCAGGTTATATTGGTCGCACGAGTGGGCGCCTATCCAAAAGAATAAAGGAGCACTGCCCGCAATGGCTAAGGCAGAATGAATTCAATGCCACCAGGACCATCAACAGCTCTATTCTACCGCACATGGTGGATTTCGGACATCAACTGGACCCCAACGAAGCTATCAGGGTGATCTACAAGGTCCCACCAAGCTTCCCTAAGTCACTGGGTCAGCACCTGTTGGTAGCAGCAGAGGATAACTGCTATCCGGTATATAAAGCCATTTTGTGCGCGCGGAAGAACCTGCTGCAGGCCCCTGGATACCGGCATTTTTCCCCGAGCCTCCTCTCTCCCTTCCCCCCCCTCTCTCCCTAATTACCACTTAATTAGCCACTTGTTACTACCCCACCCCTCCCCTATGCCCTGGACTAATTTGCTTGTAACGTCGAACGTGATTTTCCTACAATTTTCCTTTTTCGCTTAACCCCCCCCCCCCGTCCCATATAAATGTTATGGCCCGATGAGAATTTATTGAAATTATAAGTATGCTCGCCAATTACTTTTCGCACTTAATAATTTTTGCATTCCTAAAATCTATTTCCTGAACACATTTGTGCTGAATTGTGAATAAAAACCACACGAGCTAGTAGTGGTTAGACAGTGCAGTCGCAAAAGCCCGGGTAGCGGGAAGGGCATTCAGCATGTGCTGCAGTAAGTCCTCTCGTCGTTACGATGTAGCCCATTCCACAGGCCGGGCGATACACATGCATTTTGAAACTAATGTGAACGACAGCGCTAACCTTCACGCTTACAGCATAAAAGCTGACGCATCAGGACTTAGCCTAGGCTTATGCTTTCACAAAGGCGCGCAAATGCATTAAGCAGTAAAGAATGTTGTTTCCTTTCTTTTTTAACTCATGAACAGGTAGCCGACTTTTGTTTCCAGACACGCTATGAGGTCTTTACAAAATGACATTAGAAAATAAATTATACCAAGGGCACAATTGCGACAGCATCGCTAGATATCCGCAGATAACTTGCTCCAAATCATCTACGTTCACACGCTCTGAAAAAATCGGTCATAAAACAATTTTTCTGAGAAGATACTAATGCTCACGGGAACGAAATTTAACTTCGATGACGTTTCGAAAAGCTGAGCTGGGTCTGGTTTGCCAAGGCATAAACGATCACCACCGATCATCAATTTGATTGCGTAGCCGTACTTGTCGACCATAGGCTGATCAATTTTTTGTTTTCCTTCACGGCCCTGTTTTTCTGATTGATTTTGGTATAGCTTGACGGCGCTTCGACTCTGCGTTGGCTGGTGTTGCTTATGCTGCTTCTTCCAGTGAGTACGTCGCGGGGCTGCCTTTGCTTGCATTTCTTAAGTTCGGTGCGACCTTGCCCTGGCCTTCATTTACGTAATATTACAGGAATTTGTAGGCCGCGGGACATTCATAATGCCTGTTAATGGAGTTGCCATCGGGGTAACAAGCTTCAAGCGTCAGTCGTTCAGCTTTCTAGGTATTTCTGCCTGCGATGGTCGATCAGTGGACCTTAACTGTGTGGCAATGTTAACGTCAGTAACGGGGATAGTTGCTCATGGTAAGCTTGTATGCTCCTTCAGAAGTTCTGTAGAATACAACCTGCTGATAAAGGGCAATTTTCAGTTTCAAATTATTTGGTAAGCATAATAGGCAATGCCTTTGAAAATTCTATTAATCACGTGTACAAGTTCCTATAAAACTTTACCACTACTAACATAGTATTGGCAAACAATGAGTAGCAGTATTTTTTACAATATATGGCTGGTTTTTAGAATTCAGCTTTGGAGAGAGGAGAGGGGACGCATGTAATTATCCAAGCATTGTTTGTAAATCTGAAGAGAAGTGGCCTCTACGACTGACTGTCGAAGGTTATTACATTGTTGTATGACGCGTTGCGTGAAGAATTCAGAGCGGAGGTTTAGATCGGACATTTTCGTGCGCAGCTTCATTGTGTGCCCACGGAGATGAGGCAAGAGTTGCCACTGCAACATGTCCTCAAAGCGTAATCCTTTCTTAAGACCGTTTATTATCTTGTAAACTAGGATAATATCCCCTCTTTCTTTCCTGTAATGCAGAGGGAATAAATTTAGGCATGCCAGTCTATCTATTTAAGTGTGGTCCTCTAGACTTCTTTCTAGCTATGTTGCCCGACGCTGCACTTTCTCATGACATGCTGTGTCCTTTGCTAGCCATGGCCGCCACGCCTGTATGCCATACTCTAGGTGAGGTCAAACAAATGTGCCGTGCACTCTGCCAAAGAGACCTTCATCGAAGACTAGAAACGCCCTTTGATAGCGTGCAGCACTCCTGTGGCTATATTTGCCGCCATGACAGATTGGAATGAGGGCTTCAGATTACTATGTATCCAAATGCCGAGGTCTTTTTGCGTAGATGCTACGGGAATTTGGATGTTTTTCAGGTGATATGTCCTGCTGCTCTGGAGCATAGGGTAGTTTCTTGGACGCAGGTGGAGGACGCCACACATTTGCACATTGAAATCCAGCAGCCATCTCTCGGACCACATCTGCAGTTTGCAAAGATTATTTTGCAGAGCATCTCGGTCGCTTGGGCGCTTAATGACCTGCCAGAGTTTAACGTCATCGGCGAGCATGATTTTACCGCAGTCCAGTTCTTGAAGGCTGTCATTTACATAGAGAATAAAGAGTAGAGGACCGAGAACGGAGACTTGGGGAACCCCACTAACTGCGTCAACCCAGTCTGATTTATCCTCCCCGAGGCAAATGCGTTGTTTTCGACCGACTAAAAATGACCTGATCCAGTCCAAAATTTTTCCCTTGATGCCAAGAACGCTCAGTTTATGTGAAAGGCGTTGATGGGGCACACTGTCAAAGGCTTTGTGGAAATCGATGTACACTACGTCAACTTCGAAGCCCTCTTCTAAAGCACTTGTCCAGGCCTCAATTGAAGTCAGTAAATTTGAAAGGCAGGAGCGCCGTCACCGAAAGCCATGTTGGACATTTTGTATGATGTCATTTTCATCGCAAAATCTTAGTATAGCCTGCTTGACAAGGACCTTAATCATTTTGCAGGAAAGGCAGGCATCAATTTGGTTATCGGAAAGTGCGTACGGTTGTAGCGTAGAAGTAAATCGGAACAGTTGCCCCAGGATAATGGAAATTATCATGGGTCACGATATACGGCACTCATTCGTTTGGTGTAGGAAAGGAGAAAAAGAACCAAGTTTTGTGTCAGTAAGCGATTTTTACACGTACCTTGTGCGCTCGTCCCTCGGGTGATACAATGAGCCTTAATGAACATTGTCTATGTTAGATGAAGTCGATGAGAGCTTCGGCTTTTGATTTTTTTATGGGGAAATTTATGTACATCTGTGATTGACTGCCCTGGAGACTGCAGTTTCCTTTGTTACCATTATTCGAAGAACTGATCGCACGATTCGTAGCTTGACGTAAAAGACCGTGGTACAAGGCTTTTACCCACTTAAAATATCGACAGCATGATCGAAGTCAAATGTGTTATATCAGTCTATTTGATGATTTGATAAGAAAAGGCTATTAAAAGCGTTTTATGCTGGTGTCTGTCACAGCTATACAGGCACTCCTGATGTTGTCATATTACGATATTATTCACAGAATATTAGTAGCATTGTTTTTTAACATAGCTTGTGTAGAATTGGCGTGGTATTAGTTTGTCTTCAGAGTGTTGAGGTAAAAAAGGGACCAGCATCGGTTTATAGATGGTTCTTAAATAGCTATATGGACGCTGCATCCAAGAAATTCGTCGTTTTGCGACCCATTGTGTGAAGAATTCAGAGCGGATTTTCAGCTTAGCCATACGCTTGCGCCGCTTCATTGCGTATCCACGAGGATGAGTTAAGGGGTACCGCTGAAACATATCCTCATATCAAAGCCCATGCTGTAGGTCATACCATATTTCCCTCCATGTAGACAATTTAAACAGCGCCACTTAGTATCCCCAGGGGAGATATTTACTGCACTGTCATTCCTCACGCAATTTTGTTGCCA
Source organism: Ligula intestinalis (assembly GCA_036362985.1). Lineage (NCBI taxonomy): Eukaryota > Metazoa > Platyhelminthes > Cestoda > Diphyllobothriidea > Diphyllobothriidae > Ligula > Ligula intestinalis. The sequence goes on along the minus strand of JAYGXS010000001.1, from coordinate 117,568,686 downwards.
ATGCCAGTGAACTTCAATTTTCACAGCAGAGCGTATTTTGTGCTCACACCGCATAGCTTTTCAAGGGGACTACGTTCACGATGGATATCGCCGCAGATTAAATAATTTTGCTAGCGCATTTGGGAAAATGCAGTGGCTGGGCCCTCACTGGTCTCGGAACTTCCAGTAATAGTAAGTTCTGATATCTCTGGTTCTTGAAAGACTTCCTTTGTTCGGGACTTATCGCACGGGGGCTAAGTGAGTTAAGCCTTAGCCACTGCGATCGTCAGAGCATGGTTTCTTTGGAGAATGGAAGTTGGTGGAGACCAGAATAGTAAGAATAGTTTGTTTTGTATAGAGAGGAATGGAGAATAAGCAGGAAGAAAGTTGACTTCGGAGTGCATGACGGCAACAGTAGCTTGTGTAGCCCCACTCATTAATCCCTACAACCTGCATGTTTTCCTACGAAAACGGTAGTTATCCGGTTTTATGGGCGGGAAATTAGGACATGCAGTGGAATATACTTGAATAAATGCTAAACGCACTTTTATTTTACTGTACTTCGAAATTTTGTTGATTGATATCTGTAGATTTTCCTAATCTGTATTATCATTTAACTTATTGCGGAAAAACCCGATTATCAAACTGCAGGTTTCTTAAATTTCCCGAAAAAATGAAATAATGGTTAGGAGGTAGTCTACTTCAACCAATTTGCCGTGCTGGAGTTAGCTTCGTATAGTCCGTGGTGCGAAGCGCCGCACACACCTTTAATTTACATGCAGAACAACCTGCTCTCAGCGGCCCTAGGAAGCAATATTGGCTACATTTTTCACTTTAAACTTACTTCGAAAAATTTCTTTCTGTGCCTATCCTATTTCTGCACCCCAGAAGAGTCTACAACCACCATTTTTGCAGGACAAACTGATGGGACTAGTGATATATGAGTGGGGATACAAAAGCTACTTTTGCCCGCAGTACCAACTAGAATGGTTCCGTGTCTTACATGTGGGTTTAGCAGCAGGTATCTCGGCAGCCAGCAGTCGTGCAGACGTGCTATTCGTTGCCGGACCAGTGGCCATTTTTTGCAGAAGCTGTGATTGGCTCTTCCCAGAGATCGAGTAAAACGACAATGAGCTTTGTCAAAATTCACGTAAACGCAAGCTTGTCACTGCAGACTCCTCCTTACGTTCAGTGTCAATTCGCTTATCAGCATCAGTCATTTGATTAAAATACAGAAACTGAACACGCTCACACCCCGCATGTTGAAGATCAGTATAGCATCAGTTTATAAAAAACACAGAACGTCAAAGGGCAAGCGATCGAATAAATTTCAGTGAGTGAAAACGTTTGCGTTGAAAGTATTTGCATAACTGAGGAAGAAGGGTTGTCCAGCAACCGATCAACTTGTTTATTGTTCTGAGCTTTCAGGCTCTTGCAGGAATGCAGCGTCAGAGATAAAAGCTGCCATAAAAAAGAAGTAACAGTTATAGGGGCCGGAACCAATCAACTCTTATTCGGTGGTGGGGTGAGGTAGCTCATTAATCGGCCGTGCGAAGATGGCAGCGGACAGTGACGTATACTGCTGCCAGATAGATCGATCGATCGACTGAATTCTCATCCGAGGCCCTAGCTTCAATTAATTCTCGGCCTGTCTTACTGCTGACGTGGGCAATTATCTTCGCTCCCGTCTCGTAGGTGTTGGCTGCCACTTCCGACAATGCGTCACTCCGTCTGACAGCCAGCTTATGCACAAACCGAGCATGCGTTCAGTTTGCCCTGTATAGTTACAAGGACAGCTTAAGCATAGGATGCAATCCACTACCCCGGATCGAATAGAACATAAATGTGAACAGGCGAATACAACACCGTTCTATTTGAGGACTTAGGCTAAGAATGTTCAGTTGCCTCAACTTTCCGGCTTGCGCAGAATGAACAATCTGGAGTAGTATATCGCATCCCATGCCTAACATGTCCCTGTAATCATACAGGTCAAACTGAACGCATGCTCTGATCGCGCATACTTGAACTCAAGCAGGCCGTCCGACGAGGCGACGAATCATCACAAGTTGCAGTTCACACCTACGAAACAGGCCATGAGTTCAATTTCGGTTCCGTCAAGGTACTATTCGCCCACGCGGGAACCAAGACGAGTAGAGATTTTATCGAAGCCTGGTCCACGGATGAGAATTCTGTCAACAGATGTGTCGAATTGGTGCCAGCGTACAGGGCCCTACGCTATTGCAAACGATCACATTCAGACGCCCGCCGCAATTAACTGGCCCAACATCCTCCATACCCATCCCATTTTCGGTGCTGACGTGGCCATTTGGCGCCCAAGCCTACATAATCCCTCTACTCTCATCCTCCTTCCCCTCTCCTATGACTTTATAATTGCCCTTCCCTCCCCCATAAATGTTGCTTGTTTTTTGTTGACGATTTTATTTCTGTAAATATTCCCACCTGACATGTCGATCTTGCCTACTGGCACAGGCTAACACAATCCACAGTAGCGAGTCGGTGGCCCTAGACGAGAGACTGCTGCCGAGATAAGGCCGACGACAGAACACGCGATGCTGATGGGCACAGGACAAATTGTCGGACACAGAAGACAGAGCTGATGTACAAGCAGAAACAGTTATAGTTAAGATTTCTCTGCTACCCTGTCCGCCTTCCTCTCCTTACCCTTGGTTCGACCCGCAGCGGACTACCGACGATCTGGACGGATGTCTACGTTTTTTCAGTCCCGTCGGCGGACTCTGCAATCAGCAAGGAAGAATCAGGTCGCAGCTTCCACGCATTGATGATCCTGGGAACCTGTCATGCCCCCCCCCCCCCTGGATCCCCCAAAACAGAATCGGACGTTTTTTCTCCTAAATCCTACATATTACCCCCACAAGAGCTATAGTTTTTCTCCCGAAAATCCCTGCTGAGTTTTTTCACTGTCTGCTCCTAGTTTTCCATCCAATGACTCAGGACAACTGGCCTCCCCAACAGTCTGAGATACAATTTTTCTGCTACCACTACACATATGTATAAATAGGGAACTCAAAGGAAATTTACCTACATATCCCTCAATATACTGATACTAACACACAACTGGGGGATATAACCCGTGTCGACGCAGACACACTCAGAGTTATAGCAGGACTCATTCATCACCAGTGTTGATTCCGGTGCTAAAAACGCCTTCGTTTTCTATACAAATACCTGGGATGCGAACCTTTACTTCAGTTCGTGAAAATTATTTCTTTTATCTTATATTTCACATGCTTATTATACTACTCGTGCTAAACGAGCAGCCATATTTTACTGTTACTATTTCAACACCAACAGCTATCAGCATCTCTCGGCTCACGGAAAGCCACGTAAAGCTCAATAGTAGGGCATTGATTGCGCAAAAGCCTCCCTGTTGTCTGGGTGCGACCACCACCGAGGCCGAGGATTTTTCACAATTGGGTCGACGGAATTATTCAAATAAGCTAGAGCCACCTAACAATTTTTGCTCTTGGCTTGCATGTAATTGGCATATTTGTTTCTATTTTTCTTTTTTATCCATGCTTTTTAGCCACATTGTTACCAGTGGGACTCAAAGGCATTCTACTACCTTTCCCGCAATAAACTGATATTTATAAACTTATTTAGCGGCACATTAAATCTTATACCTGAAGGGTATCTTTCTGTTTTAGAACCGTGGCCAGGAAAACGCTAGTACAAAGGCTGACATAACTGACTTATCCTTTATTTATGCTACAGGACATAAAATATTACAACGCTACTTCCGTAATCATTTCGAATAGGAAAACCTTTTCAGCAGTTGAGTTAGTATTTCATGAGAAAACGCACCTACTGCAAGTCCCTGAAAGATAAAGGTATTTTCGAGCAGCATCCCTGACCAGAAGGCACCCCTGGGGATTAATGACCATCAAGCTTAAGAAGTACACAGCTTTAAATACTTCGGGACGAGGTTGCTACTGAATTGGCAGAACAAGGACGACATTGTCTCCCTCATCGATGCTGCTCGTTCGCTTCCTTCGAAAGCGCCTATGGATCCGACGTGACATTTCCACAGCAACGAATATTCCTGTATACCGTGCATCCATCCAGTCAGTCCTTCTCTATGGATATGAATGCTGGGCTGTGCTCTGAAGACCACCGAAGACTGAAGGTCTTTTACCACCGATGCCTGAGGACCACCCTGCGAGTCAGGTATAACGACTTCCTCTCCAATAAAACAGTCCGCACTCGCTGTGATCGTATCGCGAGGATATCTTAAGGCATTCAAGAAAGGCGACTGAGGCGGTTTGGGCACGTTCTCCATCGTCCACCGTACGAGCTTTGCTATGCTGCCCTAGACGCCGCACCGCAGTCCACCTGCAGGCTTCGAAGACGTGAGCAATTGAAGACTTTGTTCGACATCGTCACATAAAGCAAATCTTGGACCATCTATCTTCGGTCTCCATCGCTGGAGAACACACTGGGTGGAGCTGACCAGATCCGCTCCCGCCAATATTCGCACATGGAGGGGTACCGTCCGTGACATCATTGAGGCCGGCTAGATCAGGCTTGAACACAGCCGTTACAAGTACAAGAATTTGGGGTGCCAGGTCAGACTTTAAATCAGTTTACAGGAATAGCGCCAGAATGGCAAGAATAAGTGCGAAGGGGCCTCACGTTCACTGAATTAGTTGCCGGCCCCATGTTTCTTCCTCTTCGGTGTTTGACACAGAAAGGAGCAGCTGGAAACAGTTTAAATGGTTAGGAGAAAGGAAACAGGGCAGCAGCAATTACGCAGTGAGGCCTACAGACACAGGTAGACATTTGGGCCGCCAGTTCAATCAGATTTCAGAACTACTAGTCACAAAGACGGTACGACTTCTAAAAGCATAACAGTTCCAACCGTCTGATGGGTCATTTTGAAAAAGCCAAACAGAGTCTAGTGATTGTTCACTGGGTAAGATGGGGAAATGGAGCTAAAGCCTTGCCTTTATTTCCAAAAGGCGCTCACATAATCGATCGGATAAATTGGTAATGCGTAGGATTTGAAATATTCTGCTTAATGAGCGTTCACAAAACCAGCAAAGAGAATTTGAAGTCATCAGAGAGCATTTGATGAGTCTTTAATATTATTAGATATGAGCAATCACAGTTATTCTAGGATTGTTGCTTCTCAAGCTCTGCTTGTAACTCGGCAGCGACTTCAGGTCCCACTGGTGGCGGGGCGGCTTTTTCTTTCTGTGCGGCTAGTTCAGCGTTGTGGCGAGCAACGGCGTCGTGGTGTTCTGTGGGAGGAAGGAAAAAGATGACAGTGTCTAAGAAAAAATTAAAATGTTTCCAGGTATTCAAAAATGTTTTTAGGTAGTGTCATTACTATTGAACAAAATCCACCTAACATACTTTGTAGCTCAAACCTGCGCTCGATCCAACCAGCTACACTGGCATTGCGTGACTGGCCAAAGAGGCAGACAACTAATTGTGCATCAAACGGAGCAAGCGGCGATCTTTTGCGTTGCGATTATCCTACCTGCAGCAGATTAATGGGCGCAATGACCGTCCATCACCCTATGATGTGCTAAGACTTAGGCGCGCTGATGGAGCGGATGAACAACGCTGTCAGTGGCAGCGAATTAGATTTTCGACTAATTATCACGGCAGAATTCAAAACGGGCGATTGAATCATAGAAATTGACGACTGTGGTGCGTTCCAACAAGCAAAGATGACACCAATTTTGAAGAACGTGGGTTCTGCAAGTTTCAGCAGACATGCCGTTGAACGGTAACCGTGTCCTATAAATTCTGCACTCCTGGTGCTCATAACACAATTATCTGCAATTAATTTCCGATGAAGGGCTCAAGCGATCATCAAAAACTCATGTTTTAGAGATCGCATTCTCTCTTTCTGACCAGCAACGACACGTAAAGATGCGAATACTCGTGTTCCAGGTATTTGTATTTTGTTTACGATTCTCAGCTTCCGAACTCGTGCGAGGATCCATCGCCGAAGATAGGAGCAGCAACAGAAAAGGTTACACTTACATCGGGCATAAGCCAATCACTGACGCAAGCCAGTAAGTGACTGTGCAGGGCTTTGTATGCCGGCATCGATTGACCTGGCTTTCTCGGATGGGAACCCAATCACTGGATGTATCGATTTGGCATCGACATACAATGGGATTGTGAGAAGTTAACAGAAAATCAAGGCTGTTACGTTCTATCATCAGTTCTGCAGCGTTTGGCAGGATGCCTGTCAGGGAAAAAACCGATCACATAGGACGCCAAACAGGCACTCCGATGAGCATTACAACGAAATGGATTAACGGCAAAATTTCAGCAATATCGCAAAAGCGTCTAACTGGGTAACCGATTTGTCATATGGGAGCCAAGCTATGCCTGAGAACACTATCACCGCGTAGTCCGCTGCTTACTCGGTAAAATTTAGAGCCAACTTATTTCACAGTTAATTAGCAGCTATTCTCTACCTGCCATCCGGCAAGCAGCCCATGACCTGTTCCGAAGAACTTAGTAAGATATTTATAAGAGGGCCCGTGGAACCCTAGTATGTTTGTCTCCAAGATTGCGGGCTTCGGAGACATTGCAACCGACAGAGAATAGGTGCCGCAAATGAAGGACCACATATGATAGATGGAAACAAAAAGGACGGTGTGCATGGAAGATGAAAGAAAACTAGAGGTATTTGACCGCTACTGCTTGAGGACTGGCCTTTGAGTGAAGTACCCCGACTTCGGCTCAAATGAGACAGTCCGCACTCGCTGTGACATCGCAAGGACATCCCAGGCCAGCCAAGAAAGGCGGCTGAGGTGGTTTATATACGTTATTCGTCGTCAACCTCACAAGCTCAGTGTTACTGCACCTGATCCAACATCATTACTCAGTTACAGACTTTGAATGCGGGGGGGGTCAGCTAAAAACCTGGGCCGACTCTGTCCTTCAGGACATGAAAATTGTTCCTGAACCTTCAGTATTCGGCCTCGGGCACTAGCGAAGCGAATGGATTGAACTGTCCGGGTCCATCACGCGCGGAGAAGTATCATCCGGGACATCAACAATGTCCGGGCAGATAGGTCAAGATCGCAGCCGTGAAAATTGGGTACAAGTATACTGTGGGGCAAAGAGAGAGAGAGAGGTAGCGGTTGAAACTAACCTTTGAGGATGGGACAGTACTTTTTGTGGGTGAACCAGTGTAGACGCTGGCAAGCGGTGGAACAGTAGGCGACCTCACGACAGCGAGAGCAGCGTTTCACCTGGACCTCCGAGCCACCACCGCCCATGTCAGCACAGGTGGCGCAGGGCTCTGTGTCCAGGCCACCGCGGCCAGTGGTGGATCGTGAGAAGGGCGACAGGCCGTTGATGCTGTTCTCCAGGACGGTCAGTGCAGTGGGGCTGAGCCCAGGCTCCACATCACTTACTTGACGTACCACCTGCTGCCAGAGAGTGGACTCCATGCGAGGGAAGGTTGAGATGGATTTGCGCAGGAAACGTTCTTGGCCTGAGGGCAGGGAGAGCAGTAAAATCGAAGACTCGTTAACATGCGGAGGAGGACAGTAGGCAAACGGGTAGATGTCGAGGGACGAGTGACGAGACTCTAATACCCGGTCATTTAAGTACTGCTAATGCCAACTCGCAATGATCAGGAACGATCCGACTACCCTGGTTTCAGTTAGGCAATTTGTCACACCAGCGGTCTGAGAGATTGCTGCTGACTAAAGGCAATTAGGCAACGGTAGTTTAAGTGGTGCACCTTATTTGTCCCTAGTCCCAGCGCTTATCCTACAGAAACTGTGGTTATAGGGGGTTTTGTGGGTGGGGGAATAGAACAGGCAGTGAAGAAAATTTGGAGAAATTTAACGTGGAAAAATTTAATTGAATTTGGTTCCTGTAGCCGCTGGAAGTAAGTTGTTCCACATGTACATTAAAGGTGTGCGCCACGCTTTACGCCACGGAATATACCAATCTAAATCCAGAACGGTAAGTTAAAGTAGACGACCTCCTAATCACCACTTCTATTTATTAGGAATTTAAAGGAACCTGCATTTTGATAATCAGATTTGTCCGAAATGCTTTAAAAGATAATACACATTAGTAAAATCTACAGATATAAATCAACAAAATTTTTAAATACAATAAAACTAAAAGTATATGGCATTTATTAAAGTATATTCCACTGACTATCTCAATTCCCCACTCATAAAACCCCGTTGACCGCCATTTCCGTAGGACAAAATGCTGGGACCAGAGGTACATGAGGTGCACTACTTAAACTACTGTTGCCGGAAGTTCGATAAACGTAATGGTGGATACCATACGGGCATTAGCCTGGGCGGGTAAATCGACCCAATTTTAGTTGAATTCAAAGCTTCGGCGTGCCTTCAGGTCTCAATGGTGGGGAGTTGGCTGTGTAGGTTCGAATCCTACCGAGGCCATGAATTGTTCGCAATTTAATTCGATATCCCGTCTTTTTTGACTAATGTGACTAACAGCAGAGAAACTTTATAACGGGAATCTGTGCAAGCCAGCGAACCTCCTTTTAAGCATTTAGTATGTCGTTTGATTTTTTAAGAGACTACGTTTCACACTTTCTTACGCATAATAACTTATGCATGAAGATTCGAGGTCCAGATATATTATCTTTTCGTCATCATCCAACTAAGACGAAGCAGAAGGTACGAGGACAAAAAACAAGTATATGGAGACAATTCGCTCGGTGCTATTGTCGGGGTAACAAGGTGATTATTTCTGTTTGCCGTGACCTTTTTATTCTTGCCGCACACCCGGTTTTATATCCGCAACCGACGCACGAGCTTTGACCTGCCTGTTCGCTGCTGATTGACTAGGCTCGCGTGACCTTTTCAGCTGTCTTAATCATTTGCAAGTCAACGTGCTTACTGACCTGACCTTCGTCGACCGACGGACTGTTCAGTTGTTGCTTCTCGCATGAGTTGATGTCAATCTCGTAGGCCCATATCAAGCGGTACGCACATGGCTCAGGTCAGTCCGAAAAAGGCCAAAAGGGTGGCAAGGCTAACTCAAACGTGGAATATAACAGAGGACAGAGGAAAATAGGAGCAGAGGCGGCCAGCAAACACGTGACTGGCGTGGGACACAACCTTACCGCTGCGCCCACGAGATTGACATCAACTCAACTGAACAGTCCGTCGGCCGGCGAGGGGCAGGCCAGTAAGCACGTTGCCTTGCCAACAATTACGACAGCTGCAAAGGTCACGCGAGCCCGGCCAATCGGCAGCGAACAGGCAGGTTCAAGTTCGTGCGTCGGTCACAGATATAATACCAGGCATGCGCAAGGATGAAAGAGTCACGGCAAACAGGGCTAACTACCTAGTTACTCTGACGATGGCGCCGGGTGAGTGTCCGAAATATCAGTCTCAATATAATTTGGTCGATGTCTTCGTACCGTTTTCTCCATCTTCTTTGGGGACTGATGAAAAGGATAAGGTAGTCATATAGTCTGGCGCGACTTGGTGACTATATATTTCCCGCAGATCCGTGAGCAGACGTATTCCGTCAACTACGGTAAAGCATTTGAGTTATTGTAAGTGGGTCAGACCGTCATAGGTGAGACCCAACTCGACAGCAGACCAGGCTCACCCCTTATGGTTTGAGACCTTACTATAGGTAACAGATTTTCTAGATTACTGTCCACCTTCACCTTGAGACAATATCGTGCTGTATCGTGCACGCTTGTGCATTTTGCAGACAGCCCTCGGCGAAGGTAACTCACCTCGCGGCCAATTTAAGCAGCTCGCGTTTGGTCAAAAAAGCAGACCATATCTGTCCAGTCGAACCAGAGGCAGGCAGCGACAACACTTATGGGACAGATGAGAAAAGACTCGGACAGGATGCCGATGGAAACAACGCCCACAGCATGTGATGGCCTCAAACCTTCACGCCTAGGTTTTAATCTCAGTGTGGGAGGGGCGGGATGTTTTGGGTGGGGCTGAAGAAAGGGGCGTGGCACTTTTCTGCTCATATGGATACGAAAGCCATGAAGTTGCCTACGTCTTCGTGCGCTGTGGTGTACTCAGACTGATTGGCCCTCCTTAAGCCTACAGACAGCCTGTTTATGTTTTAAAGCAAACAACCATGCAAAAAAATAAGGTTTTGGCCCGTCTTAATTTTGGCGTCTTCAAAGATGTCCTACCAAATTTCCAGTTAAGGTGCTGAGCGCGAAATGACATCGACCAGAATTCTAGATGATTGCTTAGGAAATCCCGCTTGGGCAGTCAGCTTGCTACTCCGTATTGGTGGATTCCATGTGGGCGGGTAATATCGACCTAAGTGTGATTAAATGCATGGCGCGAGACGGGGCGTTTGTAGGTTAGCGGTTAGAGCATTGGCCTCCGGCAAAGGCCTTCTATGATGCGTGGGTTTAAAGCCCGCCAAACGCCTTGAGTTTTTTTCACAATCGGATCAACTCAAATTAAACAAATCTGTCAAACCTCCTAATAATATAGTGAATAAGTTGAAGACCGGAAGCCTAGTACTTCAGTACCCCTATACTGAGTTACTTGACAGCTCGGTGTCGGGTACTGCAACTCCATAAAGTTCTGCGCTTATGTACGATGCGCATATATGAGTCGCTTTCGTGTCCTCATTTACTCTGACACGGCGAGTTACACAGATAAAACTTATTGCGGTTTTTAGAGGTAATAAGGATAAAGTTTCTTTTAACGAAAAATAACTATGGGACTATGGCCTCATATAGCAGGATAACAGTTGTGCTAGACCGGACTCGAACGATAGAGGTCTCGAATCAAAGTCACGTTCTTTGACGTTCCTAACTGACCCGCAAGGTAGTCTGAGCTACGCTTCTGTTGGTACAGTTTGGTAAACCTCCTAAAACCACAAGTTACGGCCGTGGGCAGATAACTCCATATAGCCCTCAATATCTATAAATGGTCTATTGTAGCATTCAAACCAATACGTCGGGATTCTCACAGCGTGCTCTACGTAGAAATGTCGGCCAGAATGAACATGTCAGACTCAACTAGGCAGTCATACAGTTTTGGCTGTGCTTCTCGTAGGGGTAGGTCATCGAAAATGCTTCAGCGTTAGACCTCTAGGGCTAAAGGTGGGAGTACACTGTCATGCCTCACTCACGCCCTTGCTAAGAAACGTGTTGATAATGATCGCTGCAAGTGGAAAAAAGGGTGGAGTCAACCGTCGACTCTTCAGTCCTTCTAGTGCGCCGTCCGCAGTCCTAGTTAGCTTATCTTTGGACTTAACGGGCGGAAAGATAAAGTCAAAGGACACTGGAATGGACAGTTAGGGTTTACTAGCCATCCATTTTTCAACATCAATTCTGGCTGACGCTCAGTTTAAACTCTGATACTTTCGACCATTGCGGAGTTAGCCAGACGCTCTAGCATTCAACCACGACTGAGAGCAGATGTTACTCTGGTAGTGGCGATTCACCAAACCCCGAGTCTGTGACTGATTCATGGCTGACAGATGATGACTAACATTCCAGAAACGGCACTTTTAATTTCCCTTCTGAAGCCGATGGGTCCTACGTTAGACTTAAAGTCAGACTGCACGTAGATAGTTCCGTTGAAGGTAAGGCGCGTCCTCCAGCTCCTCAAGTTGTGAGTCAGACTGTACTTACATCTTAGTGATCATTATGGCACTCTGATGCATGTGAGATCGAAAGCGCCCTTGTGGTAGCTTGGTACACGTAGTGTGGAATAAGGCCATGTGTAGCACGGGTCGATTTCTTTCGACAGTCCTTACGCCAGTGCTGGCATTAAATCACCTTGGCGCTATCTTGCTACAGAAGCAAGGTAGCGCAGGAAGAGAAAGTGGGAGTTAATGCTGCAAAATGTTGAGTTGAGTGGGATTCACTGCTGCTGGCGTCTACTCTGTGAGATAAACGGTGGGTGTTGTCGCCAAGGGCGTTCTAACTGTCAATTAGGTGAATACTGCACGGTACACATGCTTACTACAGGTAACCAACACTAACACCGTTCATGTTCTATAACCGGCGTTTAAGTACGCAGCAACTGTCATCCAAATGCAGTACTATTACCTAGGACTGTCGGGGTTGGTATCCTCATCCAGTCTAACCGAACCGTGTTCGTCAGCAGAGATCTTACTTCCTTCGGAGGTCTGACAAAACAATGTCGGGTCGATAGAGTGCTTGGCCGAACCAGCTGCGGCGACGGCGGTTTCTTGGTGCAACAGCGGCCTGTAATGGCCCCGAGCATTTGTGAATTTTCACGTCACAAGACGATTAAAAACACATCTTTCCTAATTTTCGGGTTCGATAACTAGCGTTAACTTTCATTCAATATGAAAAGCGAACAAAGTGTGATGCCTGGAGATCTCTTATCAATTCAGAAAAGTAAATACTGGCTTCTCCTACTGCTTCCTTGAAATTTTGTTCGCATGATTTGCGCCATCATCATGCTTAGGAGTAACAAAAAAGAGACTCGATCGCTCGAACAACATTTTTATTCACCTGACGTTTCCAGATCCGCCGCGGATTCATCATCAGAGGCATAGACAGGAAACAGTAACAGATACGGATCTGACATTATGCTTACAAATCTTGAAAGCATATCATCAGTCTCCATGGCACACAAGAAAGCACTTCTGTTGAATGTCTTGAAAGTCGCAGCAAAACCAGGTAAATGGGAAATTGTTTCCTGAGACTTGGTGCGACTTATGTTATGGGGAAAACAGTTTCGGTCTTCATATATCCCTGCATCTCTGGGAGGATGCAAATGGTTCGGGTGGATTTGCAGCTATGGACACTAGGTGACTGTTTTAATGGCGTTGGTGGCGAACGCTGCACGCTATGAAGCAAATTGGTTTCAGTGATTCTAATTTCGGCAAGCAGAGCAGACTAGTAAGATTACACAAGGTGAGCAGGTCAAATGACTTTCAAAAAAGCATGGAACTGCAAAGAGAAAGAAATACCCATTGGCAGGCCGTGAGGATCTCCTCCTCGTAGGAATTGTTTGATCAGCGGCTCCAAGCAGATGACGGGCTCCTTCTGCTGAACGGCTGACTCAACCTCCGGCTTCGAACATTCGGAATTGTAGAACTCACCGGCACGCCTTAGGCAACAAGCCAACAGGTGGAGCTTAAGGGCGAGAGCCTCATGCGTTTGGTGTGGCGTAAAAAACTGCTTTAATAGCTCCTCCAACACAGACGCAACCGACTTCCACTGTTCCAGCAGTGGTTTACCCGTCGGTGATGAGAGATAAAGAAAGACCTGTCGAGGGGAAGTAAAAAATGCATACCTTCCACCGTAGCAGCTGAAGTTTTTAGGAGGATATACTATATTTCTGAGGTATTGTTCCAAAATATTCTACAAAAACGTCCTTCAGTTGCTACGGCTCCACTACAAAATAGCAGATTGTGAGGGGGTGACTGGATTTATATAATATTGTACAGCTATTTTCAGTACAGTTCAGGTCTCAGTTTCTACAAGCCAAACTCTCCCAACGTAAGCTACTGTAACATAAATAGTAATATGGGCCGTTGAAATGCCGAATATCACGGCAGGAATTAACATTTTGCGGTCTAGCCGATATAGTCAACCTTTGGGGCATAAAGCATGACTTTCTTGCCCCACGACGGAGATATGTGGTCCATGAATAGTACTGACGCGCAAAGAATACAAGTGCCCCAGACAGAAAGTGTTGCTGCATCGAACATGTGTCATAAGTAGGGCACGAGATGGACAAAGACATGTCATGTGGACCTTATCTTCAATCGGTCTCACTAATTCGCCAGGTTTCTGTGATTGAAGTGGGGAAAGATGTGGTAGATTCTGATCGGCCTTTCTTCAATAATAAATATGTCTAGGTACAGGAGAGTGACATGTGCCCAATTATCCTGAATGCGAGACGGGAATGGAAATTTTCTTCTCGAAGTACAGTCCACACATGCAAGCTAATGATGAATGCCAGTCAATCCAGTGTCTCTGAGTTCTTTGTTGACATTTCTTCATTACTGGCTACCCACAACTACGCAGGTGCTTCTAAGGGCTCAGAAATCTGGCGTAGCAGCACCTGGAGATGGGCCATTAATAGGTGATTATGTAAATGAGAAAGAAATGTTCATTTCAGTGTCACCCTTTATCGTTAGCACTTCTCTAATATGACCTGTGGTGAGCTGAGTGCCGTAAAGGCCATTAGGAACAAATGATCTGTGAAGTCACTGAGCAAAAAACACAAAACCTGCCTTCATAGTAGGTACAGAACGAACGGTGGTTTTGGTTTAAACACGCAATTTTGTCCCTAACAGGCTAAAAGGCCTAACCTAAAACAAGCAGAGGATATACTGAAGAACTGTTTTAGGGATTATGGATAAGTGGGGCAAGAAATTCCTGCTCCACCGATTATGTTAATGCAATTTTAGGTCGTAATTGCTTATCACACCATGTGCACACTTCACTTAAAGAAATACACAATGAATTCACCGCCAAGAAGAGTCAAATATAGGTTGAGACGAAATAGTTTCGATCACCGAAATCCTAGTTTTGTTAGTCTGAGCTTTCGAAATTTTGCGGAAGTTCATCGTCAGAGATAAAACCTTCAACAAAAGCAATCAAGCAACAAGATTTCGTTGACGATTTTATCTTTGACGATGGACTGCCGCAAGATTTCGAAAGCTCAGAGCAATAAAACTACGATTCTGGTGAGCAAAACCACTTGTCAATCTATACACATGCCTGGGATGCAAACCCCTTCCCTCAAAGTCAAATATTTCAAACAGACTAACTGTATTTATCACATTTCTACCCCCTCTGAAAAATCGAATTTTTTGCAGCATTCGTAAGGTATCACCTGGACTGGCTTTTAAGACATCCTTGTGTGATACAAGCATACAAGTAACTATGACTGTTTGCTGTTTGCGGCAGGTTCAAATTGAGCACAGAGAGCTATAAATAATGAAGATTAAGGGCTTAAATAAACTGCCCAAGCACATTTTTTAAAAAAAAAAACAGAAAATTACTGCATTTATCTTGTACAACCAAGAAGGAGAATAATGGCTTACTTTAACTGGTGCAAAATTCAGTCGGATGACAAGCTGATGCAAAGGATCAACAAGAACAACAGGGATTTTCGCCACGTTCAGCTCCTTTCGCGTAGCAAAAAATGCAATTTTTTCTTTGGGTATAAAATTGCTTATAAGAGCAACAACGAAGTAGTTTCCTGTAATGATTAGGATAGGAGGAGGGGTAATTACCAACAAAAGCAGCCATCTCGGATGCTGTGCGGTTGAGTGAATTTGTAGCAGAAACTGAAGCGCCACAAGACAGAAGAAAAGAAACTAAATGAAGGTTTCCAGCCTAAGTATAGGCGGATGTGAAATATATCATACGATAGCAGCAAACATAAGAGCTGTATACCCCTGCTTATGTTTGGACCAGTTGACATCCGCACCATGGTTCACAAGTATTTGAGCGATTTCTACATTCCCCCGAAAGCAGGCTTGTTGTAAGGCAGTCAGTCCTTCCTATAGTTGATCATAAAATTTAAAAAGAAAACTACTTCATCACATTCGTCTATGTTCACTTTGTTCGATAAAATAGCCTCAACTTTCGGGATATCTCCTTTAAGAGAGCTAGATTACGTGCGAAAACTACCCTTAGCTACCGCATCGTGCAACTGCTGAATATTATATGTGGAATTGCCGTCGGAGCACATAGAAAAACGTGGTAGGGCCGAAGTTGTGTACGGCTCGGGTCAGAAAACACAGCAGCAAAACCAAACAATGTGACCAAAAATGCTGCATTAAAAGCATCGGTTTGCGGTTCACTAATATTTAACGCATGAAAAGGCCTACAGGCTAAAATTGCACTTTTTCGGTGACAGTTTTATTTTAACATCCCTCCTTTTCCTTAAATATACTGGCGAAAACTGCGAATTTCATTGCAAATTCTTGATCTCTGAACATTTCCACCATTTTTGGTATTTTGATCGACTGGACGCTGTTGCAGTTCTGAAAGACCAATACACCCGATTGCACAGATATTTTAGTCACCCTCAGGTAACTATTCTGAAGTTTTCACATCTGTCTCATTTTCGCTATCTGCTCTTGACCACCCTACGGAAACAATGATGTTTGGCTCGTTTTATTTTGCTAAATAACTTCAGTTCCTGTAGATTTTTATAAGCAAAAAAGCTTTTGAAATATTCCACATCATTTAAATTTAGATGTTAACATCGACCTTGACGAGGATTCGAACGTTAACAAAAAAAGTTTGAGCATGGTGTCCGAACTCATTCTGACGGATATGCAAGCTTGTGAGTTAACTATTACAATCCTGTCACGATATGCCAGGTCGAAATTTTAGTCACTTAAATAAAACCAGAAGCCAATCACACACGACAGTTGGGTCTATGTCGTTAGTCTACTTCCCTCTCAACTGGCAAATTTTTAGCAGGTGAAGCAGCGTAGAAAGATAAGAATCGTGCTTTATGTTTAACTCTTCTATCTAGAAACTTGGATTGATGAAATGAGGTAGTTACTTAATTTAGCCACCCATCTTCTACAAGAAGTGATATCCTGTGAGATCGAAAACAAGATAGAGCTAAGTAATGAGGCTAGCCAAAGCAGGTGTTCATCTGGTAACATCAACGTTGTTCAGACCGAAGCATTCCCTCTTATAAATGGGCAGATGTAATGCCAACGAAAGAGATTCAAAAGGTGACGATATTATTATGCTGGATTTGTCATTTTCATTGATATTGACATTGAAAACCACATGTAACCTTTCTCGAGGTGTGTAAACACTCTGACACCAAGAGACACCTATGAGAGGAATTCTTGAACTCCGGCAAAGATATAACTCTCCCAAGGTCTCCTCAAAGAACCTAAGCGGCCCATCGAGGATGTTTCAGTGCTCAGTCAACCTATTAGAGCGTACACGTTCCCGGCCGCTCAAATATATTTTACTTTATCAAGAATAAGTCGGACATGCTCTTTCACGACTATTCAGTATCACCGGCGTGGCTTTCGAATTTTAGCCGCCCATTTTCTTGCTATCCATTCACGTAGGAATATATTATTGTATACCACCCTCTCTATTTCTCTGCTTTTTTTGTCTGCACTTATGATCATGAGTTCATATCTACAGTACACTGGTATCTTTTTTAATGCACGAACACAAGTTATATTACCTTTAACATTCCATGATGGTAATGTGTGTTAGATGCGTCAAATCTGCGGCATTTGCATTTCACCAACGTTGACACTTGACCGTAGGACGACCACACGGAAAAGAAGATATAGTTCAGGTTGGCAGGAAAATAAACGTAAGCCTCTGAATGAAATGACACTTCCAAGATTCATGTCGACAAATTTCAGATCCTTATTATATATATAAGGTTTATTTGTAAAGCACATCTTTGGCGCCGTCAAAAAAAGAGAGTGTCGAGTTATCGCCACTTATGTTGAAACGAGAGCACAGTAAGTCTGCAGTTATCTGTCTAGAAGAGAATTGGCTTAAAAGTGATATTGAGTCGTAAGTCATCGCTCCGCAGGAAGTTGTATTGTTTCCGATCGGACAGAAAGTCCTTATCCAGCAGCGCGGGTAGTAGAGTGGCTGTCTTTTTAAACTAGCAATGGTGCACAAATTGTAAGTTCTTATTTTCTTATTCGGACGACCCAATAGACAATATTGCTGTTGTATGCAAGCCTCAATGTTTAAGTAATTCTGAAGGCATTATTTTTGTCAGCATTTCCATTCCCCCTTTACATGCCAAGGGGCTTTAGTCCAGTTTTTTGGTTTTCTTTCCCTTATACTTGCAGTTCATTCTTGCGAGCGTATTATTATTTTAAGTGGTGGCTTTAACCGTGTAAATCTTCGCCCCCTTACATTGCTAGGTTTTTACGACTAAGTTTCCTTCAACACTCGTACTGACGCCCCTCTTGATCACATATTAACCCACCACCCCTAGCTTTTTGTGGTCAAACATAGAGCTCCGTTGTCAGGCTCAGACCATTCTGTGTTATTGGGCCTGCCAACCATCCCTTGTAGTACTAATAAAGGGCTGTTAGCAAAGTCCGAGGGGAAACTAAAAGTTCGAGACACGTCCATACATGATATTTCTTTGCTCCAGACAGTCATATCTGACAATCTTTCTACCCTTCCTGAGCACTTGAATGTCGATCCAGGTTCTAGTTATCTTACAACTTTTTAAAAGAAATTTTTACTGTCTTCTGTCCTCTTGGCACTGTTATGGTTAGACGTGACCTAAAATCTTTGAGACGCCAAAGGGAATTGTTCTACAAACTGGGTCTACGAGGTAAACTAAAGGATGTTAAGGTAAAAATAGAGTGTGAAATTTCCAGGCTGAACAACCTTTTAGTTAGTAAGCTTTTTACTTCTTCTACAATTTCCTCTCCTTTCTCCTCGGATGAAATTTTGAAGAGTCTTAAGCGTCTCACTGGTCAACGCAAGGCACTCGCACATGTAGAGGCTGACTTAGACTTAGATCTTTTAAATGCAAACTTCATCCACACTCCCACTGCCTCACATCTTCTGATAAACGCCATTTCATTTTTACCAAATGTCGTTGTTCTTGTGACTGTTGGAACAGTGATGAAACATCTTAAAAAGTTTCGAGGTTCAGCAGCTGCAGGCCCAGATGGGATCTCACCGTTTATCCTGAAAATCTGTTCTTTTGAGTTAGCCCCTGCACTGACACGCCTCATCGACTTGTCCTTCATGGCGTCGCAAGCCGTCGGCCGTCGGAGTTGGAGTCGCACACAGGTCGGAGGCAACCATAAGGCGTCGGATAATGAAGCCGAAAGACCCACTGCCACGGCAAGAAACATCTGGGGCGTCTACAGCATCTGGTGCAGTTGCGGTCAAACCATTTATGTCGGAGAAACTGGTAGACTTTTCAAGACGCGAATTGCTGAACACGCGGCAGCAGTGCGGCGAAATGATACCAATTCTCAAGTTGCGGCTCACACGACGGGACCCGGCCACACGTTCAAATTTGATGAGGCCGAAATTCTCGCAAGAGATGACAATCAGGTGAGCCGAGAAGTATTTTAAACATGGTTTATGGGCCCCTATTCCACAAACAAGTGCAACGATTTGCCCAACCCATATTCAATTTGGCCACAGCAAGTTGTCACTTGAGGAACGGGCAGGCTACCGCCTCATCTTACGCCAACACCGGAGAGCTAGATGGCCGAACAATCATCACGCCCGAGCCCGTGATGAAAGTTCAACAAGTCAGAGCCCGCGTGCCTTCCAAAAAAACTATCCACGTGCAAGAAGGCAATTAACAATAATTATCGCCGTATGTTTGCAGAAATGATTGTATCCTATAAATACTGCAAACTTCTGTGCCTGCCTTACCTGTTTCTGCTACTGTTTATGTCTCTGATGATGAAACCGCAACGGATGTCAAAACGTCAGGCGAATAAACCTATTGTCCTAGCGATCGAATCTTCTGGGACGCGCATGTTCGCTTTTATTGGCATGTTGTGTCTATGCTAGAACTGCTATTTCTAGTAATCATTATTGTTAAAATTTGGATGCACATGTATGAAATTTTACCTTGTATGCATTCTTAACCTACAAGGAGATAATAGTAGGCTCAAGGTTAAATAGAGGTATATGAAATAAAAGCTGAGGATCTATCGTGCATTTGGGTTGGAACAGAGTGACATGTGCCATTTTCAGGATACTTCTGTTGGAAGCGCTGTGCATATGCTAAAATTGCTAGTTATTGTTATCATAATCCCTAAAGCCAGTAAGTGGCAAGCTGCAGTGCAGCCTGTACGAGCATGTAGAAATTTTAACCTTGTATACAGTCGTATCCTATATGGGGAGTTTAGTAAGCTAAAGGGCTAAAGGAACGTGTATTTACTAGTAGCTCAATATCTACCATGTATAAATGATAGGAATATGCACTTACGGGGGGTGAACCCATTAAAAGTCACTTGATAAAGCTTTGTGTCGGTCGAGCGCCCAGATTGGTTTGTGAGCTACCAATATCTCCCGGTTCTGCACGCGACAGTTCAGCCATCAGTTTTGATTTGGTCCAACTTATGCTCTAAGCAGGCTGGTGCAGTGACTTGAGCATGAGTTAGGATTTATGTGATAGTCGACTTCCCGCAGCATTGACTGCAATCTCTCTCTGTTCTCATCCATCTGAACCTGGTGTCTCGATATCAAACCTAAGCTTCGTATTTGTGCAGGGAATATATTTGAAGCGCAAAGTGGGTCGAATTTGGTTCGGCTAAGACGACTTTTGGCTCGCACCCCTGCCCACCTGCCGGGTTATTGTTTGGATGGCGCCTAGCGATATCTTGGTGGCACTGTGGGCTTGGCAGCGCGGTGGGCTTATCTATACAGTCGACATCCCTAGAAGCTGTCAAAACAGGCTCAAGGAGGCCAAGACTGAAATGGCTACAACTATTTCTACGGGACGGAGAGACGGCCATTAGATGCGCCGAGGTTCATCTTAGCAGTGGCGGGTTATTTACGCCTAGGCAATTAGCACTTTTATGAATCCGCAAGTGTGTGTTAGTTCGACTATCGCAAGCGAAGATATTTGCCATTTGCCCGAGAGCAGAGACGGTGACTGTGGTCAGGTATAATGAAAGTAGAGTGGCTGCCATCTCTACCCCACTCTAAACCTTCACCCGTGATTCGCCAAGTACAGCGGTGCGGTAAAACAAAATGCGATGAATACCTTTTTTACTTCATTTTGTGCGAAGAAACTTTCCAGGTTAGTTCAACCTCATTTTTTAAATGCAAATTATTCCTTTTTTCTGAAAACAAATGCAATTCCTTCATTTTGTCTTCACTTGCATCGGAAAAATTTTGGAAAAATTTTTCCAGTTCTCAAAGGGATATTTTTCATATCTATTTTTACTTATGTTGGAGTTCCTCCATTGCATAATATACAAAAATAAAAAGTTCAATTCTATTATAAGAAATATCAAATGAAATTCCTTCGATGAGACAACTGCCTATTCCACCAAAATTAATGCCCATTTCTCTTAATAAACATAACTAAAATGGGGCTTCCCTGACTAAAAGGCGTTCCCGGGATTAACTCCACTCAATAAATCAAAGCAATGTGACCAAGTAATGCTAAAGTACCAAGTCAAATTTCGTGATGAAAGTTACGCGGTTTCTAGCGCATCTAGTATAAAGCAAACAAACGCGCGATAATTGAAAAACCAAAGAAACACGGTCCACGAAAATGCAGAACCCAATCGAACCCGAGGTTTCGAAATATTGAACGTGAAACGAGTCGCATGTTGATTAACTTTGTTTAATGCTAATCCGATCTGGAAATTAGAATCCCGTTTTTCTATCAGGCAGTGGATCACCTACTTCCTGAACAACCTCCATTTATAAACCATGATAGTAAAGTAACGTTTGGAAGGCTGTTTGTTGCAGTTGTAGTATATTATGTAGGTAAAACGCGATAAAGGTCACTATATAATGATAGACAATAGGTTTTCATTGCGCATATTTCTGTGCATTCCTGTTTTTTTTATCACGGACGATTTCCATAGGGGTGCAATGTAATATGCGGATGCCGAACGCTTGTGGCGAGTAACATAACCAACGCCAAGTTATTACAACAAAACATGCTTACGAATAGAATCAAAGATGCGTGCCCCAGGTTCTTGTTGTAAAGAAGACGAAGACGCGATCTCTGGAACGATATTTTTATTCTGAGCTTTCGGCTCCACACGAGAAGCCATCGTCAGAGTAAGTGAGGATAGCAAACGTCAGCTACGCATAAATGGGGTCGGTAAGGGAGGGGGGCGGGGCGGGGTAGTGGCAGTTATTGGTTTGTCTCTATCCATGTTACGTCCGTTCTCACGTTATCGTATCTCCGACGCGCGCCCCTGGAGTGACGGCGTGTGACCTTGATGTGTTGGCCTGCGGGCTTGTAGAGGAACTGGGCCCTGGTTCCTGGTCGCGGGCATGGATGGCAAAATAACAGGGTGGTATATCCACATGCCTGTTTATTGAGTTGGGATCTGACATCCAGGCCTCCAGCAGTTCACGTTCCGTCCTATTAGCGGCTCGCGCCATTATCCGTGTATTCGAGAAGTCGAATTCGTGGCCCTCTTTAAGAGTGTGGGAATCGATCTGGGACTGTGGGTCGCCTTTCCGCACTGCCCGTTTGTGCTCCTTTATTCGCGAGCTAAATCGTCGCCCGGTCTGCCCTGTATAATGGCAAGAACAGTCGTGACATGGCGCCTGATAAATGACGCCAGATTGCTCACCTACATCCAGCGGGTCTTTGATTTGCATGATTCGTGCACGCATAGTAGCTATCGGTCGATTAGCAATACCCACGCCGAGCTCTGCAGCAATAGGCTCGGTTGCTTCTGACACGTTTTTAATGTACGGTAGAGTTTGCCAGAGCGTTGGTGGTCCCCTTTCGCTTGTTCCCCGTGGGCGCGTTCGGGGGCATCGGTGGATGAAGCTGTTGGGGTATCCATTCCTGGCAAGTTGGTCCCGAAGATGTTGTTATTCTTGCGCTTGTCCTTCCGCTTCACTGCAGTGTGTCTTCACCAGCTGAAATAGTGCTCGAATACAGCCACGTTTATGCGTGGGACTGCGCGTGACGAGGATATCTAGGAACGGTAGTTGTCCGGCACTCTCTTCCTACTTTGTGAATTGAATGTCGGGGAAGATACCGTTAAGCAGGTATTGGAAATCGGATGGCCTGCTCCGTTCGATTATAACGAAAGTGTCGTCCACGTATCGGCACCAGGATGCAGGCTCGAATTGGTCGAGGGCGACTTTTTCCAGCTCCTGTAAGACCAGTTCTGCGATGAGACTGGAAATTGGGGATCCCATCGTCTACAAGCCCGCAGGCCAACACATCAAGGTCACACGCCGTCACTCCAGGGGCGCGCGTCGGAGATACGATAACGTGAGAACGGACGTAGCATGGACAGAGACAAACCAATAACTGCCACTACCCCGCCCCGCCCCCCTCCCTTACCGACCCCATTTATGCGTAGCTGACGTTTGCTATCCTCACTTACTCTGACGATGGCTTCTCGTGTGGAGCCGAAAGCTCAGAATAAAAATATCGTTCCAGAGATCGCGTCTTCGTCTTCTTTAAAACATGCTTACTTTTGGGAAATAAGTAGGCAGTTGTGCAAAGTTAACAAGGGCCTTGTGCTATTGTAATGGATGGTTATCTTAGTCAGGAATAGGAAACAGGACGGGGCAAGCTGACTGGTAGGGGCTTCGGTCTGTGCGCATTGCTTGTCACCTGGGCTGGTATCCTCGCTTTCCTGTAGTCGTTTTGGTCTGGAAATCAGTCGTCGTATTGTCTCTAGACGAAACAGTTAGGACGAAAGTTGACTGGCTTATATGGTAGGGTTCGCCAAAGTCCAAAACAACTGCTATTTCAGCCCTACCTCCTTACTCTCACCGATTGAGTTAAATTACTTGCTTTTTTCGTTTTGCCTTATGGTTTAGTATACAGTCGTCGGTAGGAGAACAGAACTGTATGCATGATTACGCTATCGACAGAAATAACGAAGCATATTGCGGCTTTTTTTGGTTTATTAGTCGTCAACAGCCAGGCATACCCGACTCCAGCTTTGAAGCACCTCCTTTTTATATCTCTTCTGCTTTGCGCCTTTAAAGGCCAACTTTTCTTGGGGGATCCCTTTCACCAGTACAAGAAAGTTGCATGCCCCGTGACCGTTGTGTATGTGGACACTAAACTAAAGCGTGCGAAATTGAATAATACTCTCCTTTTTGACCCTAAACCACAAACCGCTTGCTGACACACATATAGCAACGACTGTTTGAGATACAATAATCAGCAAGGCAAAACAATCTGGTGGATAAAAACGCTGGCAAATAACAGTGGAACTTCGATTACCGAGTTTTCTCATGCGAAACACTTGTCTTGCGAAACGTAGCCAGTAAAACTGCATCAGTTCACTGACTAGATGCAGGTGACCAAGGACCCACTTTCCGAAGGCATGAGTCAACGACGGACAAAGTCACATGTGCATGCACTGACAGCTGAAGTTCGGCAAATAGAAAAAATTCCGTTACTGTCTCGCTCTTTAGCTGAAATATTCGTAGAAAGGGCTGCTCGTCACCCGAGGCTCCCCTGTGCGTTTTAATTATTTGCAAAAATTACCATCAAATAATTCAGAAGACCTGTTTTTTAGTGGTTACTAGTCTCATGAGCAGCACAGTCGCATGACGGTTGGGCGAACTAGTGAGGGTTGAACTGCCTACCTTATCTTGCGTCATGTTACGTCACCGTGCCATGCGCTGAGTGGTTACTTTGTAACGGTGCTGCAGCCCACCGCCTCCAAACTCGAGATGGCGCCGAAGTGGTCTCGTGGCTGGGAAAGCTTTGGCCGCCCACTCCCTCGACTCAGCGCGTTGGCAAGGCGTGACCTTTACCCTGGCGTACACACACGCATGTGAGGCAATCGGACGAATGAGCGTCCTGTATCGCTCTGGGCTAATTAGCGTCCTCAAATCCTCCGTGGCCCTTGTAACAATGACTGCTGCCTAGCCCCACTTGGGACGCGGCTAATTTCTAGCTGGTCGTGCTTTTTAAGTCAAACTTCTTCCTTCATCTATTCTCTGTTCCTTTGCGCACACAATAAACTATTCCAACTACTCCAGCCTTCAGCGACTTCCCTTCTGCACTGAGTAACCATGGTCTGAAGATCGCAGTTGCTGGGTTTAATTTACTTAACCCCCTGCGGTTACTTCGCTTTAGCTTCTTTTTTCTTATTATACCATCATAGACTGGTATTCTTTCACTTTTTATATTAACAATTGTTGATGACTAATATTTTACGACAAGATAGATAATATCGTGCATTCGCCAAAAAAGAAGATATCGGGAAAATCAAGCTGTGGAAAATCTGGTTGTGGTTGTCTTATTATTAGGAGTTCAATGAATGCGTCCTCCTTAAAACAAATGGTCATTAAATAATCAAATAATTTAGGTCTTATAATTGGTTCTTAGGTTGCATTCCGTGCACTTTAATGTTTGGGTTTCCCTTATTCAGCTAAATGAGAACATAGGAAAGGAAACTCTATAGAATATTAATCTTCAACATTTCTGATACAATAAATGAAAAGAATCCCAATCAGTCTATAATTGTATAATGATAAAAAAGAAGTTAAAACGAGATAACCAATCAGCACACTGCACGGTGTCACAAAGTGACGCAAGCTGAGGTAGGTTGTAAAGAGCCGAGGATATAGACGTTGGCACACACGCACGAAAGGATAAGAGAACTGAAGATGGTTCTGCCAGCGGAAGCACTGAATTGGATCGCTACACATTACCCCAGCACATAAGGGTGAAGGTCGGGGTAAAAGAGAGCAAGAATATATGGGAACTAAGCTTGTAGTTACAAACGTATACGTACAGAATAAGAAAATAATATATTAGAGGGAATGGCGTTACATAGATGCAAGTATTGTTTTCGTCACCCCCGGAAAAGGAAGAAGGGGCAATTCCTGAGGCCAATTTGTACTAAAACTGATGTTTCGACAACATTATCGCTTTCATCGTCAAAGCATAGGGTCTATTCTCCTGCTTGCGTCGAATGAGTGTGTCTGACCTTCAGACGCGTGTAATGACTGTGCCTGATGCTCGCATATTGATAAATTGTACTGATCGATTGCTGGTGGCTGTTTGAGTTGTTCTCGTTCTTGTGGGCGCCTCCCTGAGATTTATCACGTTGTTCTGAGCGTGCACACCTCCGCTCACGGCTGCCTTGCGTATTTCCCTTCGCCCGACCTATTGCTTCGGTCTGAGCAGATGTTAGCCATTTGCGGAGTGCTTTTCAGGCGATTCTTCGATTCTTCAAAAATATGCCGACGATGGCTTGTAATCCAGAACCGGTCTCCTAGTCTGTGCCACACTTGCTATCACATTCTTTTTCTTCTTCCTCTTCCAGGGATTATGAAAGCAATATTACATGTTGACCTTGAATATTTGCGCATAGATATAAGTCCCATTTAGAGTGGGGGTGTTGTCACATGTCCGTTCGATCACCGACGGGTGAGCGCAGCGCTGGGGGCAACTGCTGGAGCAGGACGTGCGAGTGCTGACACAGAGCGAGGGGGAACGATACGAATACGACGGCGACATGTCAGCCGTTGTGAAGAGACATGGGCACCGGCATCATCGCAGACACTTGATCACATCACCTCCATCCTGGGGTTGCGTCAAAAGTGTCAACAATTCAGTCTCCTGCAAGGCAGCTCAACCCCGCTACTGACCTGTGTTCGCGCCATCACGCGCCATATTGATTGGGTTCTCCTTTAAACTGCAAACACGTACACTTACCATTGCAGCGGTCTTTGCAACCACAGTCCTCCCGAAGCGTCAGTATAAAGCAATGTTCCAATGGCCTTATCGTTTCCATCTACTGCTTACCCTCTTCGTGACCCGTGGCTTTCAACTGAGCTCCACGGATCAGGAGTACATTTTGCAGCTTCACTCCAACGTCCGCAACAATCTGAGCCCCCCACCTCGTGAAATGTACATCCCTGTCTATTCTTTGGAGCTAGAGGAGTTAGCTGACAAGTGGGCTAATAGTTGTGTTTGGAAACGCCCCGAGGATGCCGAATTCGTTGGACTGGGTCTGAATGCTGCCGCCATTGGTCGTGAGGGTAAACAACCCGATATGCAGGAATTGTTTGACATCTGGCTGCGGGGAGCCAAGCACTATACCTACGACACAAACACTTGCACCGCATTCTGTGCACACTACATGCAGGTGATTTGGGACAACACTGAAGCTATTGGCTGTGCCCTACACTTTTGCAATGGTACAAAGGACGCGCGTCATGTACTTGCGTGTGTCTATAAGCCAGAGGCCAACTCTGACGTACGAAGACCTTACACGACGGGGAAAGGCAGTGAAGTGAAGGCTACTGACGAAGAAGACGAGGAGGAGGAAGAAGAAGCAGCTGAGGGTGGTGATAGTAAGTCGACAAAAGGGGAGGGTAAGGGCGGTACAGACGGGAAAGGTAAGGAAAACGAGACCAAGAGAAAGAAGAAGGAGGAGCCGGAGCAGGAAGAGGAGGAGATGGAAAACTCGGGCCCACATATAGTAGCCTTCAAGTCATTTCTTCTACTGTTGTGTACTTTTTTGTTTTTGGTCAGCTGATGGCTGCTCTATCGTCTTTTTTCGCCCAAAAGGTGTGTCATTTAGAGGTGTCTTTTCTGGCCTACTATGGACTCATCATGTGCTCGTTTTTGAATGTGTATAGGTATGCATACCATATGTCCGATAACCTCGTCGGTCTGTCTGCTCCAATAGCACAGTCAATCACTACCGAGGACAGTAAATGTCCACAGCAAAGATCAACGAAAAATATATTCGTCATTAATAATAATACTTCCTGTAATATGTTACCTATTTAAAACTAATTTGAAACGAAATTATAACCAAGGATTTGTAAAGACTTTGTGCTCGAATGCGAAAAGGTAGATTCTTTAGTCGTTTTTTAGGTTCCGAAAAATACAGATAATCTTTCTGTCGCCTAGGTATGGATTTAACTTCTTTTTTATGCTGCATTCGTTTTGGCTATCTTTGTTTTCTCTTAGGCTTGGTTACATTATCTTGCACATCAATATTGCTTAAACAGTTAATTTTCAAATTATGTAAACGGAGTAACTGCATCTTTGAAAACATGGTTTTCCATAACTTCAAAGTTTTAAATGACCTCATGGATGGCGGCCCTTTTGTCCGCTTCTCCGTACTCGCAAACTTTCGGAAAATATGGGCACATTTACCCAACGAATTGCCCGTAGGTGTTATGGGCACCGTTTAGGGCATGAGATCGCACACAATTGCGAGGATTAAGAAAGTCAAGTTAGGCGAACGAACGTTTTCGATTAATTCGTCATCAGGCAAAACATTAAGCTAAGGGAGGGTAGAAACAAGGACGAGACTGCAGCATCAAGCATCCACAGGCCACCGACGCCATCACGAGATGTCGACACCTTGCGTCCTGACACCTCCCAACAAAACTCGAGACGAGGACCACGGGACGACATTAACTAATTGTCGGACTTCTTCTCCTTCCCCCCTTCCCCCACCCCCATTTCTCTGCTCCCCAGCTGCGAAGATATTAAAAAAAACAATAATACGACTGTGTTTTTCAATTATCCGTTTTTTCGCAACTTTTTTATGGTTTAATCCTAATAAGATGAGTGAGGAAACTCCTTAGGCCAAATTATTGTCTTCTAGAACACAAACCAGTTCGGATGCGCAAAGAATGTCTTTAAAAGGTAGTTACACAGGCAATTACCCGAATGAAGGGTAACGCAGCTTTCTACGCAAATTTGGTAACCTTTTGAATGATTATGTAAACGGGTAACAAGGTATGTATGCGAAGAGGAAATGCTACAGTACGGACTAGAGTAGTAATTAAATGCACAAAATGTTCGGCTCCCAAGATGAATAATCTCAATTTTGGTCATTAAATTTCACAATTTGTGTCACATGTTGCAGTTGTGCTTGACTTTCTGCCGATTAGGAAAATCCTCAATTAGTAAACTGGTAGGCCGGATGGCTGGATGTAGAATCCTATTTTTCAATTCAAGAATTGCACTCCAACTGTTATCCAGGGAACCGGCGTCTCCCAGGGACATTGAGGATTGGAGGGCTCTAGTCGGAAGATAGGAGCAATTTCATGCCAATCCTAACAGCTATCAAGCAATTATATCTGACTCAATGACCCCACAGTGCAATATGACTATTACCAGCGTCCGCGTTGGCGTAGGTGGCTGGTTCATGATGCTGTTGTAGGAGAGGAGAGAGCACCGTTTGTTTTAATTGCCCTTAAAAGAGCCTAAGAGAGTTTTGCCGCAGTTTCTGAAGGTGAACTAGGCTGTGTGATGCTGTCTGGGTTTCTTCTCCATTTTTTCAGTTGTAGACGAGGGTGAGCTATCGGAACAGAAGACAGAACCCGTGGAGGCCACCTGCCGACCAGTCTTCGTGATTCTGTTGGTCCTTTTTACCCTTTTCCTATTTTTCATCTCCCCTGACACTACTTTTGTCTCTGTATTTCCCTTTGGCCCCTTATCACCCTTTTTGACGTGTTTCCCGTGTTCGTTCCTGACATCATACACTTTATTATCATACCACTGCGTTACTCCTTCAGTTCGCTTGAGCTCATACCCAATATGCCCAGGAGAGGTGGAAGTCGAAGGTCAGGAATTGATGAATTGTCTACACCCGCAATCTGTTCGACGCCCCAGGTCGTACCAAAACACGAAACCGTTTGCTCTTCCGACTCGATCAGTGGCTCGCACACTACAGTGATGGCAGCTCAGCGGTCGAGCCCCCCCCCCCCACCCCCAACAAAATACCTAAATATGAAGGGAAGGAACCCTTCAGCGTTTGGCTTAGAAGGTCGAAATTCTATTTACGCAACGTCTCTACTGAACATCGCAGTGATATGCTGTTGGACGCTCTCCCATCCTCTCAGGTAGACCGATTGCTTGACGCTAGGATGGATCCCAACTTACCGTTCGACGAGCTAGGTGACAGCCTGTCGGCAACACTTGCCGAAACCCAATCGTTTGGGGAGGCCATCGACGCCTTGTTTGTCCGCAGACTAAGGGTCTCTGAAACCCCTACTCAATTTGCAGATGACTTGACGCGACTCACCAAGATTGCGTGGCCCTCTCTGTCCTCCTCCGATAACGAAAACACCATGATGCACTTTTTCATCAAGGGCCTCCCCAAGGGGGCCTTAACACAATCACTCATGTTGCAACCCCCCAAAGACCTGAAAGACGCAGTGTCCAGGACGGCAAGGTTCCTACGCGGTGGCGAACACTCCCAGGACCCGCACGGTTACGATAAACCTCCACCTCCGTCCTCTTTCACTCGTCATAACGACTCTGGACCCCGACAGGCTACTCACCGCCGTCCGTTCCACAACAACAACCGGTTTGGTTTCAACCGCTGCCGATGGATACTACCCACAGCCAGAGGTCCTTCCGTGTTGAGCGAGCACGCCTGCGCCTGCAAGAAGACCTCGGGTAGGCTTTCGGTTACTTCATGTACCAATGCTGTTTCCCATTTTGCATCGTTTTTTATAAACACACCACGATTGATAACAGGCTATTAGCCGCTTTGATTGACACGGCCGCTTCAATTTCACTCGTCAAGTCAAGTTTATTAAAGGAAATATAGGCAAACGCCTTTGAACTCCCTCTTGGTACATAGGATTTAAGAAATGCATCGGCATAGCCGAACATTCCAAAGAAGTCGTTGACGCAATTTCAAACGACTACTCGCTTGTTTCAAGTAATAAACTCACACTCAGTTTACATGAGCCAGCAGTGTAACTGGGGAAGTAGAGCAGACAGTGAAAAAACTCCTAAGACTGGCTCATAATTCAAAATGGAATGTCATTTGTGGTTTTTAGGAGAAAAACTGTCGCTCGTGGGGAAAGTATGTGAATGATAAGAACATGATGCTTCTGCGAATGTTGACGGTAGCCATGGCATCCATGAAGAGTAATATTTACATCCGAAGGACCATACGAGGAGGAGACCTTGGAGTCACGAAAACGTCCCGAAGACCGGAGATGCGACCATGATACACCTTTGCTGTGCCAAGAGCCGAGAAACCCGCCACGTCGTCAGCAGTCGGTCTATACGAGAAAGGGTGTGACAGGGCCGCGTAGCCTAGGACCATAGGTGCGGTAGATGCGTCCTCAGACACGATCAGCGCAGATCGCATAGTGAGCGGAGACGTCATAGCTAGATAATGGCTGAAACTCATTTGGTTAAGTACTAATAATTATACTACTTACAAATTACGATTAGTATACATTTATAGCATTTCTAGCATTTCAGGATTTGGATGTAGAGCGCTTCAATTATTGGATTCGGAACACTTCAGTGATTGGATTTGGAGTACTTAATCGCGATGATACTCATTAAATCGGTCTAGGTTTGCCTTAAAAACAGCCACAGAAGGGGACATGACAATATCCGCAGGAAGGGCATTCCATGCCTGGATAACCCTCTTAGAGAAAAAGAATTTTCTTGGGTTAAGTCTTGCCCCAGTCACACGTAATTTGAGGGGGTGTCCTCGCAGCCTAGAGGTGGTGGCCTGCTTAAAGAAGTCATTTGTTTGGAGGCAGCAATCCTGACCACGCAACATCTACGTATTATCCCATCTTCATGTTGCATTCAGAAGGAACCCCCCGAGAGTACAATACGGTTAAACACGGCCGACGGCTCGCCGTTACGCCCACTTGGTTCTGTTTCACTCACGGTTAAATTCCCACCTTTAATGGCAGTGCATACTTTTATAGTTGATCCTAACCTGACATGGGATATCTTACTGGGCACAGATTTCTTGTCCAAGTATGGTTGCTGTATTGATGTTCAGAATAGGAAGATCCAGTTTCGATGCACAGCCGCTGAGCCCAACCCACCGACGGTTACTTATGATGAGGTATCCGCTTGCGCCGCTATCCAAGCAGCCGTGCAATTTCCATCTACAATGATTGACGACGTATTACCTAAGAAAACCCTCATTGGTGCTGACATCACTTCCCTCAGGGCTATTCTATTAGACTTTCACTAAGTTTTTGCCTGGGATGACCGTTCCCTTGGTCGCACTGACTGTATACGCCTCGCTATCGACACGGGCGCAGCTAAACCTATATGGCAGCCACCCCGTCGTATCCCGGCACATCTCCAGGACGAAGTTGACAAACTTTTAGACACGATGCTAGCTGCGGGAGTAATCAAGCCTTCACGTTTCCCTTGGGCGTCCCCAGTGACATTGGTCCCCAAGAAAGACGGAAAAGTACGTTTTTGCGTTGATTACCGCCGGTTAAACGCAGTCACTACCCGTGACTCGTTTCCCCTACCCCGCATAGACTGAACACTCGACGCCCTCACCGGGTCTCATTTGTTTTCGACTCTGGATCTCAAATCCGGATACTGGCAAGTAGAGGTCGAACCAGCAGACCGACAGAAAACTGCTTTTATTCTCCCTCAAGGATTGTATGAATTCGATACCATGCCCTTGGGGCTCTGCAACGCAGCGGCCACTTTTCAACGTCTAATACAAGTTGTATTGGCACACCTCTACCCCCGACAATGCCTCATTTATCTGGACGATGTGAAAGTTTTCGGTAAAACGATCGAGGAACACAACGACAACCTTTACGCAGTCTTGACAGCACTACGAGAATCAGGCCTCACTCTCAACCCCCAGAAGTGTTGTTTCCTGCGCGAGAAGGTTATTTACCTAGGACACGTTATAAGTTCTGCCGGTATCAAAATAAGTACTGAAAAGATCGAGGCTATCCGCTCATGGTCAACGCTGACCACCGCCACCGAAGTACGCAGTTTTGTCAGCTTGGCCTCGTATTATAGGCAACTCATTACAAACTTCTTGTGGATAGCGCGCCCGCTGTATCAATTGACAGAGAAAAGCCCCAAAAAGCGTTTTGTTGGACGGCGGAGTGCCAAGCCGCTTTTGACGACGTCAGGGCACGTCTGTGCTCTGCACCAATCCTCATGCTTCCTAACACCACGGAGTCGGCCCCACCATTTATTCTCAACACCGAAGCCAGCAATTTTGCGATTGGTGCAGTGCTCTCCCAGGCAGATGCGGAGGGTCGCGAGAGAGCCGTCTGTTTCGCGAATAGGACCCTTACAAAAACCAATAGAAGCTATTCCGTTTACGACAGGGAACTGTTAGCCGTTGTCACCTTTGTCAGGAAATTTCGTCCATACCTACTGGGCAAACCCTTTGTCATTCGCACAGACCACAAAGCCCTCCTTTTGCTAGAACGCACTAAAGATGATGAAGGACGTCTAGCCCGGTGGCAAGAAGTCCTCCAGCAGTTCACCTTTTCCTGCACTTACCGACCCGGTTAACAGCATGCCAACGCGGACATTCTTTCCCGATGCCCACATACAGACGATCCCTCCGATATTCAGTCTGCTGGTAGCCACCTTCATGCTATCCAAGCTGACCCAAGTACACTCCATCACTGGGCCATCTTTCAAAGCATGGACCCTGACAGGGCCATCGTGTACGACCATCTCTTCCACGGTCACCAGCGACCTTCCGATAAAGATCTGACGGGTTCGCCCGAAGAAGCCTATATTGTTCGCAACCAATGGCCCCACCTTTTTATCGACAACGACATCCTACTTTATAAGGATGAACATTCCAAGTCCCCTCGAGTTGTCCTTCCCAGAAGTCTAGTTATCCCCGTCCTCTCCGATCTGCATAATGAACTCGGTTACGTCGGTCAACACAAAACAGAAGTCGCTGCCCGTCAACGCTTTTGGTGGCCACGGCTACGCGAACAAGTCCATATATTTTGTAACACCTGCCCTACATGTGCGTCCTTTAAGAATCCTACGCACTGCATGCGCGCTCCACTGCAGCTCATGCAAACGGGTTTTCTATTTCAACGGGTTGGTGTGGACATTATTGGCCCACTTCATACACCACCGATAAGCACCGCTTTATCTTGGTCCTAGTAGACTACTTCACCAAGTGGGTTGAGGCCATACCTCTCCTTACACAAGCTGCGCCTTCTGTTACCACAGCCATTTTTAACGAATGGATTTGCCGGTTCGGGGCACCCCTTTCTCTCCATTTAAACTCTGGCGCCAACTTCGACAGCAAGTTGCTACGCGAAGTGCGCGAGATGCTGCAGATATCCAAAACACATACAACACCTTTCCACCCAGAAGAAAACGGCCAAGTTGAGCGAACGAACTGAACGCTCAACAACCTTCTAAGAGCCTTTGCTAAAGACCACCACCCCCTCGACTGGAATAAACGTCTCCTCTGCGCCCTAATGGCTTACCGAGCGACGTTCCACTCGTCCACCGGTTATACACCTTTCATGATGATAACAGGGCGCACCTTCCGGCTTCCCATCGACACTGACACCCCAATCATCCCCCACCTTCCACACGACCAATGACTACGTCCTACAACTACAAGAACTTTTACGCCTCACATACAACCTAGCCTGGTCCCCTTTAGGAACAGCCGGCGACCGGCAGAAAAGCGACTTCGACCGCCAAACGTTCGGTTCCCCTTATATCGAGGGTGACCTCGTGTGAAAATATCAGACCGTCGCCCCATTAGACACACCGGCAAAGTTCTTCAAACATTGGGAAGGCCCATACCACGTCATCGACGTCATCCACCCGTCCACGTACGTCCTACAAGACATACAACAACCCAACAGACTCCCTTTCACAGCACATTTTAATAAGCTGAAACCGTACCGCGGTCAGCTACCTACGGCCCCGACAGAACTAACCCCGGTCCTACCCCCTCATCTGGTACCGATCCCGTCTGGGAGGAGACAGTAGAAACCACAGCTGCCGCAGACCCTGCGGACAGGGCTTTGTCGGAGGAGGGGAGTGTGTAGGAGAGGAGAGAGCACCGTTTGTTTTAATTGCCCTTAAAAGAGCCTTAGAGAGTTTTGCCGCGGTTTCTGAAGGTGAACTAGGCTGTGTGGTGCTGTCTGAGTTTCTTCTCCTTTGCTACAGTTGTAGACAAGGGTGAGCTATCGGAACAGAAGACAGAACCCGTGGAGGTCACCTGCCGACGAGTCTTCGTGATTCTGCTTGTCCTTTTTCCCCTTTTCCTATTTTTCATCTCCTTTGACACTACTTTTGTCTCTGTATTTCCCTTTGGCCCCTTATTACCCTTTTTGACGTGTTTCCCGTGTTCGTTCCTGACATTACACACTTTACTATCGTACCACTGCGTTACTCCTTCAGTTTGCTTGAGCTCATACCCAATATGCCCAGGAGAGGTAGAAGTCGAAGGTCAGGAATTGATGAATTGTCTACACCCACCGTCTGTTCGACGCTCCAGCTCGTACCAAAACACGAAACCATTGGCTCTTTCGACTCGATCAGTGGCTCGCACACTACACTGTAACGGTGGCTTTGAACTTCACACCGTCTTATTACGCCTTTTGGAATCCACAACGAATTTCACAATGGGAAGGTTGTAAAACTGGAAGCCACCTGGAGGAGAGTTTATTGTGTACAAAACCTGAAGTTGCTGTCTCGGGTGGCAGTTGCCACTGGCATCAGGACGAAGCCCGTTAATGGGACGGACTGGCGGCGTCCTTGTGTCACTCACTGTATGCGATGTGGCAGGTACTTATGAGTGTCAAGCGTGTTCGTTTGTAGTGTGAGTGGTCGCGTTGGAATTAGGTCACCCATTGCATGAGGTACCTAAGTGGACCTTGATGAAACTGCGACCAGTTTGGCACGCGCGCAGGCTCGCGTACACTTCTGTCCGGTCCAGCTGTTAGATCATCGTGCGGACACAGCCACCGTGAAGGCAGTCCGCACTGACAGAGGAATCATTGTGGCACGACGCCTCAGGAAGGCTGACATCCAGTTAGGCTAGACTCCTAGCACATGCACGTAAAAATGCTCACCGTGAGGTGGACTACTATATTCTCCTCTCTTAAATGCATCAAGTCCCAATTTCAAGACGAGGACGATGAAGACAAGGACAATGAAGACGAGGAAGAAGAAGAAGAAGAAGAAGAAGATGATGATGATGATGATGATGATGATGATGATGATGATGATGATGATGATGATGATGATGATGATGATGATGATAAGAAGAAGAAGAAGGAGGATGGAGGCAGACGAAACAACTGACAAGTTTTCAGAGCTTGTCATGCATACGAAATGTAACCCGTTTCCAGACTCTGCATGCGCCAGACTTCCCTAAGGTCACTACGGTTCCCACTTTAGTAGGAAGCTCACAGGAAGTTCGACTTCCTTCCTCTCTAAACCGCGACAAGTGAAGTGGCTTGACTGTTCTACAACTGCGGTGATCGTTGAAGGTGAAGAATTACGTGCCTGTTTCAAGACGGGTCAATTTCACTTATTTTATCCCTCCACTCGCCTGCCAGTGGTCAGACTGACTGACAATATAATCGCAAAGTGCCCTCCAAGTGAGTAGTTCAGGTCCCAATTCACCCGGCATTGTCAAAAAGGGTAGCCTACAGATGTTCTCTGCCCTGCTGATGTCCATACTGACGTGAACACAAAACAACGCAGTAGAAAGTTTTGTATATAGTCATACTTCACATGAAAAAAATAGTGTGTTGCAGAACTAATTTGTTAAAGTGGTGAGCGGAGAGATTTTTGCTTGTGGATAATGCGTCTATTCAATGTACAGTATGGCGAGTGCTGCATGAAACAGTCCGCAATTTGAAAAAGACCGGTAAGCAATCGCAAAACAGTATTGAGTAGGGTTTCAATAATGTTTATCATGCAGTCAAATTGCAATTATTTTCAGTCACGCTAGGATGCCGACTCTGTAATGAGCTTTTTTTGACCGCTGCGAAAGTGTTGATGCTGTAAAAAATGGCAACCTTAATAATATGAATTTTAATCATTGAGTTTGACTGCCTTTTTAAATTCAAATATATTTTATGGAAAGCATGCATTAAAAAATCCTCTCTTGTACTTACTTAATAGCAAATTACGCCCTTTTTAAATTTTATTCGTGAAGGAAGGGTTTTCTTCTGGTTTTTACGACCGTGCGGTGGTTATTCATAATAAATCGTATCCGTCAATCCACTAATGCTGCCACTGATATATACAGCATGATCCATGTCTATTGCGAAATTCTATGAGAACTATGCAATCATTATCTCAAACCATAGGCAAGAAGGTAATTTTCCTTAAAGAGGATGAACAAAGCATTCAGTTTGTAAAACTCGAATTCATTTCTAGCAGTCGGTAGCTCTCATAATCATTCGGCAATTTAGAAACCCTTTCAAAACAGAAGGAAACCCTTCCTTTAA
Source organism: Ligula intestinalis (assembly GCA_036362985.1). Classification (NCBI taxonomy): domain Eukaryota; kingdom Metazoa; phylum Platyhelminthes; class Cestoda; order Diphyllobothriidea; family Diphyllobothriidae; genus Ligula; species Ligula intestinalis. The sequence goes on along the minus strand of JAYGXS010000001.1, from coordinate 117,531,845 downwards.
AGAATAAAATTTAGAAAAGCATGATTTCGTATTAAATTAGTACAAGAGAGGATTTTTGCGTGCATGCTTTCCATAAAATATATAAATTTATTAAGGCACTCAAATTCAATGATGAAAATGCATGCTAGTTAAGTAGACATTTTTACAGAATCAACGTCTTACTGCGGTCAAAGAGAAGCTCATCACAGAGTCAGCATCCCAGCGTGATTGAAAATAATAGAAATTGATTTGACCCAACTGGAAAAACTCTAGGTGTTTGGCGGGATTTGAAGCCA